>VZRL01003893.1:605933-936296 GCA_013397895.1 Origma solitaria | reverse complement strand
GGCAAATAGAGAAACAGTGTCTGCAGTGGAAGAATTGCGATGGACTGACCTAAGAAAAACCCCACACCCTGCCCCTGCCTGGGAGTTGTTAGTTAGTTAGAAAGGAGGGAGGGGGTGAGCTGAGAAGTGGTGCCTTAAGAGGGAAAAGAGGGGTGAGTGAAGAAATGGTGTCTTAAGAGCTTATTTTTATCTCCAATTTATCCTCTGACTCTGTTAGATTAATAAATCACTTTTTTTGCAACTTTAAGTTTCCCGCCTGCTCTTGCCCTGAATCTCGTGCGGCCCCTTATCAGTGATCTTATCTCAACTCATAAGTCCAGTGTTTTGTGTTAGTTTTTCCTCTCCTCTGCATAGCTGCAGCAGGAGAGAGCATAGAAAGCAAACGTTGTAGGTGCTTGGCATTTAGCCAGGGTCAAACCCACGACAACATGGAAATGCTAAAGATACAAAATACAGTTCTAGTGATTTTCATCTTTAAATGCAGGTGCCTGAAAGATGCTGCTCAGGTGGAGATGCTGAAGGACTGGAAGAGAATTTGGCTCACTCCTTTGTGGGTCAAATGAAGGAATGAGCCGCCAAATACCTTGCCTGGATATCTGGCGGATAAAACACTGACCTCGTGTGAAGGGCTGCATTTAAATCCTCCACATGGATTCCCAGGTTCTGAATTCCCTACTAACTTCTGTCAGTGTCTCTATGAAGAGTCTAAGACTATGTGATTTAGCACAAGGTCACGAAAACAGATGTACTCTGGTAACTTTTCAGAGAATTCCTTGCTATGTGTACCACTGCCCTGTAACTTTACACAGCCCCTTTCTACCTGTCATTTACTGACCCAGATCCACCTGAATTCCTTTTGCCTTCTCAGGAGCCTTCCCAAAGTGGATAATTGAAGTAGTGAAAGTGTTTCTTCCATGGAAGCTGCCTTATTCTGGTAATGATTACTCCTGCCTAGGAAAGCTGGGTGGATTCCACATCAAAACCATGAATTCTCTCTTGGAGTGAACAGAAACCAAATTCTCTGGCCACATTCTGCTCTGTCATACCACAGTTTTCTTTCTCACCTCCAAAGAAGGCAAAAAGAGATGTAATATTTTCCGTTTCCTACAGGGATGGGATGAATTTCACCTCATGTGACTACAGATACCCAGTAGATGGGTGTTTAAGACTTGCCAGTAATTTTGGACTATTTGATAGTAGGAAACAGTATGAAGGTAGAAACCCATTGAACCCAGGTAACCCTTTAATCACAATACACCAAAAAAGGAGTGGGATAAAAAAAATAAATTTGCAGCCTTGATGTACTTTTTGAAAGTTGAAAAACTGACATTTTTATTCAGAATCGAACCGAAAGTTTGAAATTTTGTGTGAACTGAAACATTAATATGAGGTCAGTCTGGACTGACTGAAATAACTCATGTTAATATTAAAATGAAAATTATTCCTTTTTAAAGAACATTCTAAATTGAAAGGCCAAGTTAAAAAAAAAACAACAACATTTAAGCCAAAGATAGTAAACCAAATAAAATTAAACATCTTATTTAGAATATTTAAGAAAAGTGGGGGTATCATGGCAAATATTTAAACGCTTTTAAAAGTCACATTCTCTCCCTTAAAATGGCATTTAAACTAAATTCAGTGAAGTTTGATACTGAGTTGTGCTTCTATAGACAGTGTTATTTCAATAGTATTCAAATTTACTTTCTTCATTTTAGAAACGATTCAATGGATTCTTACACCCAAAGATGGACAAAGGATAAGGCTTGTAAGATGACATGCTAAGAACACAATTTAGCAGTTTAGACTTGTGTATATTTCCCTGATATGATAATATCTCCTGCTTATGTCACATCAGTATCTCATTTCTAGCAGAAAGATGACATGCATCCAAATAAAAGAGCAACTTGAAAAGCATAGAAGAAAGCTTAGATTTGGGAGCAGAATGAGGAAAGGATATTTGTAACCCAAGATGGTATTTAACATTGAATTGGCAACCTTCACCCTTTCACAGTACACTATTACAGATGCAATAAAACAGAGCTTCAAACATAATCCCAAGGAATCTGGAGAATCAGAAAATTAATGAATAGTTTTAAGACAAATGAAAAAAGACAGAAACATATAATGCTCTGAAGCAGATACCCTCGGTGCATGGCTTCTACGTATATGAACTGGAGCTCTCTCTCCTCCCTCACTTTGGGTTTTAGGAAGATGAAATGTGATATCCCACTTTCTATTAGTGAGGGGAAAAGTAATTTAAAATAAAAACACAAATCCTGTGCTAACATACATGGATACATGTGAGTGACAGTCACCCAGACTAAACCTGACTTTCTGAAATCAGTTAAACACTTCACTGATCCCCTAAGAATATTGCTCAGGTTGAAACCTTTATACAGTCAGTTTTGATAAAAAGTGTTAACCGTGAGTTTGTGATAAACTTTATTGCATGGCTTTATGAATTTTTGATGTGCATAATTCTTTAGTGGCTGTTCACAGCATACTCAATCATGAAGATCCTCCCATGCTGTCAGAAGCTGAATGCCAAAGTTCATGGAAGAGATTTGTTCAGCATCTGGACCATGAGTATGAGACACTGTAAGTCTGAAACTATGTGGCAAAAAATGCAAGATAAAAGGAAAATCTCTACTCTATGACAAAAGCAGACCCATAAATTAGTAATTTCAGTGTGAAAAATGCAGTAGAAGAAAACCAGAAATAATAATAATTAATATTTTGTTATCTCAAGCATATTTGAGACCACTAGAAGTGACAGAGCTCAAAGCACATATCCCAAAAAAAACATGCCAAATAATCCTGGAAGGAACTTCTGAATTTTAGAAACAAATCCTCAACTTCAAAAATTCAATTCTGTACTGTAATAATTTCCCCACCCACCAGGAACTTGAATCCCGAAAGTACATGGTATAAAAAAGGATATAAAAAATATTTGTTTCATTGACTGCTCCCCTTTCACCTTTTTTATTCCACTCATGGCTGGAGGGACTGGATTAGAGAGTGGACCAACCCTACTGAAACAAGTAGGTTTCAGTCATTAAAAACAGCAGCCACGTATCTGCCAAATACAAATGCCTGCAGCATGAGAGGTAGAATCAGTCACTCATGCAGGAAAGTGTGAGGTTAAATAATATAATTGCTATATTATAATATATAGGTCTTCCCTGTGGCATGACAGCCTATGTGGAGTCTCAACCACACAGCAGGACTAATTAAGAAGGCAGATGAAGACTAGTGCTAGCAAAAATTGTAATAAAGACTTCACTTTTTTTCCACTCCTCTTTTCCCATTGCCAATGGAAAGAGGAAAAAATCACAGTGTGGTCCACATTAGCCCATACGTGCATGTTAAAAGGAAATTCACTCCCATTACTGCATGGCAGGTGTGCATCCATGGCTACATGTTGGGATTTGAGCGCTCACCATTAATTTTATAATTCTCATCCCACAGCTGTGTGGAGCTGTATAATCAAGATTTCATCCACAAGGTGAAATTCATCCCTGTAGACGGAGCTGGAACACAGACAGTACAACACAAGCATCCTACTTATACTTTCTGAATTTATATTCAATAATTGCATTATTAACCTGTCACTATGTGAATATTCTGTAGTCAGTGTGATTTGAGGTCTTGTATCCGCATTTTTTCTGTACCAAACTCAACCAGTGGGAGATGTATGTGCAAATGAAGGAAAGTTTTTCTCTTAAGAGTGTATCTAGGATTAATTTCACCTAACTTTCAAGGGTTTTAAAAGTTAAGGATCTAGGGTAGAATTTATTGCTTTATGTCATCTAGACAATAAAAAGTAGGTAAAACCAATTTCTTCTTAAAAGTGCCCATTTCTCTTTAGTGGTGATTTGTGGACCCTGGAGTGACCAGGTCAGATGAACATGTTGGGCACTGGAGATGCCTGGAGCTGAGGTGACTGTGTGTGTAAGGCTGTCACTTAACAACACTAAAGACAAATACCTTCAGATATTAATCCTGCCTATTCTGGACTCCTTTCAGGATGAGATGAGAAAATTACCTCACAAGTACTCAATTTCTGTCCATTACTCATTGAAAGACCTCAACCATAAAATCCAGGGTAGACAGCAAGTGTTCACACAGGGTTCAACTCACTTGTTTAAACAAGGGCATTTGAAGACATTTGAATCCTTCAGCATCTTCAGATATCTGAGACATCTACCTGGAGCTGGCAGACAGGATACAGGACTGTTGGGGCCTGGGCAGTGGAGGAACTGTAAAAGGTATGAAAGAATAATAGAGAGCACTGTGAAGAGTATGAAAGTACAATGAAGGAACTGTAGAAGGTATATAAAAGAACAATGAAGGGACAGTGGCAAACCGCTGAAGCAATAAGAAAAATACGCTGAAATGACGAGAGAATGTGGAAGTAAGTAACAAAATTTTGGGATATTGTAGCAAGTAGTAGTGTTGCTTACCAATGGCTTGCAAACAGCTTACAAACAATAATTATCCAATCATTAGAGAAATTATTTGTATAAACAAAGTAGCACAGCCAATCGTAGGTATGCATGATTATGGTATGATCACGTATACAGAACGAATTATGTTATAAAATATCAGCTTTTATAATAATAAATTGGCTATCAGAACATCACATTGGTGTGCTGTAGTCCGTTCCTCGCCTGGATCCCAACACAGGACTTGTAAGAGAGACCCAAGCAGATGTGGAACAGCAGCTGGAAGTCAGGCAGGGAACTCTGAGTGTCTCAGTGGTCGATAGTTGCCTGTGTAAGGAACAGGCTGCTCGGGGAGGTGCAGTCACCAGCCCTGATGTTTAGCAAATGTGTTGATATGGCACTTAGGGACAAGTTTTATGAGTGGATTTGCCAGTGTTAGGTTTAATGTTGGACTTAATGACCTTAAAGTCCTTTTTCAACCTAAATGATTCTATGATTCCAAGTGTATTGAGCACTTAGAGTTAAAAGACATGAGTCTCCTCATACATATACATGATATTGAGTGTCACTAACACTGCATTACTCCCACAAGTTTTATTTTACGGGAACATGCCCATTGACGGCATTTCAAAAGCACTCAGTTAAAAAGTCTTTCTTAAGGTAAAATTCATATAAAGCATGAACCTGAAACTTGCATGTTTATCACCACAATGTCACATTTTAAAATTAAGTATAACCCAGTAAAACATTTCCATCAGTATTAAAAATATGTTCGATTTTTCTGATGGTAGCCTGCCAAAAGTACCGTCACAAAGGCTAGAACACAGCAAATACAGATAGGTAGTGAACCTTATTTTTGAAAAGTCTTGAAAGGCAGGACCTTGTGTTTTGCTTGTGTCCAGTCCTATCCAGGTTGTTTCTGAGTTTGGAATCCAACATCCAGGTGGCTCCACGTGGATCACTGAGGAAGGCATGCAAAGCTGAATGTACTCCACCCTGCATATTCCTTTTCCCAGCTGCCTACCTGCACCCTGGCATTTCATGGTGCTGGGTTGTTTTCCCTTCTATCTCCTAGCAGAACTTTTGCTCTGTTGTTTGGTTTTTTTTTTTTTCCCAGATGGTCCTTGGCCAGCAGAGAAGTTTTGAAACTACTGAAGCCTCTAAAGGCTCTGTCACAGAGCATCCAGCATTAGAATTATTTTCAAAGGGCAGAATAAGATCTAGGAAACATGATAAATAGTGATAAGTCACAAAAGGTATTCTAAGGAGAAAAAATACATAGGAAAAGGTATCACTGAGTAGGTACAGTTGTACTTAACTGAAAACAATGAGGCTGTATCACCTATTTTTCACTGAAGACCTTGACACCCGCAATTAATCTTCAGTTGCTCACTAGGTGACTCTGAGATTCAGGACATAAACTAAGCCACTTACACATATGGGCATAACAGGACAAAGACTCTTCCAAGAGCCTTTTGTTTTCAGCTAGTCACTCTCACCTCCCATTGATTGGTAGCTTAGGGCTTTCAGCAACCTAAACGAGTTCAAAAGCTTTAAAATGTTTCAGGCCTTTCCCAAGGTAAAATGTCACATCTATTTATCATTAAAAAAGAAAATTTTATCTGTTGGTGAGATCAATCCCCTGACAACAGCAGAAACTCAGGAAGCAGAAAAAAAGTCCTTGGTAAACAAGAGAGCTAAATTGTATATACAAGGTACATTAATCTGAACAAATAAATAGAGCCAAAATACATTTATCTCAAGACAACTGAGTCACCTTAAGGAACATAGTTGGCCCATTTCTTCTTGTTATGTTTCATTAAAATTTATAAACGTTATAAAAATGTAAAATATGAATTTAAAATGTTACATTTTTATAAAAAGTCAAACAAAAAGTAGTATATCCAGGTAGGTCAGACTTGACACACAACGAAACTTATTAATACTTTCATAAACATGGCCCATCTTGTTAGAATCTTTATGTAATTCATGAGAATACTATACTAATGCTTACTCTCAGCAACTATTTAACAAAGAGATATTGAAAAATGAGAAAACAGAGTATTTTGATTAAATTGTCTTCTGTTCCAGATAAATTTGATTAAATTAATGAACAGATATATACAGTATACACATAAAAAAGACATTGTTTGTTTACAGACAGCCTGAATACATTCATACTCAAAATCCTTTTTTTTTTTTTTTTAGGAATCATAAGATTTTTTTTCCTCTAGATGCCTGTGGTGGACTGACCTTGGCTGGACACCAGGTGCCCACTCAAGCCACTCCATCCCTGCCCTCCTCAGCTGAGCAGTGCTGAGAAAAATATAACAAAAGGCTCATGAGTTGAGATAAGGGCAGGGAGACATCACTCGTCAGTGACTGTCACAGGAAAAACTGACTCAACTTGGGGACATTAATTTAATTTTTTACCAATGAAATCAGAGTATGATAGTGAGAAAAAAAAACAAATCTTAAAGCAAATTCCCACTCCTCCCTTTTTTCAAGGCTCAGCTTCACTCCCCATTTTCCCTACCTCCTCCCCCTCAGCAGCTCACGGGGACAGGGGATGGAGGCTGTGGTCAGTTCATCACACGTTGTCTTTGCAGCTCCATCTCCTCAAGCGGGGACTGCTCACATTCTTCTCCTGCTCCAGTGTGGGGTCCTTCCCACAGGAGACAGTCCTCTACAAACTCACTCAATTGAGTCCTTTCCATGGGATGCAGTCCTTCACAAACTTTTACAACTTGGGACATTTCCATGAGGTGCAATTCTTTGGGAACACTCCAGCACAGGTACCCCACAAGGTCACAAGTCCTGACAGCAAACCTGCTCCAGTGTGGGCTTCCCACGGGTTCACAGCCTCCTTTGGGCATCCCCTGCTCTGCTGTGGGCCCCTCCAAGGGCTGCAGGTGGATCTCTGCTCCCCCGTGTGCTCCATGGGCTGCAGGGACACAGCTGCCTCACCATGGGCTGCACCAGGGGCTGCAGGGAATCTCTGCTCTGGCACCTGGAGCACCTCCCACCCCTCCTGCACTGACCTGGGTGTCTGCAGAGCTATTTCTCCCACACATTCACATTTCTCTCTCTTCTGGCTGCAATTTCTCTTTTGCAATACCTTTTTTCTCCTCTTAAATCTGTTATCCCAGAGGCACTACCACCATTGCTGAAGGGCTTGACCTTTGCCAGTGACGAGTCCCTCTTGGAGCCACCTGGGATTGGCTCTGTTGTACATGGGGAACCTTCCAGCAGCTTTTTACAGAAGTCAGCCCTGTACTCCTATGCTATCAAAATTTTGCCATTCAAAACCAATATATTTCCAGATTAATATGCCTTTAACTTCATCGAAACAGAGCAATCATGGACTAATTATAAATCAACATTAATATAAATTTCTATTTATGTATTTCAGAAATGTGTCTGGAATGAAGATGACTGCCATCTCTTCACAGAGAGCAACACAACCTCTGGGGAGTCTCTCTATTAGCAACTGTATTTTCAAAACCACTCTAATACTCCCTCTTATTTGATTGTTAACAAATATTCTGGCCAATATTCTTTTACCTTTGATCAGACTGCATATTTTTAATCCTAAGAAAAATTAGTTTTTGGAAATTTTCAGCATATTTTTGTGTACAATTATAACATATAGACCACTAAGATGGTCTGAAGGAGTCTGGTAGATGTAAGGACGATCCAAGTACATTTTGGACTGAACCTGAAGAGACTGGGGACTTGGTGACCCAGCAATGCTACAACTCTTAAGCTGGGATCAAAATATGCCAGAAAAGTAGAAATTTCTGGGTACTTTTTTCTGCAAAAATGCCTTATGCTTACCAAATATCCCAGGTTTCCTCACTGTTAGGTACAGAGGGTCTCAAATCACTATAAACTCATGTTAAGTCATTCAGGTTGTATCCACGACTTTTTTAACACTTTCACACTCCACTCATTTCAAACAGTTACTGTAATATTAACTTAATTGTTCTAATGAGTTTCATGGAATATGTTGTGTGATGTAAGGTATTTCCAGGCTTTACCCCTGTTTTAGTTTAGTTACCAAGGCTGTTTTGGTGGGAATGATGATACAATTATCAATTATACAATTAGTAGTTTGTTTGAGGAAATTGACAACCTGCAAAAGTTTAAGTTCTTTCTTATCACACTTTCATTGAGAGAAAATCAAAAGATGAAATACTAGTGCTCAAACCTGCAGCAATTCAAACTCCAAAGAGCAGTAGCAAAGATAAGTTAATGAAATGCAACAGGACACAGATTTTTTATACTTCAGGAAAGGAGAGGAAATTTTCTTTAACATGATTATTGTATATCACTAAAATTCTTTTGCCAAAACAAAGTCTCAGCCTTGCTCAGCAGTGCAGCTCCAGTGGAGGACTTCCAGAAATGTTTCAGGAATCAGACATAACAAACTCAATGCATTCAAACCAATACTGTGGCAGTGAGAGTTCCTCAAAAATACTGCAGTGCATCTCTGCCTGAAACTCATGTCTAGGGGAGGAAGGAGGGGAGAGCACCAGTGGCAATTATGGTATGACAGTGCTCAACTTGCTGTTACGCCCAGGACTGGGGAGGAAAGCTTTGGAAAGCTGAGTTCTGGATCAAGAGAAAGGCTGGAAGTGTCAACAGCAGTGTTAGTCCTGTCTAGGGCCCTCTCAGTTCAAGAAGATTGTAAAGAACTGGAGAGAGTCTTTGCAGGGTTGACAAGCAGTTGGAACCTTCTGCCACCTGCAAGAAGTTGGTGGGATGGGCTTGTTAGGCCTTGTGAGGACGAGGGCAGGGTTTGTAATTATCCTGTCCTCTGAATCCATTTCTGATTCCTGACTAAGATCTCAAGCAGGTTACAGAAGAAATGAGCACCCACAGAACATTATCCAGATGTCACACTGGGCTCACAGCCTGCACAGCGTAACTGGCCTAAGCCAAGATTTGATCAATATTTTCAAATAATATTCTGAAGAAGTGGCACCTAAAGTCATGTTTTTATAAGGAATGCGGAGGTCTTTTCGGGTGCCATTTCTCATCATCTTCCTCTGCTGATGGACTGTACTTCATTTGCTTCTGAACACCAGGACCCTACCGATTTAAGTACTTTGAGCTTCGAGAAAGATGTTATACAAAGTTCCTAGAAAATTCACTAAAATAGCTGGGAGGGGGTTACTCCCCAAATTAAATACCTTCTATAAGCATATTTGTATTCTGCCACTCATTCTCCTTGCAGATTACCTATTTGCTAGCTGCAAACTAAAAAATCATCACTATTTGGTGCTAGGGCATTTTGGTGTTTATCACAGGAAAGGCAGTGTGATAAGCACAGAGCAGACATTCTGCTCAAGCATTATGTTGATTCAAGTATCTGCAGCAACCCAGGAAATGGCAGTATTCTCAGTATTCCATTTTATTATGTAATGAAGAGTCAATATTTGAGACTGACACTCAAAATTTGAAAATGTTACCTGTTAACAGCAGAGAGGAGACAAAGATACTGTCTTCAAGACAAACACAAAAATGTGCCACTTTTTTCTTCAACCAGTTAAGACAAACCTAACAGCTGACTGATCACCAGTATTTGTGGATTTGTGTTGGAGGATATTATTACAAGGAAATATAAGTTCAAACGTGTGTCTCAGATTCACCAAAAAGCTCTAATATCCAAGTATTTAGTTTGAAACCCAAGAGTCAACCTCTGGTGAATGTGAGTTTAGGAATCTTCATTAAATTTTAACACTTATTTGAAGAAACATGTGGCTGGCGAGAAAAGAAATTTGATGTAAGGTCAATTAATCACTTAGAGAATATACATAAGATGACATCTTTTATTGCGGTGAACAAAGGTCAAAGTTTCAGTTCCATTATAAGTCTTCTCTTTAGGTATAATATTAACTAATTAAATCAATAAAGAGAATCAATGGCATTATTCTCTCATTGTTTTTTTTCCAGTCAAAAATACAGGGGATCTTTCAATTTTATTTGTAAAATATTACTTGTAAAATTATTCACCTTCCTTTCAAACTCCATAATATTTCCGTTTGGGACTTGCAATGAAAGGGAAAAAGATCATCTTTCACCCCAATCAGTAGAAGTCTTGTCATGCAGATTTACAAAGTTCTACTGTGACTAAGCCCGGAATACTGACTTGACTCTCTGCCCAGAGAGTACTATCTATGGGTTTTTTTTATTTTTCTCAGTCATTAAAAAAAAAAAAAAAATTCCACTCCCCATAACAAAGGAGAGTGATTTTTAATAAAAGATCCATTNAACACAAAAAAAAAAAAAAAAAGAAAAGAAAAGAAAAGAAAAAATAAAAGCAGGTGCAATAGTGCTGGTCCTCAGGAGACTGAGCAGATAAACCCACAGAAGCAGCTAATGTGTATTTGATGAAGATAAGTGTCTGTCTATGAAAGACAGGTGAGAAAAGCAAAGTGATTTGTAGCAGGGCATCATCATGAGAATTTGAGCATTGTAAGTTAAAGGGAGAAGAAACAGCCTTGCTCGGCCTTTTACTCTTGTTTCTGGCAAGATAAAACTGAGACCAGTGAATGAAACTCACCAGTTCCTAAGAGCAGGAATTGCTTTGCCTGGATTTATCTACCTGGAAGTTAAATAACCAATCTGAAGTAGCCATTTACTTCTTTTCCAGGTCAATAGTGCAGGATAGGCAGTACCAGAGAGTTACTCTTTTAACCCTGACAAAGTACTAAGGTAGCGTAAATCTGGAGAGCATGTCTTCACCTTTTGAGCAAACAGTTTAGGGGAGTAGCTTAGACTTCACCATTTCAGATGGTTCATATTAACTTGAGAACACAAGCAGATGGCAGAGAAGCCACAAAACACATGCAATAACACCTACCCAAAATTCTCCTAGCCTCCAGTGATTTGTAGCTTAGGGAATTCGTAAAACAGAGACAGTGCTCTTGCTTTTGATTGCTCACCATGTATTCTTTTTCCATGAAGCTGGATATGACAAACACGGCTGTGGGTTCACTCAAGGGAAAGCATCACTTCCTTCTAGGTATTTCCAGGAAAGATATCCACCAGATTTGTCTTGTTTACTTCTTTCCTTCCTGTGATACTAAATGCTTAGAAGCCTGTGTTTAGCCTGACTGCAACCCACTCCTTTTCACAGATCTAAAGACGTGCCATTCAGTAATATAAAAGTACAGGTGCAAGCAATTTATTCTTACTTTTTTTCTGGTAAGACAAAACTGCACTCCATCTCATTTTTCTCACTTAGAATATTCTATCTCATCCTTCTGGACTGGATGCCTCAATCTCTGAATGAGATTTGTTGGATTTTTATTTTTTCCTACAAATTACCTGTGTCTCCCTTCATAGCTTCCAATATCAAAATAATCTTAAATGGATTTTAAGCGCATTAGTTATAAAGAATAATTCTGCTCACCTTCTGTCAGAGACAACCTGGTTCTAGTGGCACTTACCACCTATATCAAATTATATGTTCCACAAGACATCTAATCTTCAACCCCTTTCCCCAGTTTGAGCTGTACTGGTGCCTGTATTGTAAAGCAACTCAAAAGAACCACCTAATCCTGCACAAATTATCCTTATTACTCCTACAGAGCACTGAGTTCAACTCAAAATCAGCCAAGCAAAGACTCTTCCATATCTTTTTCTGGTGATTTAAGCATTCAACAATGTGCAAGAACTAAACTCTTGTCCTTTCTCATTCTCCGGGGGCTCTCCTCCCAAAAGAATAACTTAATCTCAAACACAGGTTTGCCCACTTGCTGAAAATGGGTCATGTGGAATAAATGAATGTAAGAAAGAAGAGCCACAATGGGAATCGTGATTCTGCAAGGCAGTGCAAAGGGGGCTTAAATGAAACCATTTCTGGTACAACAACATTTAAATTGGGCAACTACAGAAGATAGTTTGAATAAGACTTATCAATCCCATTGTCTACTTAAAGCTAATATGCTATTCATTCAAAACACAGACACATTTCTTCAGAACCTCCTAAACTGTCTCCCTTTCTAAGGAAAGATGTGCTTTAATTACCCCTGATACATTTGCATGGGTAAAAAGAATATTACACCAGTAATACGCCAAGGCCACAAAGCCCAAATACTCCAACAATCTGAAACTCAAACTGTATTTTAAGGTTGCTTGTACAACTTAATTCTGATTTTTGTGTCTGTGATGTTGATTCATCTATCATAGACTCGTTTTCAATTTTATTCAGTGTATAAGGTAGATGGAAATGGATGAAAGAATGGACAGTGGAAGAAACTCCTGGTTGAAGAACAACTCTAATAGACCTAGTGGACACAGCCAGGGAGGCCTCAATCATCTGATAAATTCATGGTTTTAGACAATAAAATACTTTGAGTTCTATAACACATTTAGCCTTCCATATATATCTGGCATATTATAAATAAAAATAGATGATATTACATATACTGTCTTGGCAGAGGGAAAACCTGGGTTTTGCGGATGGATGGTCTAAAGGTAAAACATACAGATTTTCTTCAAGACATAATTTGTTTCCCATCACAGAGGAAATAATATTGTGTGAAAATAATATTCAAATGTGTTGTGAGTTCTGAATTTAGCTTTGAGACCTTGACATAAACAAAGATTCAAGGTATTCTAATGTGTAATGTCTTAAATGGGAAACTCATGGACATTCCAGCTTCCTAGTCAAAGTTGTGTGAAAAGGGGAAGTTGAGGAGATTTAAATACCAAAATGTATAGAGACTTCTTGCACCAGCCAATAGGGCTTGACTATGCAGAGTATCCTGAAGTGCTCGTCTATCTAGAGCTTTTTACTTGCACACTTTCCATAGAGAAGGCTGTCTGTTTATGATGGAAATTCAGCCAATTGCCTATAGTAAGTAATTTATGAAGCACTTGAGCAGTGTCTGGTACCACTCAGAGCACATTGTAAGCAACCTCTTGAAAATTTTTCTCTATTATTTGTGCATTTATATCAGGAGATTCATTGATTTTAAAAGTATTTTGATGAATCCTTCCGAAGTACGTAATGTTTTCCTGGTTGCCAAGAAATTCTGTGAAGGAAATCTGTTAAATACTGTACATTCACTCTCTAAGTAAGGCAAAGAAGGGTCATCTGCTGGTGACTGGGGAGATGCAGGATTGTTTCTTTCCAGCCAGAGGCATTCCGCATTTTCTTCTTTATTCCTTCCTTAATAAATAATTTAATAAATTCTGTATATATTTAGTTGATAAATGTCTCTCTATAGAGAGACAGAGATATAGACAGCTGGACATATATAGATCCCTCTATGCAAAAGACACTACCAGCTGAACTTTCCTCTGGCAGACAGTAATGTGAGCAAAGATGTGTCAAAACTTATTTCCCCAAACCCTGGAGTCTTGGTAGGCAGCTGATAGACTGATCATTTCCTAGTGCATCTCCCACAGCTGTCTACGACTTGCCTTGACTTTCTGTTTGTTGCACCCTCACATTATACCTAGATTTGTAGTCAGAGCAATGATTTCAAGAATGTTTCACTGTCAGGTCTGATAGGTGTTTTCTTCTGTTAGAAGAACAGAATAAGCCTGTTAGAATCTACTGCAATTCAGCAAAATAAAGTCAGTTTTTCTTCTATTCCTTTGGTTTGCATATAGCATGTCACTTTTCTCACTGGAATTCTTAACAATGCAGTAAGCAACATGGCTATGCATAATTTTTTCTGCCTTTTCATTATCTCTCAAAGAGGAGCTGTGCAAAGTAGTTGGTTTTGCTAAGGGTGGTCTAAAATTTCTGAAAATACTGATGTTGCCTTTCTGTTTCTTTTAGCAGGTGCTGACGAGTTTGTGGTCCCTAGTTTCTAAAGGGAATGTGTCTTTTTCCACTTGTTTGCTCCCCTATTTATTTCCACCCCCAGAATCAGACAGCTGTATTTAGAGTTTACAAGGTGATCCATTGCACTAGAGCATCAAATCTCTTACGAAATGACTCCCATTCACAACTCCAAAGTAGTCTTAAAATATACACAGAACCAACCAAAGCTGAGCAGAACATCACATACATTTCTGAGGAGGGCAGCCAAAGCTGCAGCACTGGTAACTGAGTGAAGTCTTTTAAACGTTGGATGCTCTGTGTCCAGTTATATCCCATTATTATGGTCAAGATGAAAAGTAAATAGAGATGTGAACAGCCGATACCAGGTACCACAGATGAAGAGAAACGGGAGTTACCTAGCAACTGGAGGGAAGGTTTTGCTTGTGCTAGGCTAGAGCTTCGCCAGACCACTCGGAGATTATGGGGCAAATTGACAAGTTGATGAATTGCTGATAAGTATCTGCAAACAAAAATCTGGAAGAGGCCAAGGAGCTGAAAAATTTCCTGAATGCTGTCTTCTCTCTAGCAGCATTAGTGCCATCTTACTTGAGTTTTCAGTATTTGTAAATTGTTGATGTCTTTTAAGGATAAGATTCATTTGGAGGTAGGAACATTGCTACAGTGAAGGACAAGTAGTTGCATCAACTGCATATTAATCCATATCTTTTGACAGTCTATTCAACATCAACATGCTTATCTAGGGACTGCTGGGGAGAACAGAATATTATAACACTTCCAGACTAGTTGGATTAATATCCAGCCTTGGCAAACTGAGGTTATAAACTGGACCCCATATACACCTGCAGTGCATCATAAGCCACTGTCTTTGATTTCCTCTTTTTTTCCCAGGGGAATAGGACTGGAAGGGATATAGATAATTGCATCTTGCCAGTCTTATCTTGTAACCTCATCACATAATCCTGTTATCAAGTTCCCCCTGAAAACGGTTTCTTGCTTCAACTACTTTTATGAGATGGCTGCTCAGGCATCACATTGGTGGTTGGGAACACTTTAATATGCAACTTAATTTGCTCATGGCAAATTTATACAATGTTGTTGTTGTGGCAATATCAGTTTATACAGACATTTCACCTCTTGATGTCTACCATAACCCTGTGTTTAACAATCAATGCCTTTATCTTTGTTTTCCATCCAAACACATGCCTTCTTTCCAAGCCTCATACAGCTTGAGAGCGAACAGAGTTCACTGCTGTTGCTCAGTGATTGCTCGGTCATTTTTCCTCTCCTTCAAAAGTTCCTTGTGCCTGAGCCCTTGAGACATTTCCTTGGCTCGCTGGCATAGCCCTTCTCAATTTTCTCAGTGTACTTTTCCCAACAAGTACCTGCATCCCCCAAAAGAGGAATCACTGCCTTCTGTTGACTGTCGTCGCCATACTGTTCACCTCCAAGTCATACAATAGGACATTAGTTCAGGGAAAAAAGTATTTGTAAGTGAGCAGGATTAGGCCTTTACTGGTTTTATTCAGCAGAATCCCACAGAAGATGCATCCTTTTGGCAGTCTATCACATAAAATTCTGTAGAGAATGAAATCTTGGTGAAATTTTAGATCTCATGCAGTGAATTCATGCAGGTTGGATACCAAAATCCAGAGTTCCATTTAAAAGTCTTAGTCAAGCACCATAGAACACACTGAGAGTTTCTGATGCTGAAGTAAATCTGCTAATTTCTCAAGAGCCAGCAGGCCTATGTAATTTCATTGCTGTTGCTGAAAAATGATGAAGCTACAGCTAAAATTGTCTTTGGATGTTAGAGAAGATTAACAATTTCTGTTGGAATTTTCTCTGATTCACTGCAAAAATAAATGTAACATTTTAGATAAGCTTTCCCCTACACTGATGGTAAACCTGGAACTAAAATTTGCGGTGCCCAAAGATTTCGCAGGTTCAGAACTAAATATGTTCCTCTGTCTACAACCAACACCCAGGACTCACACACACACACAAATAGTAGAAGGGGACATTTTCATCAATGGAATACTTGCAATTATCTAAACCTTGTCTTTTATTTTTAACACCAGCAGGTGTCCCTGGCTCCAGTATTTTCTGGTGCAGTAGGAGACTAATGCTCTAAATAGAAACGGCGCAAGCAGCTAACCAGAGCAGCCCCTCAAGGCATCTGCCACCTGCTGCCTCCTCCAAGGAGCTCTTCTGATTAATTTACTAATGCATTTGCCTCTTGCACTTGCATTATAACTGAAGCTAATGGGACTACTTTCCACAGACATGACAGGCAGAACTTGGCCCAGAACTCCCACATTAGTTCTATTGGGGGTCATACTAGTACCAACTGGCTACCTTGTCTAAACTAATTAGCTAGATTTGGGTTGGTCTGAAGCAAGATTTTTTTAACCTCATTGACCTAAAACTCGCTCATGTCACAGTAATGGGTCTGCTAGGCTTGCTCCTACATAGCTCTTTCCTTGAAAACACAGAGATATTCCATAGTAATCAGGACTGCATTGTGGATATAAAATTACCTGCTTATTATTCTTACCTATTTATTAAACAAATTAGTCCATCTCTGCATGCTTAGCATGGTAGAAGAATTTTAAATTATAATAGCAGATGCATGTCGGACAACTGTTAGTTAGACGGCATTTTTTAAGCAACATGAAGGAAAAGTTTTATTCTTTGTAATTTTTTTTTCCAGACTATAATGGCCTATTTTTAGGCCACTGCTGTA
This sequence comes from Origma solitaria, assembly GCA_013397895.1. Taxonomy (NCBI): domain Eukaryota; kingdom Metazoa; phylum Chordata; class Aves; order Passeriformes; family Acanthizidae; genus Origma; species Origma solitaria. Next base: position 919,300 of record VZRL01003893.1, on the reverse strand, counting down.
AGCAAAGTATAAATGGGAAGATATGCTGTCAGAATATTTCTCTGTCTAAATAACATTATTGGGAGCCAGAGGAGTAATAACGCAGGAAATCAATTGGGAAATTTTGTAAAAAGTGATTCTCATAAAAATTCTTCAGAAAATGTATGAGCCTACTGTATTCCTCTCCCTTACACACATTCAGCCTCAACAGATATCACATTCTCAGCTGAGGGAGTTTGGGCAATTTGCTTGTAGAGGAAACAGTTATTTAAATAAATAAAGTAAAATAAGTCTGTACCAACTCACCCTGCTCAGAGGTAGATGTAGCTCTTCCTTTTCCATGGTACCAGACATTTATGCCTCATCTCATCATTAATAGAGAAATAAAATGGAAAAGGAAAGGAAGAAAGGAAGAAAGAAAGGAAGAAAGGAAGAAAGGAAGAAAGGAAGAAAGGAAGAAAGGAAGAAAGGAAGAAAGGAAGAAAGGAAGAAAGGAAGAAAGGAAGAAAGGAAGAAAACTAAAATGAGAACAACTGGAATCAAAGTAAATCTTGATGAAAACAAACCATTTTTCTGTTGGATATGACATGACAATATACATTATCACCCAGTCTCAGTTTGAACTTCAAATAAGCATAGGAAATACAGGAATATAATTATTATTGCTCAGCACTCTCTGTAGTCACAATCTCTTGGACACAGAGGAGTATCCCTGCCTTGCCTGCATTTGAAGTTACTCAATACCCCTCATCACTCTCACAGTTGGCATTTACTGCAGAAGAGTCTTTCTCTCTGACTTGCGCACTTTGTTTGGCATGATAACAAATGTTAATCTAATAAAATCAAGGCTATCCACAACCAAGTGAAAAACAAAAAAGAAAAGGGGGTTTTCCTAATGGGAATAGCAGTGAGGTATAGAAGAGAGAGCTACAATAATAAAGGTTTCACAACTGCCAAGCAAGGTATGCCGACAGGGCAGGCAAAGTGGAAAGGAAGAAGAGAAGAAAACAAATAAATATGAAGATGTAAAGTCAAGTGAGTTCACCCTGATGATAGCTGATACCAGATTACAGCGGCTTTGCCAGCATCCAGCCTATATTGATTTTGCATCAACGCATTTGGCACCAGCTAGAACATGTTTTAATATGGTGCAACTTGTGTCAAATCTTTCCTTCATGTGACACAAAATGGCTTCCCAGCAAACCAATTGGAATAGAAATTAGATTTTTGAATAAACACTGAAATTCTTTTTCGTGCACATGTTTTCTATATCAAAGGCCCCATTGTCAAAAGAAAAAAAAAAATCAAAACTTGGATTTTTTACTTTGAATCCTTTTTTTTAAATTAACGCTTCTTTTTGCTCTGGGGAGTAATGAAGGAGAAGAGGAAGTTTAAAACTTATCTATAATTCATAAGTGTAAGAGAAAAACCAATTGAAATATATGGACATGTTCTGCCATAAACTGCAGTAGACAAACATGTTGACAATTCTTCCACAATATTTAGTAATTTTCTACTTTTCTTATGAAACTCAGCATCAATATGAGGCAACGTGTGAGATTTTCACCTTTCACTTTCATACTTTGCCAAATATTTTAAGGCTTAATCCTGGCACATAAAGCTAAAAACATATGAAATGTTACATATGGGCATTGTACATTTACATTTTCTTCTATTTTTAATCTTAAAGTTCTTTAAAACTCACCTCATACCTACGGAGTCTGGGCTTCCAATCTGATGTATTTTTCTGGTGGACAATATTGAAACAATGATATTTCAGAGAGAAAGTAAACTTCTCCACAGCTTTATTTCTACAGGTCAAAATATGAGCCATCAGAGAAATGATGAATGATAAGATGTTGCATTTTTCTTCTTCACATAGGGAAATTTTCATCAAAGATTACAAACATGATCATTTAGGCCATCTTGGTCATGTTTTTAACATGATCATGAGGAACATGGAAGAATGGGAACAGTGAACACCACATAGAAATCCTAGGACAAAGCCAAAAGATTCAGCCACGGCAGGGAAGGAGGAGCCACACGAAGGAGAAAAAGTCCCTTTATATTTTCCTTTTCTTCCTACTATACATCCTGACCCACTACTTGCACAAGCCATGGCTCTCAGGTGGAGCAGCAGTGCTGAGATGTTGCAGCTGCGTACACCAGGGACGGCTCTTTGGCTCATCTCCTCTCTGCTTCTACGCTGCTCTGCAGACACCAGATGTGTTTCTGTCTCCGCGGGAGGAGGGTAATCACCAGCAGCTGTTTCAAGCACAAGGAGACAGAGATTTGTTTATTGGTGCTAGTCCATAGGTGTTAGGATAACTTGTTGGATGCATTATTTTTTTCTGCCGAAGCACAGCTGCCAGAGAGAGGAGAGTAAACTCAACATTTCTATAACGAGCAGCAGAGTTTCTGAAGTAGGAGCCTACATGCTGTGTGTCACACACTCTCAAGGAGCAAATGCTTGCTTTCAGGCTGTGTCAGGAAAAACGCACCTCAGCTGACAGAGTCCCTGTCTGATACTCCCACGAAACAAAAGGAAATATATCTCAGCTGCAAAAGTCGGTCAGTTTGCTCCCTGATTTTCAAGCAAGTGCACAGGTGAAAGGTGCAGTTTGACTAAATCTTTTTAACCAGTCCTGCTTTCCCTAATTTACCTTCTTAATAGTTGGACTTAAGGATCTTAAAGTCATTTCCAACTTTAATGATTCTATAATTCAGTTCATTTCAGAGATGCTTTTACTGTGATTCTCCGACCCATTGTTTGCATGAAGTAAATTTTTTCGTCTTAGTTAAGTGGAGAGACGTTTTCTACTAATTTATTTCAGAAACCTCTCCAACATACCAAGTCTTCCTTTTATTTTCAAGGCTCCATGGTATTTTCAGATATTCTTAATCACAAGAAACATGGGACATAGGGACTTAGTAGAAATCCAGCTGGTTCAATCAGAACCCCTGGGTTCAGTGGGACAGCTGGTGAAGTTTTTTCTTCTATCACGTAAGCTTTTTTGAAGAGCACACTCAAAATGTAAAAACTGAGCCTATTTCCAAATATCCCACTGAAATAAAGGAAGTTTTACTGGGACAATATTTTTTGTTTGTTTATTATCATTATTGTTATTACTTTGATATGTTGGAGAAAACAACTGAAGAGTAAGACAGGAGAAACTTTGAATGAGATGAGAAATAAGGTCCTCTTTTAGCCTTTGACCAAAAACAAGTCCTTAAAGTCAGTTCATAATTGCACTGGCAACCAGTGGAGAATCTTGCATATGTCAATACCAATGAGCGATTGTCAATATCTCTGATCAGCAACATTTTGCATCATTTGTAACTTGTATACTGAGTCTAAAGGGAGACTTCTAAGTAAATCATTACAGCACATTGTAAATGCAGGAACCACTTTCTCCTAAAACGCTTTAGTAACACTTCATTAATTATATTGAACCTGCAGACCGAAATTCTACTCGCCTGTATTCATCACCTACCACGACCAGTTGTCTATATATTGTCTAAGACACCACTATATCAAGCCAAATAGGCAAATTATACCCCACGGATCTGAGTAGAGGGATAGAGTGGAGAGCCACAGCTCTGGCTGGTGTCAGCAGTTCAGACACAGCTGAATGTGGCATCTGACAGAAAGAGAAACAAAGCAAGGCATGTTAGCAAATACCTTGTCTATTAAAGGTACCCACTTTGTCTTTTCAGACATTTCCCACAGGCTGACTCAAACCCTCCTGCATTTGCTATTCACAGTTATTCACCAAGGAGCTCTCTGTCTGCACCTAGTAGCACTGGGTTATTTGTGAGGCTGTTTGAGTGCTTTGTTCAGATGGTGAGGGTAGATCACATGCTCCCTACCTTTGTTTTCTTTGATGAGAATCACATTACTGATCTTCTGATACTCTGGGTTACAGTATCCTGTTTCCTTCTGCTGGAGGTACTCAGCACTTAAAATATAAATGAGCAAACTGACAGATTTTACTGTGGAGAAAAATAGCCTCTGAAAGTCACTGAAAGTATTCTTTGCTTCTAGAGAATTATTTTGACAAACATTTGCATAGAAGTTAGACTTCCTGTAGGTTCCTGCATCTACTTCACTTTCTCCTCTGCAGACAGCCACGCAAAGTGGATCTTTTTGTGTAAAAGCCTTGCAAAAATAAGAGAGCAGAACAGTGCTGCAATTTCCTACCAGAACCTGCCATGACTTCCAGCAGCAATTTTGTTCTGGGCATTAGAGGTGGTTTCTAAGAGGACACAGAGCCATTTGCTCCTTCCTCTATGCTTGAGTATTCCTCAGGTAGTTTCCTCGAGACCTCAGCCTGAGCGTGAGCACTCCACTCCACACATCTGGGAACCACCAGGGGACCTTACCTGGACTTCGTCACTGTGTCCTATGAGAACATCACAGCATCAATGTCTCCTCAGGCATGGATCCATTGCATCTCAAACTAGGCAGCAGGAAAGGACTGTGTTCTGAAAACACAGGAAATCATAAAATCAGAATCATTTAGGTTGGAAAGGACCTTTAAGCTCATTGAGTCCAACCTTTAACCCACCACTGTTAAGGCCACAATTAAAACATAGAATCATGGAATGACTTGGGTTGGAAGGACCTTAAAGATCACCTAGTTCCAGCCCCACTGCTATTGACAAGGTTGCCCAAAGCCCCATCCATGCATGGGTTAGGGCATCCCCAGCTTCTCTGGGAAAACTTTTCCATTATTTCACCGCCCTCATGGTAAATAATTTCTTGCCAATATCTATTCTAAACCTACTTTCTTTCTGTTTGAAGTCATTCCCTAAGCACCATATCTATGCAATGTTTGAATACTTCCAGGGATGGTGACTCCACCACTGCCCTGGGCAGCCTGTTCCAGTACCTGACCAGCCTTTCAGTGAAGATGTTTTTCCTAACATCCAATCTAAACATAAAATATAAATGCAGGAGAACTCTAACCAGATACAGTGCTTCAGCCACAAGAAACATCTTCCAGGATCACAGTCTAATTACCTGAAATGACAGAACACATTATCATTTTTATTGCACCCACATTATGTATTATTCTTCATACAGCAGTATGAGTAGAGCTTTCAAACCACTTTTATTTTAATCTCCAGTCTTCTCTCTTCATCATCACATTGGCCTGTGTTTTGCTAATACCTGCATCAACATTAGTCACAACTGGCAGGAACCCATAGAGAGCTTTACAGAGCATTTATTTTTTGCCCTCTCTGAATACATTAGTGTTGCCCTTTAAAGACGCAGCCCTTTGTCCTTTTAATGAAGAATAAAACTCATTTCCAAGCATCCCAATAAGATTATCTCAAATAATAGAAATCCAATTAGCTCAGGCAGTTTGAAGTCTCACTTAGGCTCCCGGGTGGTACCATCCATCATTAAATACACTGCTTTAAAATACTTTCAAATACCTGTGCAGTATCCAGAGACAAAGATGCTTCTAAGCACACAGGTAGCATCCAGCCCCTAATGTGAACAGCATTTAAAGGAGGACACAGAGATGAGGAATATCCACACACTTTGCCTCGCAGCTGGGGGACCACCTCAGCCTGGTCAGTTCATTCAGGTCCCCTCTGCCACCTTCACACAAGATTTTGAGCCTGCCTGCACTAAGATAGGAATATTGAAGCAAAGAATGTTGTGTTTGTCAGTAAATTACAGGACCCTTTCACACTTCAGGTCTTGCTGTCCCCTTGCCACTGTCAGTGCCTTTTCTTCCTTTACTTCTCAATTCAGGGCTTCTATTGAGATGAGCGATAATTACCCAGAGAGCAGCCCCTATCCTGCTATGGCCTTCAGGCATCTCTCCTGGCTACCACCACTATCTCCTTTAGTTTCCACTGCTGACTTCCCTTTAGAAACTCTTTCTCTAGCTGGCTTTAAACCTAACCAACTTCTTTCATGCTCTAAATGCTCAAAAACTGCTGTTCTTGCCTCCAGCTTCCAACTTTATTTTTTTCCTTTACACTTTTATATTCTCTTGGGCAATTTTACTGGTTCCAAAAATCATGAATTTCAATTTACCATATTTTTAAGCTTTCTTTTAAACCCACTCACCTTACTAAAAAAAGCTTAAGTATTAGACCATGTTATCACTCACTTGTGAGAAAGGATTGAGGGAAGAATTAGTTGAACTGGAAGTCAGGCTCTTAATACGCGTCAAAAAAGCTCAAACTTTTCCTGTCTCACAGCCTTAGGCAAAAGGAGATTTAAAGAGGGCACGGAAAGCACCAACCCATTTTGTCTTGCATCTCTCTTGTTCAGGTTTGCTGTGCAGACTGAAAACGTGTTCAGTCCCAGAGAACACTCAAAACGTGAAGAAACCTTTATAAAAATATTATTTTCCATTGTTGATATTCCCATAATTTTTCAAGGCAGTCAAATTAAAGATATAGGAAAAAATCCAATCATACCTCTAGCTTCCTACAGTTTAGCCCTTGTTTAAATGGAAATACTGTCTTCAACCCAAAAAGGACAAATTTAAAAAGTCTTAAGTATATATGAACTAGTTTCTCTAAATTGACTACTCTATTTTCACTCTAATTTTAAGAAGAAAATCTGATACAAAACATGGATTATTCCAGGTAAAATCATTAAAGAACAGAAAAGTTAGCAGCAAATTTAAAAAAAAAACCAAACAAACAACAACAAACAAAACCCAAATCAAAACAAAACAAAAAACATTAAGAACCTCTTAAGAAAACCAACAAACAATGACGTGTGATTCAGCAAAAAGTGCACAAAAATACCAGGCCATAGAGCCACACTTGCTCCCTTGGAGACATACAGAAATAATGAAGAAAAAGTGTTCAAATTCAGCTAGATTCAGATGGTTTGGATGATTAGACCTGTGGGGAACAAATGTACCCCACAGGTACTTTGTGAAATAATTATGCTTGAGCCAACAGAAAAGTCTGTAGGATATTGGAAGAAATGGCTCACTTGTTCAGTTCAATGACAAATACAGTATTTGGGAGAAATAGCTCAGTTGTTCAGTGCAATGACAAATATATTATTTAGGGCTAATGGAGAAAAGCAAACCTCCAATATCACAGCCAAGAAAAAAAAACAAAGGTTAGATGTAATATTTGGTTTTATTACAAAAAAGAATCCAAAATAAAAATAAAAGTGCTGATTTAGTTAGTGCTGGTCAGCCCCTACCTGAAACACTGTACTCAGTGCCCATTGAAGAGGAAAATAATAATACCATAGTTTGAGGTAACATGGCAGATCAGAAAATTTGAAAGACTGACATCTTACATATGTGAGCAGGACAGAATGCAGCACCAAAATGCTAATGAAAGTTCTATATTTATATCACAAAGAGAATAGTTGTTTTCTTCTTTTCTGTCTCTGTAGTTTTATTCTCAGACAGATTCAAAAATAGGAATTAACTTCGAGGGTTTAAATAATATGGTTTCCAATCAGATAGGATTAAAAACCAAGGGAACAAAACCCCTTTTTAATTTAATATCTTCTTAATTCTGTTTCATTAGCTGTACATTGCAATGAACCAGAGGTTCTTTACCTAGACTGTTGAGAATCTTCTGATTTCTGCTGAAGTTGATGGGACAATACCCTTTACCACTTCCACTGCAGAGCTCTCTCCCTCTCTCTCTGTGCTGTGGCTGCTTATATGTGCCATAATTTTTGGAGACATAGCCGAGGGAGGCTGTTTCCTGCTCCCAGCATGTGTGACACAGTGGTTTTTGCTGCCTTGCTCCTGCTGCCTACACTTGCTGTGATCCCACTGCACACACCTTTTGTCCCTGATGAAATTCACTTCGATTCAGTCATTTGTCTTTGGTCTCACAAACCAATCCATTGCAGAACAATATCTGTAAATTGATAGGGAGCTCTCAAAGAACTGTGACTCTTAATCACCTTCATCATCGTGCCTTTAAACCTGTGCCTGCATGTTCTGAAAGACATCGGCTATTGCTTTGTTGTTTATACTGAAATACACAGGCTTACAGAGGTTATTTTATTTATGAATCTTAATTCCTTGTGTTGGACACCTCATCATGCTGTGATTGCTTCCATTGCATGGCAGATAAATCTAGACTCTGCCACTTGTTTACTCTTGTACACTGTCTTTGTAACTCGATATACAGGTTTTAATTAGACCATTGCTAGCTAATGCCATCATTTGGACAGCACAGCTTTGACATGACCTTGAGATAACCACTGCCAATTTATTGTAACCACCTTGTTTTGGACTATTTATCCACAACTTCACAAATCATTCACTCAGTCCTTAATTAGTTCATATATAATCATTCAAATGCTTTCAAGTTAGCTATATTTTACAGGTGGGTGATGGGATGATGTGATTTCACCAGCCAGCTTTTTTCTCATTACACCAGGCTCAGTAAATGACTGTCTCTGTACACATAAATATGAGATCAAATGATGCCAGTAACTGACACTCAGAAATACATAGGTTTTATAGAAACAGTAAAACTTCATTATGTGCCAAATATTATTTCTAATTTTAGTTAGAGAAATGTTACTTTGTGAGACAAATGACTGCATGAGAGGGACGGGTGCAGAGACCCACAAAACTTCACTCGTAATAAACAAGTTGTTCAGGCACAGGACATAGGATGTAGGGTAAGTTGACATGGGAGTTTCTGCAGTGCTGCTGGTGAAAAATGTACTTGCTCTCAGCATCAGCCCTTCCTGTGTCCCTCAGTCCCCAGCCCCGAGCACTCTGTGCACTTCCACAGCAGAATCCCAGTACAGGAGAAAGGGAGCAATGTTAATACATGAGCTTTTCTGGGAAGGCAGAGGTCTGAGCTTTCTCTTCGCCTTCGGTGACTTCCAGAGGTCTGATATTCCTCTGTACTGCAGGAGTTCATGTGACCTTATTTCCACAGTTATTTAATTTACTTCTAATTGAATACAATATTGCATGTGCGAGAAGTGTGCAACTAATTATCTTTCTTGGATACGACTGACTTAATTTAGTTTCCCTGTCATGACAGAATTCTTCACTAGGAACACTGTACAAGTAGAGCTCTGGTTACAGTCAATTTTTCATCCTGATGGCCAAGGAAAACTTAGAAAACTTACATTCTATCAAAATTAAACAAGATTTTCTGTTGCCTTGCCAAATCAAAAGACCCTAAAGAAATATTTGAGGGCAACTTTCTATTTACATCAGTAGCTATGAGGGGTTTTTTAATTATTTTAATGTAATTTTGCGTCTCATTCATCCCTTTTGATAAAGATACTAGTTTTCTATTAGGTTTTCATTCTGCTGGCATCAACTCAGATGTTCTGGCTATATCCACACCAGTGAAAACAGCTTGTGTTCATTTTCCAAGCCTGGGTTTAAAGGTGCAGAATATTCTTTTAACATAGATGAACTTTATTACCTGCCCAAATGAGGGTCCACAAAGCCTGTACTTAGGATGGTCCTCAGTTTAACTCCTAAAACATGTTCAGATGTTATCAGGGAGAGTAGTGACCAAAAACTACTCAGATACCATCAGCAATTGACATTGTCTTGGTGATCATGGGGCACTACCTTATCCCGGTCTTCTCTAATTTGCTCCTGTGTAGAGAGACTCTGTAAATACATCCTCTGAAGGTTGTGTGATACTCAGCTGTAAATAGACAAGCTGAAAAGACAAATGTTTCCCTGCTTAGCAAATATGAAGAACTCAGATTTATTCAGAGGAAAGCCTGAGTATTTGGTTCATGTATAACTCTCTTAAGCATTTTAAAAAAGCTCTTCCTATGTGCCATTGTCTGCCTTCAATATTCTCCGCTGCTGCTGAGAAGTGGATCCATTCCAAAAAGGAACTCCAGATGCTTACTACATAGGTGGGAAAGGATCTTCAATCTTGTTCTTAATTACTGTGGCTCAAATTGATTTGACCTGAACTCTCCCTGCTTTCAAGTAGAGCAGGATCCACAGGCAAGCTCCTTGCTTTTTGAACTAACATGCTGACTGACAAATAAGTAATTGTAAGGAGCTGATTTATTGCCCAGCCAGACACAGCTGGATGTAAAATATTAATTTTTAATGTAAGAAACAATTTCCATTTCTTTTACCCATAAAATCCAATAAATTAATCTAAGCACTTACAAATAATTGATATTTCACAATGGAGAGATTTTTTTTTGCCACTTACAAATGTGCCCCTTTTAAAACCAAATGCTTAAAAGAGAAGACAGTTTTGAACTTCAAGGCTACATATATATCTCAGGGCTCTGCTGACATCAAAATAAGCCATAAAAACAAAAAACAAGAATATTTTATGATGCCACTAGGACTCCAAAATATAGCCTTGTCCAAGTTTTATTTTTATCTTATATAATACATTGTTTTTGCTACAAATTACAAGCTGCCATCCTTCCAATTCCTTATTGTAAGTCTTCTTCACTTTAAAGTTGCCTTATGCTTCTGAAACCTTACCATAGGAAGAAAGAACAGTAATCGAGGGATCTTGGATGCTCATATGACTGGCAGTAGACTGCCAACCTTTTTAACTCCAAAAACTTTCTTCTTCACATGAAGAATGAAAAAGAATATCAACGGCTAATTACAAAAAAAAAATCATCCATCTCAAAGGTTAATTCAGATCTAGAATAGATTATTCAGGAAGTCTGGGCTTTCTTCATCATTGAAGACATTTAAAAACATCTGGAAGCACCTAAAGAAACATCTGTCTGCACTTTTACTGTACTTGATTTTGATTAAGAAGTGCACCCATGTCACTCCCACAGCTATTTTTTATGATTCTATTGCACAAATATTTAATCTGACTTCATTACCAGTTGACAGATGCTCAGACAATTTCCCTACTCAAATCTTTCAGGAGTTTCTTCTCTCCAAGAATGAATGAATGCCTTACTGTTTCTATATCAGTAAAAAAAAACAGATTAAGGACAGTGTTTCAGTGCTGAGGTATAGTGTGGCACAGCTCACCTTCAAACAGCTAAACCTCCCAATGCTAACTAAGAAGGAAGAGATTACCCCCAAAGCAGATGCTGGGAATGATGCTTGACTTGTGCTAAGCCCTCACTGTCCTGAGGCAATGTTTGCTGTGGTGTTACCAGACACCAGCTGATTCCACGTCACGGAGTTCCAAATCATAGAATCATTAAGGTCAGAAAAGACATTAACCCAGCACTGCCATGTTCACCACTAAACTATGCCCACAGGTGTCTCATCCACACACTTCTTGAACACTTCCAGGAATGATTATTCTACCACTTCCCTGGGCAGCTTGTTCCAATGCCTGACCACCCTCTCAGTGCTCTCAATTTGTTCACAGTTTAGCAGGATGGGTGATCATATATAAGCTCTGAGGTTTCTTCTTTGTTCTGTTTAACTTGCCGGTAAAGATATAGCCCTTGATTTGCTTTTTCTGCCTAGAAATGGAACCAGAGCTCTAGCAGAGAGATAGGAGAAGGAAAACTTGCTACTTCACTCCATTTTAAATAGACACACAAGGCTTGAACACAAGTAAGGCAGGGAAGATTTTATGTAAAGGCTGTGGACCATACCTATATGTCTATATACTGTCACTGTGACAATCTGAAACAGGACCATTTGATTTGCTTTATGTAAAAGACTTTTAAGGTCCTAATATAAGCTTTCAAAGCTGCACATTATTTCCCCTTGTAATCATCAGCATTTAACAAAACCAGAAAGCAACTGATTTCCTAGAAGCTTGAAAACACTGGCTCACCTTCCATCATAAAGCCCTTTTACCTCTGACCATGATTTCACTTCTACTTTTAGAAAAGAAGTTCAGACACAGGAGCAAAAGTCTGCTTTTTTTGGACTGAATGGATATAAAAAAATGTGGCAGATAAAAACGCTTTCTATTGGTATTCTGGTTTTGTGTGATTTTAGTTTTCTGATGATGGTTTCTGTTGCAGCAGTCAATGAAGATTGCTGTTAAGTGCAATCCCTTTCTGTTTGCACACAGACGTTGGATGCCACAGCCCACAGTGTTCACATTACCATGTCCTGCAGGACAGGCAAAGGCTTATTATTAGCATTCCTATTTTCACATGAGCAAAACAGGTTATTTTCCAAGATCAAAGAGGGAGTCCACGACAAACCAGGAACGAAGTGCAAATCTTTTGAGCCTCAGCTCAGTGCCTTCACAAAAGACCTTTTCCCCACAGAGAGAAAACTGACAAAACCTTTAAGAATATTACTAGCACATCTGAAATCTCTTTAGCCCTGACTTCATTACTCCTCTATAAGTCCCTGCAATCTTTTGGACTGATAGTGTCTAGGGAGTCTGTGGAGCAAAGACTATATTAATGGTTATAGAAACACGCTCAATTTTTCATTTACTTGTCCGCACCTCACACCACTGCTTGGGGCTTGCTGGAAGTATAGAATCTTAATTGGTTTAAACCATCCCAGTTCCATTAATTTACAGGGTACTATACCCCACTGAGGATCTATCTGCCACATCTTAGGTCAAAGCACTGATCCATGATTGGTTTCCCTTGGCACTACTGATGATAAAGTAAGCAATAATAATAATAATAATAATAATAATAGTAATAGTGCACCACCATTATGGATTCCATAGGAATTTCTTCATTTTCTTCATTAAATCTTTGCTGAGGAGTGTCATGTGAATATCATGTGGGTAAGCAAGGAATTATATCTAGAGGGAGTCAAGAGTAGAAATGATGCAGTGGCAGTCTTGCTGTTATTAGCAAAGTGATCAGGATTCAGAAGTGTTGTGAGAATTCTTTTGCCATGTCAACCATCAAAGAGAGACACCAGAGAGATAAAAGTTACAGAGTGTTAAACCCTGCCTGTCGCCTTCGGCATGTTTTTGTTTAGTTCAATTCATCTCAACATTTGATTTTTAATAGTTCACTTCTGTTGTTATGAGTGAAAAATAAAAAGGACTATTAAAAAAAAAGTTGTGTGCAGGCAAAACACTGTTTCTGGCACTTCACACGGCCCAGAACACAATGCTATCTGCCAATTTGACTTGTTTTTATTTCATGTCCAATTACAAAAAAAAATACAAGAGAGAGAGAGAGGCCCAACTTTCCCTTTTCTATTTGTTTTTTTTTTTTTTACTTACTGTGTTTAAAAAATACAACAAGCCAAGTTAACAGCACAGGCAAAAGCAGCCCCTGCAACCCTAAGGAGCAGAAAGCTATTTTTAACTTCCTCGAGAAAAATTGTATAAATACTATCCACTGCAGCAAAACATGAATTTAATAAACCCCAATATCATCACTGGAAACAAAGCTATTTAATTTAAGGTCTAGGCTGTGGCCTTGAATTTAACAAAGAGAAGTGATATGGAGAAATAATAGGAAAGGTAAATAGATATAAAAACAATGTATTTCCACCTCTTTGCTTTCCCTAAGGTGTTTTCCAGCCAACAGCATTTCCTTCACCCCATCAGCCTCAATGGCAGCAGCAGCAAGTGAAGGTTAAACTTGTATATTCATTAGAGACTCTTCTCAAAGGATGTTTCTTACCCCTGAATGCACAGCTCTGTAACATTTTAAAACATCTACTATTCTCTGAATCTCCCACACTTGCAGGACATAGGATACTTTCTGTATCTGTCATTTAATTTTATTTGTATGGCAGTTTTTTGCCTATAAAATAGTTTCTTCAGCTCTTCTCTACAAGTTAGTAGTTTTATCCCAGAATTCTATTCTGCATATATCCCAGTCTCTTGAATTTCTTTTTTTTCTGGATAACAAACATTCTGACTTTCTGAACTGATTACAACACAGACCATGGATGGTCTGTTTATTGATACTACAGTTAATTAACTATTCTTGGGTTAATCCAACTCAGGTCTACTGCTGTGTCCCGTCTCATTCATCTGTGTGGGGGCCCTGCCTTGTAGCACATTCTTGTGACAATACATACCTGCTCCATTCAGAGAGACGCACAATTTTTTCAGTTTTGAGATTTCTATAAAACAATACATTGTTGAGCTAACCTTCACAGCATCTTTGTTCCCTTGAGAGTTCCAAAGTTTGTTTTCTGCTCCAGTAGCTTCCATCCTTCCAGTTAGTTGTCTGTCACTGGTGCTAATTTGTTTCATCTGAAACCTCAGTGTTATCTTTCTGGTCTGTTCAGCCTGGAGAAGAGACTGAGGGGAGACCTCACTGCAAATACAGTTTCATTGTGAGGGGAAGAGGAGGGGCAGGCACTGATCTCTGCTGTGTGGTGACAGTGACAAGACCCGAAGGAATGGCCTGAAACTGAATCAGGGGAGGTTTAGGTTGGATATCAGGAAAAGGTTCTTCCCCCAGAGGGTGGCTGGGCACTGGAACAGCTCTCCAGGGCAGTGGGATGCCCAATGCTAAAAAAGTGTTTGGACAATGCTCTCAGGCACAGGGTGTGACTCTTGGGGTGCCCTGTGCAGGGCCCGGAGTTGGACTCAATGATCCTGATGGGTCCCTTCCAACTCTGCACATTCTGTGATTTCTGTACCATAACAGAAGCACACACTCTTACTGCAGACTGCTCTGTCAAATGTCAGGTTAGATGACACAGGTTCCTGGGCACAGGTAATATGATACTTGCCCATACTTCTGCTGCCCTTCTTCCTCAGGGATCAAAAGGAATTATCAAATAATTTTGTCATGTTATGTTAGCCCAGTTTCTCCAAAAGTCTCAAACATCACAGTTTTTAGTCTAGGCTGGTCAAGAGGGAGGGCTCTGCATATATTCAACAACCTCTTTAGATACTTATTTACATTCTGCATCTTATATATTTAGAAACATAGAATGCTTTCAGCTGAAAGGATCTTTAAAGGTTATCTGGTCCAACCGCCCTGCAATGTGCAGGGACATCTTCAACTAAACCAGGTTGCTCAGAGCTACATTCAACCTTACCTTGAGTGCATGCAGGGGTGAGACATTTATCCCCTCTCTGGGTATCCTGTGCCAGTGTTTCACCACCTTCGTTGCAAAAACCTTCTTCCATATATCTAGAATGGACCCACCTTCTTTTAGTTTAAAACCCTTACCCTTTGTCCTATTGCTACAGACCCTACTAAAAAGTCTATCTCCATGTTACTTTTAGGCCCCCTTTAGGTATTGAAAGGCCACAATAAGGTCTCCCCTGTCAAATTTAAATTAGACATGTTAAATCAGCTGCAATCCATTTTTCAACACTGACTTTAGGGAGCACCAAGGACTGTGTTCTTCCATTCCCAACCTCCGAATGACTAAGCTTAGGTGAGATGGAGATGATCTCTGACACTGTATGGATTCATCCTTTCTCAGAAAGAAGGATGCAGTTTGTGGCCCTCGCTTATCACAGAGAACTGGGACTCCTGGTTAGCCAAGTGCCTATAACTGGGATGGGTAAAGCACAGAGATTTTTGACAGCATGATAAAAGTGCTTCTGATTTTTTAAATTTTATTATTTTCTTTTTTAGCTTTTCTTTCTATTAGAGTTTTTTTGAAGATGTTTGTTATTTCTCCTCATCAATCCACCCTTTAATACATATTGCAGCTTTCTGAGGAGAAGTCTCCTAAGAGCAATGTACAGTCTAGTGCATGTGTGGGAAGCAGTGCTAGGTCATTCTAGGCCATTACAGTCTGGGTCTCAGCAGAGCTAACTATTCCTCCTGTGGCTGGAGCAGCCCATCACAGCAGCTTTACTGCTGGTATCCTCACTAGCTCATAGCTTTAGTGTCCCTGCATGGAAAAACATTGTGCCATGTGGACCTAGCTGGCAACACCAATGCCTAAAAGGATTCAGCCAGTCCAGCAGGTTAACAGAAAGACTCATAGGTGGTTTCAAAATACCAAAACTCTATTCTCCCAACCATAACGTCAGCATTTCAGTTATCTGAGCTAACTTCATCTCTGTGCAGGGACTTCCACATCTAACAGCAGGATAAATCAGCAGAACAGAATTGCATTTTCATCTATACTGGTAATCTACTGTAGTGCATGTGCAACATGACATAGCTCCATGCAAAAATTTGTAACATGACAATTCTTGCTGAGAACACACAAGAGGTCAATAGTTTCAGAAAAGTACTGTACCACACTCTGGAGCAGTAGTACAAATTTCAAAGTATTATCATTTGGTATGTATTCATGCTTTTTCTAAAACTTCTTTCTTTTGAAATTCCCTGAAGTGGCTCAATACATTTTGATACATGTTCTCTTTGAATAGTCTGCTGCTTTTGCTGCCGCTGTAATAGATTATTTTTATCATCATCATCAACCGCAACAATTACAACAAAGGCAAAGTGAAAGGTATTTGTCTGGATTACCTTTCAAATTTATGAACAAACAATTTCTCAGTGAACCATTTCAGATATCTTCCAAACACTACAACCTTTTACAAGTTCAGACTTCCAATTAAGATCATGCTAGGAATGCAATCAAGGATCTCAGCACTCAGAAGTTAATTATCTCCTCAGGCTAAGTCATAAACATACTTGTTTTGTTTTTGTCCACTTCATCTAATGATATAACGTATTTGGAAGATACGGATTTTTTCAGTTGTTATCAAGAGGGCCTATGGTGAGGCTGTGGGAGTTTTTGTCACTGCTGAAATACAGCAAAAGCTAAACAGTTTCTGTGAAATAACAACACCGGGTACTCTCTGTCCAAAATTACCCACAGTCTGCCACACCACATAAAGCTCCAAGATTGCTACAGATCTTCTCTGCACGCTCAGCCAACTTACTCATCCCCAAAATTGGATGGATTTGAGCCATGCATATACATTTCCTCTATATATGTGCTCTAAGAGAGATGATTTAGACTGACCTCATGGAAAGCTGAACAGGGCTGGAGATAAATAACTGAATAATCCTTTCTGTCCCTGATCAAATGGTTGTCTTATTCACAAGGGCCAAAAACCTCTCTGACTATCAAAAAGCAATGACAGTGTTTGAAACTTCCAAGTTAATCCAGCTCAAAGTTGGATTGACTGCCCCAGAGACTTCTAATTGCCAGATGGTTCTGCTAATGCCCACCTGGGAAAGCGTGTGATTTGTGTGGCTCACACAGATAATCTGATCTGCTGCCAAAAGGCAGTGGCTGAAAGAAATGTATCTACTGTCAACATTTCTAGGTTTTAGATGTGTTTGTGAACTGATAACAGCCATTACTTTCCAGCTCTACTGTAATTCTTGAAATTCATTAGAGATAAACTGTCACAAATGAGGTGCATTTTCAGGAGTGATATTTAGCCTTGTTCAGCTTCCTCTTCCCAAAAGTGGTGTTTCGGTATAGCTGCATTTTCAGCTCAGGGCTGCTCAGAGCATGATCAGACCCACCCATCATAGGTAGCACAGAATTTCACAAAAACCTTAAGCAGCATGAATTGTGGAGCTCTCCCGCGGGGGAGAGACATAATTGAGGTGTAGTCTCCAATCCAGCGACACAGGAGCAAATCTCAGTCCTCAGATCAGGCCAAAACTGCACTTGTTCTTCACTAGCAATAGGAGTATGTTAAATGCACCCTGGTAAGATGATATTCACCCAGGAGAAACTGAGCTCCATTCTTCCACCATACAGCATTAATAATTTGAGCTCTGGCTACAGCAAATTTTGCAGACAGCCTATAAGCAGCAATACGGAACAATGCGACCTCACACCCATGAGTCCTCTCTTATCGTTGTATGCCAGACATATCAAAGAATCATAGAAACATACAATGGTTTGGGTTGGAAGGGACCTTTTAAACATCATCTCGTCCACTCCCGCTGCCACTGGCAAGGACATCTCTCACTAGGTCAGATTACTCAAAGCCCCATTCAACCTGGCGAACCAAAGCTGGGGCATTCACAACCAGCATGCTCTTTGTTTTGAGGAGCAATGCCATAGCAAGTAATTCATTTAAACAGCGGGACAAATCATACAGAAACCCAGCTCAAGAGGAATATTAGCAGCCAAGAAAACACAGACTGTAATGGCATCTGGAAAATCTTTAGGTGAAACACAGTAGGTTCATGACAACCAGCTAGTAAATATTGTCCCAGTGACGAGCATCGACAAAGGTAAGAACCAATGACAAACAAATAATCATCACTATTTCCTGTTTTCTGTCAAGGACTTTGAAAGCATTGTCCTGCCACACTGCTTGCTCACCCTTGCCAGTGCCACAGATGATCAGTGTTCTATTTCTTTCACTGGAAAGGGAATCTTTCTTGTTATTCACTGTTTTGCATGGCAAAATTTCTATGGGGAGAAAGCCATTCCTTATAAAGAAATAGTGAGAATTCACATTTCACAGTCACCATTTCATATGCTCTTTGTGGTTTAGTACTTTACATCAATCAGAGACTGTATCCTAAAAATCTGCCAGAAAAGACCTCACTTGTTTGCGTAATGTGAGCTGACATAGACAACCATTCAGTACCAGTAAAAAAAATACCATATCTGGGAATATGACAGAGCAGTAGACTTCACGGGAGCTCCAAAATCAACACAGTTATCCAGGGAGAGCTGAAAAGGTCTTCAGTCTATTCTAAATGCTAATCCCTGTTGTCCTATTCAGTGCACAGAGCAGGACAAATACACTGCTGGTATAAACAGGCATGACAGTGCTGAGGAGCTGCTCTCACAAACACCAGCACTGCACTGGGACGATTTTCCTACATGCCTTCCGTCCTCCTTTCAGACTTACTTTTTGCAGCTGTCAATGATGTGCATAGATTCATTCTATTTCACCACTGCTTGTTTTCTGGACATTTAAGAGGCATGGTCCAGACCCAGAAAGTTGAAATTTCTGTCTTCCAGTGGGAGCTGCTGTGCTGAAGCAAGCCTGTTTCCTGTGCATGAGGAAGGGCTTTGCTCCCAGACCCAGAGCTACAACAGCCAAACAAAACTAACAGCAGCTCAGAGCTAGCAACACCAGGAAGTGTCAAGAACAAGGATATCAGACATTTTTTTCTCTAAATTGAACACAGGTGTGGAGCCTTCCACAAGGCACCTCTGTGAAATATAGCTCGAGCCTACTGTTTTTTAAAGGAAGATGGGAACAAAATTCACAAGGAAACCCCTTCAGCTTGTCTTTGTGGCTTTTGGGTAAGAAACGCCTGAGCAGGAAGGGGAAGGCTTGATGTTGGAGGTGTTCTGAACCCCCCATTTTCAAAGTCCAGGAGAGTGGTGTCATTGTGGCAAATGCCAAAGGAGACCCACTCTGACTGTCTAGTAGGAGAAGGGACACTTTGCAAGCAAGAAATTAAAATTAGAGGATTACAAAGCAGGCTGACAAAAAGGTTGCTTTGATAGTCTCAAGGGTATTTAAACACTTCCTCAGTTCATGTTGGAAATAATCTAGAACTAAATGTTTGAATCTCAAGAGTCCCACTTACCTGAAGACCTCACGATCAATTAGTCTGTTATAACAATGCACATTGTAACATCACCTCCACTATCTCAGCTGAATTCACTGTAGTCCAACAACCACATGAAAAGTTAATTTAAGGATGCCTTTTTTCTGAATCCCAAAAATCTGAGGAAGATTCTCCCAGTACCCCAAGAACTGCAGTGAGAAATCACTTGACTCACTTTCTTAAATGTCAGTGCCTATATTTAATTCAGAAGCCACTTTAGGCTTCTATTGTTTTGGCTTGTTTTTCCTGATCCTATCGAGTTTCCTTGAATGAGTGAGGCTTTCTGAGTATTAATAAGCACTTTTCCAGTCTCATGTGGAAATATTTCTTTTTTTTCCCATTTTTTCCCCTATGCTTACTGCCAGAAAATACTTGCTTAGATTACTAACCCACAGGCAAAGTAGCCCAACTCTTCCATGATAAACTACTCCAAATCTCTCATGCTTCCTTTTTATTTTTCTTTTTTCTTTTTTTTTTTTTTTTGAGGGAATAGATTTTTCATTTATACCTGTTGTTGTGCCCCACAGCACATCTAAGGCGAGAATGAAGAGGCTCTGGATCTCAAAACAAGAGTCACAACTCTCTCAATTCAAACAGATAAACTCTTTTTGTCAGTAAAAGTATTGTCTATGAAGCCTCAACAAGAAGAAATAACTCCAATGTGGAACTGTGGGTTTTATTTTGGGCTGAAATATGTTTATGCAATTACTTTGGCTATCTCAGGGAAGAATTTCTGAAGCACACTGGAACTCTGTAAGGATGCAAAAGTGACCCTTATTTTTGCAGTTTTAAGCTTCCAACAAGCAGAAAAATGTAAGCAATTGCAGTGGTCTCTGAAATCTTTTATTCTTTTCCTGTACTCTCAAGAGTGACCCAAGAATGCTCCAAAAACCTTTCACTTGCAGCACTGGAATATTTATCACCACCCAACCACTTGAATTAAAGAGCATCTCTTAGCTGGTAGCAAACCAAACTTTGCTGTTGTCTTTTTCCCCACAAGACAACAAGCCCATTACACATTGCACAGTACTTTAACAAAGCACTTGATTCTGCACATGGAAACTCAGACAGCCACAGGAAAAGAATGGATATTTAGAAAGTGCTCGCAGATACAGAAACACACATATGTGCCTGGCATGCTGAGGCAGCACAAATTATTTACAGTGCTTGTAACACAGTGTTCACAGATAGTTTTGGTCAATGAACAGAAAGAAAATATAATTGCAAGTTTTGTTGATAATATAAAGAGCTGAGTATTGGCTAAGAGTCTTATTCAGCCATCAGCCCTGAGTCAATAAATGTTATAAGTCTGCAGTGGTCAAAGAGCCTGTACTGTATTGCAACAAAGCATAATCCATCTGGGACTGAAAAGTGAGGATGCACATGTCAACTGTGGGACCACACCTTGAAAGAACAGAGATTTCTAAAAAGGTTATGACAGCTATATGGACATAAACTGGCCACAATGTTGATCCAAAGAAGTACCAAGGCCTGCCAACTGCTCCCTTCTGTCCAAAATTCCCTCCCATGGCCTGAAAAAATACTCTTGTAATGCGAATCTTTTTAAAAAATCCAGCCTACATTTACTTAGTGACTCAGAATGTAGACAAAAAATTGGACCTCAATGTAAGAATACTAACCTAAGAAGACACCAGAAACATGCATGTCCTTTTAACGCTGTATCATTAAAGACAGAAGAAAATCTCAAGTCTGGAGGCTGAAGCATGCAAAAAGTAATGAAAAGTAAGTTGTTCGTTTTTAGTAAGAGTAAAATTAAAAACTGGGGCAATTTACCAGTGAACTTTCCATACTTAGGAGTCCTTTGAAGAAGACAAATTATCTTTTTAGAAATTATGAATTTGGCATTAAGTTATTGGTTCCAATAAAAAGTGAAGTGTGCATGTCTGCCTCCTGTGTAATGCAGGTGATCAGAAAGGTCTCTTTTCCCTTGAAATTGATTAATGCATTACTTGGAGGCTAGATCTTAACTAGCTTGGGTCTTTTAATGAAATTCCTCTGATCTCAGAGCAGGATTAATGTGAAGGTAAACACACGAAGAGATTTGGATTTCCTTGCATTAGCCTTAAGCGGTCACTGCTATCTGCACTATTTTTCCAGCCACTCAATGATTATCACTGGATTTTTCAAAACCATGTCAATTTTAGGCACCCAGATCCTATTGCCTTTCAACTTGCACTTTCTGCACTGGCTACAGACCTCATCAGTGCAAAATGATGATTGCCAGGACCATGACTGTTCTTTTCAAGAGTTAACTGCAGCAAATTGGTTACATAATTAGAGTTACAATTTGCCTCATTACAAACAAGCAATGAAAACTTTAATCCTCCTTCATCCCAAGAATCAAAGTGTGGAAGCTCTAAATCTTGTCTGAAACGGCAAATAAGAACAAACCTTGACAGTGCTAAATGGAGACAGGGAACTATTTTGGAAGACTTGTAAGACAAATTGATCATGCATGACTCTGTTTCTGCCTTAGGGGCAACATTGATGAACACTAAAAATGCTGCTGTACAGAGGAAAAAAAAAAACAAAACAAGAGAGAGAAATAGCTATTTCCCTGCTTTAATTTATTCTAAACTTCCTGTAATTAGAAGAAATTATTGTTGTCTGATATTCGTTCATCTCATTAGGCAGTCCAAGAAGAAACAAATTCATCCTTTCTGAAGAAAATGGTGCTTTTCTAGAGGTGGCAAAAAGTTCTCAGCCTCCATTATAACAATACAGCAAAATTTTTATAAACTCTTTTTTCTCAAAGCTGCTAGTAGTCAGTTATAAAACCATACCCGAGTAATATATAAGATGCCATTGTGGGGCTTTTGCCTCTTTCAGTCCCCTTTCTACACAAAAGCTCACTTCTTTCTCCATAATGATTGCTTAGCAAAATATGTGGGTTTTGCCCCTATGCAGACTGCCTGGTAACTAGGAGGGAGAAAAATGAACCTTATTCCCTACCCAAATTTGTTACTGAGGATGCCACTGCCACTCCATGTGGTATATACTGCCACAAAAAAAATAGGAGTGGTTAATTCAGAGATCTACATCTACAGAGAAAATGATTGTCTGAAAGTGAGCTGACCCTCAGAGCAGACCAGTTCCTGTGGCCGTGGAAGTTCACCTGCTGCTAGAGAGCAATGGCAGTCTGGAGAGTCAAGCTAAGCTGGAATTGCAGTGCACCAGGCACAGACTGCTGGGTTTTGAATTTATTGATTTGGAGAAGGATTGGTGTCCTCTGGAGATGTGATATCCAAGGCACTAAAAAAGCAATCCTTCAAAGGAAACCTCTGGATTTCTTGAAGGGTGGGACAGCTCCAAGTTTGAAACAGAACACCTTTGTCAGGTTAGATATCTGTATCCTTCAGTTGTTCCAGGGGAGGGAACTCTGGACAGCCCATCTCCTCTTCACCTTTCTGGACAAGGAGGATGAAGCAGTGGGATCCTTTATATCCAGAAGAAAAACCTGGAAATTCCTCTGTTTGTTCAGAGTGGGCTCTGTTTTGGTCTGCTGGTTTCCAGCGCTTTGCTATAAACTAGGATCCAACACTTTCCCAAGTCTCTAAATGTCTCATGCAATCAGTGAAAGCAGAGTGCTGTGCTTTGCTATGGTTTGGGTCGAGGTTTTTTTACTCTGAATAAACAGGAAAGCAAGGATTATGTTTCAGATGAATTGTAAAGAACATTTTCATAATCCAGAGGCAGGAAAACCAAATAAACAAAAAACCACCTGCATTACAGGCAGAATTTGATGGCTATGTGGTACCCAAGCTGTCGAAATCTGTGTGTGTGTGTGTGTGTGTGTGTGTCTTGCAATGAAAGCGGAAGCAGGCTGCTCTCCCGAGCGTGAATCCCTTCTATGCCACTGCCCCTCTTTGGCTGACTTCTCATCTCAAGCCGAATTGAACCACATGGCTTGGGATAAAGAGTGCTTAGATAGATATGAAAAAACATGCTTTTCAGATGTTATGAAACAGTCTCTTTTTTGCAGAGAAAGAGCCAGAATAAGATCAGATTAGTGTACTGTTATGATCCCCCAGTCCTTTGTTCTCTTGCTCGGATGTAAATGTAAAGCCAGGCTGATGGTTGTTTCAAAACCAGGGGCCCTCTGCCTCATAACAAGTCTCTCTTTGTTTTTCTGTGCATGTGTGGCTCTGTGGCAGTGTGTGCTCAAGGATTTATTTTCCTCTTTCTTGGCTGTAACAAAACAAACTGTATGTGGCATATAAAACATATTTCAAACTACTTCTAAACCTTGATTATATGCAAAATACCCCAGGGAAAGAAAAGTAGGTGCTTAGGCATTACACACACTTAAAGAATCACCTTTTCAACAGAGATTCAACAATTTCCTGGAAAATTAGGGAAAGCCATCGTACCCTGCAAATTTATTACTGGTAAAGGCACAGTGCTATGACCTCTATTCCTGGTTTGGATCTGTGGTGAAGATCACATCTGAGACAGCCCCCGCTAATCCCAGATGAAAACTTGGCTCCCTTTTCCAGTCCAACCCCCTCATGATTAATAATTGCCTACTATGTTCCATCTTTTTTTTTTCCCTTGATAAATATTCTCTCCAAGCATATTCCTACTTCATGATCAAACCCACTAATCCTTCTTATTTGCCTGTCTTTGAGAGTGTTTCTTTTAATAGAGCTAGAAAACATGAGAATTCATGAAAAAGGAGTGTTAACAAAACAGAGGCTAACAGGGGACAGTTCTAAATACCTTTGCTCACAAGCTTGTAGTACTGTTCTGTGTTTGAGACATTTAACAGCTTTTGGTCAAAATCAAATCAAGTATTTATAGGTTTCTTTCAGAGTTGACAGAAAGAAATATTTCCCATCTTAAAATTACTCTCTTGGAGAATTGAAATTAATAAGCTTCCAGTAATGATTCCTCTCCATTAACTATAAAATGTGTCCTGCCTAGACCCAACCAACAAATTTTTTGGCATCTGATATTAGGAAAGCCAGATTATGTCCTGCTCTCCACTAATACCCTTTGACTACACATCATTATTCTCTAGACAGAGATATCTACTGTAACTGTATTTTAGCATGGCTAAAGGCCCATGGACCACCTGTGCCCAGCCAGGCTGCAGATGACACCTGGCCACATGCAGGTGCCTGCTCACTCCCTGCAACACAATATCCTGGCAAATGGCCTGAGCAACAACCCCTGTTAAGATGAAAATGCGAAAGAACACAGATAAAACGGACAACAGCCTCTGGAGTGTGTTTGCCAAACCCCATCACAGTAAATAAGTAAGTATTGGCTGGACATTCAGCGGGGAATTTCACAGGTACTCTTGAAAGATAGAAGACAACCTGAAAGAGAACATTGGCATAGCATAAAATTTTCTAACAGTAGGGAGCAATCTTGGAGCAAGAGAGGCAGCAGTTTGAGTCTGCTTTGGGGCTGCCAGAAGTTGCCTCATGGCATCACTACCCTGCCCAGCCTGGGCTGAACATCCCCTGGAATGCTGCAGGGAAACGGCAGCCAGCCAGGAGGGACAGCCAGGGCAGCGTGCGGGAGGCTGGAATGAGTACGGATGCCTGTGTTTGAGGGTTTTTTTCCTTTTTTTGGATATGCTTACAAGTTTCTTTCCAATTTCTTTTACTCTTGGCTAACTTTTTGCCTTCACTTTCTCTCTCTCTCTTTTTTTTCTTTTTTTTTAATTGTGTTGTTGTCTTCAGCTGCTGACGCTATGAAAAATTGTCACCAAGACATCTGGTTTTGCCTTTGAGCTATATCATATTTCATTCAGTTTTGATGATAAAGGGGATATTTTCAGACATAGTCATGTATATCAAAATGGGGAGAATGTTTACAAGAGAAGACAACTTCCAAATCTAGCTGAGAGGTTTAATCTCACAGACAGGTATAATCAGAACCAGGGACTGGAAGATGGATAACAGGAAGTTCAAAGTGGAAATAAAGGTGCTCATTTTTAATGATTCAAGTAAATAACTGCCAAATCATACCCTAGTGTGGACCTCATGTCTCTGGAAACCTTGAAAAATATCAATATTTTTCTGTGGCACATATTTTAGTTCATTTTCAGGTTATTTGGCTTGAGACAGGAATTATGAAGCCAAATTAATTGTTCAGTGTTTGAATGGTCATATCTGAGCTTGTTTTAAAATAGTTTAAAATTTGTTATTGGGAAAATATTTTGCGCTTTTTTTTTTCTTATGTTAATATATCTCAATTCTCCATGGTAGTCTTTTAAATTTCTATTATTTTAAAAAGGAGTTGTTTTACACTGAAGTCAGAGAAGAGTGTTTATTTGTATTTTTATTTGCAGTTTGAAAATTTCAGTTGAATTTCCTTGGATTTTGCACTGCAATTTCTGTTTCTCCATTTAAAAACTGTACAAAATTTAGTAATTTTAGTATGTAAAAAAGCTCTTCTCCTGTGACAGAAACAGAAACTCTCTTTGTTCTGAAGTGAGTGCAATCTAAGGGTTGAAGAAGGGAGTTTGGGATTTTGCAAAGCAAATCCTGGGTTGCTTTCTGTCTCCGTTTCATTTAATCTCAAAGCAGTAAATCCTTGCACATTAGTCAGTGGGAAATATAAGCTGTTGGACTCTGCTCTATGTCCGTGCTGATGCTGTTCACAAGTCCAACAAAGCACAGCAAACAGTGAGCAAGATATGAAATAAGGCAAGAATAAGGACATTAATGCAGAAATTTGACGAAATAAGAAAAACACAGCTACATCAGAATAAAATTCTAGAATTACAATAAATGGAAAGGGTTACTGATTTATTTTTAGAAGCAACTGATTTTCATCTTATGGTTAAACGTGAATAACCAGACAGGACAGCTGCCTGATGCTCTGTTTATTTCAGGAACAATAGTCTGGAAGTTTAGAGAAACAGAATTGCTAGAGAGTAGTTGTTTACCAGAAATATTAGATGCATCTGTAAAGCACTATTAACCCAAGAAGAGATTTGTGAGTGTGTGCTTGTGTCTGTACACATTCATGTCACCATTTGTTTCCCCTGTTACTGTGTGTTATTGTGAGACTTTATACCTCTCCCTGAATTTTCCTTCTGTAGATTTGGGTTTGTGTTGTGGGTTTGGGTTTTTTTTTTCCCTCTGAATCTATATTTCCTTCTTCTCTTCTCTCATTTTGTTTAAAATTATGTGATCACTAATATCAGACATAGCATTATAGGTGTTTAATTTAAATTTTGCTTTATATCCCTAGGAAAAAAATAACCTCTGATGGAGTGAGAATGTGCATGCGAGACAGAATGCAGACAAGCTGGGGATGTGACAAGTTAGATAATTAATTAGTCTCTTTCATGTCAACAGGGGAGTGCACGTATTTTGATTTTGTGCATACATTCTCATTCACACATCCTTCTTTTTTCTTTTTTTTTTTTTTTTTGATGCCTAGAAAAGTGAAGCCTTTAGCTTCATCCTGGTTTCGATAATGTGTCTGGTCTGATTACATGGATCTGAACGACGCGTGTTAGCACCCTGCTTATTAACCACTCTTCATCTGCAGCAGGTCCGTGTTAGACACCTGTCTCAGTCTCCCATCCCATGCCTTCTGTGCAGCACTGTCACAGGAACAGCAGACAGACACCAACCCACAGTTTTCAGGGGTCTTTATTAAAGAAGCTAAACGTAGTCAAAAGGAGCAGTATCGGCTTTTATTCTTACCCTTATTTTTCTTTCCCCTCTAAATAAAAGCGTATATTAATTTCCTAAAATCTGAGTTTCACTTTTAGATCAGTTCTAGCTACTTTGAGAATGGCAATAAAGCAATCAGCCACTGATAATAGTCGGGTGCCCATTCCTGGATTTTATAAAGCCTCAGCAGGCAAGAGAAGTGACTTGTTCGCTACATTTCTGTTTTAAAATGCCTGTTGTGACCTATGTTTAGAAAGCACTTCTTCTAAAGTTATCCCATCAGATAGCATTTTAAGAAACATCCTTTGAGGTCATGATGATAAAAGCTGGAGGAATTTATGAACATGTAACAGGACATTATAGCTTAATGGCTGGATAAGTACAGTACTTTGCTGCCTTGTCCTGTAGGTAAGATTCATTTCACTGAATTTTGCTGTCTTAAAGTAGTTTTTTAAAAAAGTAGGAAAAAAGTAAGTACCTGCAGAGTACTATTTCCCTTATCTTATAATTTCCTATTACCTTCCATGTTTCTGTCTTGTTCTTCCAACACAGATTTGACAAAATTACTCAGTAAAATAAGAATTAAAAAAGTAAAAGAAATATCTTTTTTATTTTTGTCTTCTCATTTCTTTGTTTTCCAATGTTTACTTCTAAGATTTATCATGTGATTTCCACACATGACTTTTCTCTAAAACATTTATTGTACCTTTTTTCAGTCTTCCCCAACAAGCCCTGTAATTCTCATTGCTCTTGCTTGGGGGAAAAAAGAAAAAAAAAAAAGCAGTAATGAACTCCACTGCAGCGTGGGGCACAAAAAATTTTTATTTCACCATTTTTCCTGTTGCTTTGTGTTAGAGCCCATCCCTCTTTATTCTTCTCTTGGACTTCAATTACTAACCCTGCTGGGGGAACTGCTCTGTGTACACCAACAGCAACGAAACCAAGCAGCAAAGCTGCTGGAGCCCATCTGCTCCTCACACCACCAGAGACATGAACGTTTTTCAGATTTTTTGCTATCTCCCTACCTTTGCATGGCTCTCACCCAAGTCTGTGTTTTCTGAGCTCTCATGAAATCTATTTATCTCTCTCTCTCTGTGTTCTTTTTCCTGATAGCAAAGTTGAGGAATTATGTATTTACTGATATTTATTTTAACCCTGTTTTCTCTCAGGATGGTCAGAAAAGCTGAAGAAAAAGATTACCAAGAGACTCAACTTCTTACAGAAAGTGTATTTACCTTTACACACAGACTCTTCACAAGATTTCCAAAATTACCCTGGTTTTCCAGGCACTTTATAATGTGCTGAGTACGTAAAGGATGGAGAGACCAAGTTCTGGGGTTGTATTTCCTTTCCCTCTATCCTCTAACCGAAAGGATGCCTGAGTGTCACAAGCAGTAAGTCCTTCTGTCTGTGCAAATCATTTGTAGCAGAGTTTAAAGATTTTTATTCCCAAAACTATGTTGTAAAGTAGAGGAGTGTGTCCGTTTCAGAAAGGATATACTAAGGAACAAATCAGACTTACTGGCTTGTCCAGTATTATACAGTTTGTGGATGTGCCAAGAATTGAGTGCAGCTCCTCAGTCCTACCGTAGTTCTCCAGAGTATCACCTCGATTATTGGCTCAGCTCTCTGTCAGCTGAAGCACTGAATCACTGAACAGGAGTTACTCCTTTGTTCAGCCCTCTTTTTCCACTGGTTTATAATTGCAACAAGCTGAACTTGGATTTTTTTTTTTTTTTTTTCAGTGTTAAATAAACCCTCTGTGGTAGGTTGATTTTAAATTCCATGGAGCCCACAAAACCTTCAGGCTACCACAGTTCTGAGGTATTTATAACATCGTATTGATGTTGTGAAGTACTTCACCTCCACCCCTGTCTGCCTTGAGACATCTTGTTTTCAGAGGGAAGTGAATACAAGTTCAAGGTTACAGGAGAACATTTCCCTGGCTTGTCAGCTCCTTCTCTTTCAGCTTGACTAGAGAGGTGCTTCACGCTCTCATACTTTATTCCTGTGATCAGACTGCAGGAGGCAAATGAGAGCTATGAGGGTTGTGGCTTTTGTGGTTTATTTTAGCAGTGGTTTATTCTCAGGGACAAAAAAAGAAATAAAAGAAAAGAAAAGCACTCTGAAAATCTCACGAGGAAAAATGATGCTGGCTGTGTCATGTTGGGTCGCCTTAGAGGTGGGTTGTAGCTATTCACCCTTTCCTCCTCTGACAGGCTTCTGCTTATGTTTGGCAACAAGTGACATTATTAGTGCTGATAGCCAGGCCTTGAACTCACTGTGTTGATTGACTGAATGTTTCTTTTTCTCAGTGTAATGAAAGAACAATCAGTGCCTCTGTGATACGCTCAAGCGGCACTAACCGCTATTAGAATTTATCGCCGTTCGTTTGCAAGTATATATTATACGTTCTGACAAGGGGCTCTGCAGGACCCTGCTGAAGGGATGTTGTATAAGGCATTGTGTAGATTCATAGGAACATGCTAAGAACTTACAGCCTATAAAAATGAGTAGGAATGGAGAAAAGGGACATGAAGTAGAAAATTGCCTTCCCTAGCAGTCATTTCAGCAGCTACCACGCAGCGCCACAGTCCCTACACATTCGATCATGCTTCCGATCTCATTAGAAGAGTCAAAATTTACTGTCCTTCACTCCAAGGTTTCAGTTTCGGTGCATAATAATGTGTAAATTTGGACAACGAAGGATTTCTGAATACAACAAAAATCACAAGAATATGAAAAAAGGAGGAAAGGAATGTGTAATTAGTTTCCATACTAGGTCACTCCCCATCCCCTATTTATAAACGATGTCCCTATCAAGAATAAAAACATATATTTTCCTATAAGAAGAAATATTGAGATGGGGTTGCTTTTTCTATTTTCCACACACAGCCTAGTCCCTGAAAACTATGCCAATGAGACAACTAGCAGGAGTATTTTGGGGAGGATAAATATATGATGCCAGAACAATACCCAGAGAAAGAAAATCACTTGTCTAAATGGGTGCCTCTGGTTCCCTCTTGGTCTTGGGATGGTGCTGGAGAGATCTGCACCAGGCTGGCTGACATGGCACCATGGGGAGCTCTAAAACACAACTGTCAGAGGCCAGGTGGAATATATTATGGCCAAAAAAATGACACTTTAGCCCTGTGTTTAAAAATCAGACTAAATAAACAAATTAAAATTAAAATGAATTAGTCAAGCAGAAAGCACTGGATGTGCATCCACAGTCTGTCACATGTGGATCTTCCCAGGATGGAAAAAACCATCACTAATGGCAGCAAGGACCCAACCTCAGCACTCTGGGATGTTAGCTGATCTCACACCACACATCACCCTCCCTGAGCAGAGCAGCACTGAAAGGCTCTCACCTGCCTGATGCAATTTCTCAGCTCCTGAGAGTGAAGGGGCAGTTGCACAGACAGGGCCTGAGGCTGCTTTAAACATTTATACTAAAATATTTGCTTCGACTTTTACTCCTGTGTTTCTGTGGAGCAGCAGAAAGATAATCCCTCCTTGGAGGAATCTGGACATATTTTTCTAGCAGTAAAACAAGTGGTGGGTTTTTAAAAAAGAAACCAAACAAAAAAACAAAACAAAACAAAAACACAACACAGAGAAACAAAACAGGGACACGTTAATTCAAATGGAAAAACTGGCTCCTTTGCTATTCAACCTACCAAATAGTAGGTGACAAATTCCTGCCAGGGAATGCAGTCTATACCTCTAAGTTAATTAGCAGTAAATGCATATTTAGTTAGTGGGAGGGGTGGAAATCAAGAACCTTGTTATTTCTGCTTCTCAGTTCCCATGCATTTAAATTCATAATTACGCTTCTAGAGGAAGCTGCCTCTCCAGCAGAGAGGTCTGTGCTGATCAAGGGAGCTGCCTGTTTCACATACACTTAAGAAGGTATCTGTTGCCAAGGGGCCTCAGAGTTGTAACTGTTCACTGTTCTCATTTTCTCTTCTGCCAATTATCCAAACACTTTTCCCATTGACTTCATAATAATGATAATAATACCTTCATTAGATAATCTCAAGGCAATTTCTTATATAAAGCAAATTGAGGTTATTTCACCCTATCAACAAGAAGCAGGAGAGGTCACTTAGCCTTTGGCTGAAGCTAAATGCCCAAGAAAATAGCCAGATTTCACCAGTTTCTCTACTGTGAAAAACACTGGGAAAAAATCTATAGCTACTACCACTGCAAGGAAGTCAGTAGCTTGAATATCTGTGGCCTTTTTTGTGCCTGAAGGAACCAAAGATTACTCCAGACTGATGGACATCCTTGGCTAACTTCTCATTGTTTGTACCTCTGGCTAAGCCATGAGGATGAGAAAGCTTAAATGCAGCTGTGCTGCGCAGCCGTAACCTCACAAAGAGAGACAAGACCCTTTATTATTCCCAAACCTTGAGACTGGGATGTCGAGACTGAAGGTGACTGAAGAAACAATGAACCTCTGTTGCCAATAGGGAAGACTTTGCCAGTAAATGTAGTATCAAATGCCAGGTAGACTGGAGAAATTGAGAGATTGTTAAAATAACCTACTCTATAAGCTAGCAATCACACACAGCTTGTGGCTGCTCATGACACTGCTGTAAGATATGGAAAACAAAATTCCACCTTGTTGTAATTGTGCATGAGCTCAGGAAACAAAATTTGGTTCCAAATGGAGTCTTGCAAAAATGTACAGAGAAAACACTCATTGGTTTAAGTTTATCTCTAGTAATGGCACTTGGTCTATTTTTATGCAAGTCTAGATGTTTACAGCATTACGAGAATGGAAATGTGACCTTCTCAGTACTTTTCACGGAGACCCTTATTACTGAAGCCATAATGATCTGAAGGTATAGGACTAGAAAATTTTGGAAAAAGAGGCCTTATTAAGGAAACTAATACAAGCAGGGGAAAAAATAGTGGAGTTTTGGCAGCAAAGTCTGTGCTCTTGACACCTCCTCTACTTTTTCCAACAGTTGATTTAATAAAAGCTGTTACCTCTCTCTGCAAACCTTGGCTTGCTACAGGCTTCAGATCAGGAACCAGCCACACTATCCAGAGACATCCACCTCCCAGTGTCAGAACATGGCCCATTGTAATAAGCCAACGAGTCCTTGAGATAAAAAGCCACATTTTAATTTGTGCTTCGAATTTGTGCTGCAGATTGCTAGACATATGGAGCTCATTAAAGGCTTTCAAAGATAACAGAGCCATTGTCATTGGACTCTTGTTTCAAGTGCATATGGTTGCTTATGTACATGACAGTAGCAAAATACACAGCTTATCTCACAGTCTCTTCCAGTACCTGAACAACTAAAATTGTCATAAACAGAGGTACTGAAGGATTCTTCTTCAGGTGTGCCCTTCCACCACTGCCCTCAAGCCAGAGATCAAGTGAAGATGGTTAAATCCACTAAGAGTTGGAGACAAGATCTGGCAGAAGAGCTGTGTTCTATGGAGTATATTGAGCCCTGGTTACACAGGGAAAGCACATCATGCAGAAAAGGGGAAGAAGGGCATTGAACAGGACTTGGGACTAGTGTAGGATAGTTATTTAAAATTGCATGAGTTTTTCTTAATCTGCCCTGCACAAAGCCATATTTTTAAAAATACTCGACTTTCAGAAAAAATTCTGAGGCTTTGAAAAATATTTATGAAGAAAAGGATAT
Organism: Origma solitaria; assembly: GCA_013397895.1. Classification (NCBI taxonomy): domain Eukaryota; kingdom Metazoa; phylum Chordata; class Aves; order Passeriformes; family Acanthizidae; genus Origma; species Origma solitaria. Next base: position 886,619 of record VZRL01003893.1, on the reverse strand, counting down.
AATGACCCAATGTCAAAAAACTTTAAAGTTATTATCTTTTTTTTTAATACTTTGACCTTATGAGTGCCTAGAAGCCAAACATCCTGTGTTACCCTAGAATGGGCACCCTTAAGGCAAATGTGGCCAATGTGACAGATGTGACAGACTCTTACGAGTCTTTCTATGGCATTACTAATCTTGACTCATGACAGTGACTCTACGTTTGACTGCCCTGAATATTATCATGATGTTCAACGAATTCCACTTCAGGAAAACATGAAGAGAAAGAGTGCTCACTTTCCTTCCTTCCTTCCTTCCTCCCTCCCTCCCTCCCTTCCTTCCTTCCTTCCTTCCTTCCCTCTCCTCTCCCCCTCCCTCTACCAACTGTTTTTGCTCTTATTCTATTTTTAGAAGAACTTGGCCAATAAATCTGAAAGGAACAGGGTGTGGGAAGTAAAATTAAACCAATCTAGCAGAGAGTCATAACAGGAATCAGTGGATGGGAGCTAAAGCCAGATGAATTCAAATGAGAAATAAAGCACAGTGAGTGTGATTAGCCATTGGAACAAACTATGAAGGGTACCAGATTTACACCTCTTGTTTCCTTTGTGGAAAATGTGCTTTGAAACTTGGTGGCTTAAACTGGTAGCTCCTGGATTCAATCATGAAATACTTGGCTGAAATGCAACTGTAATACATAAGAAGTCAGATGACGGCCATTTACCCTTAAAATATGCAAAGAAGTGTTAACAGCTCTTCTGTTGATCTCCCTTCTCTATTCATTCTCTTTTCTCTGGGTTGCTGAAGTTTTGCTTTGATTTCACTGTCCTGTGGGCACCAGAAAGAATGATCTGCACACAAAGTCAGACAGAATAAGCTCTCAGCTCCGTGTTTATAGCCAAGACCCAAATAATTCAAGTTTATTTCTCCACTGGGCTCTCTCTATTCCTGTGTGTCCAGAAACTCAAGTCACCAAAGAAGACAGGCAGACACGTTCATCATGTGAAATTTTACTCTGTGCCATTTTGCAATTTGTAAAATCATTATTAGATGAATGAAAACCTATCTCTATTGAAAAACTGGAGGAGAAACTGGCTGCATTACAGCAGTCTAATTAATGAACAGAAATAAATAAATGTGTTCTGTTTGCATCATGCTTAGATAGCATTATGCTGTTTTCTTGTTCTGTTCTGCAAGAGGTAGTGGCAGAAATATTAAATTTCATTAAATCTAGTGAGTACAGATAGTCAGGTAGGAAAGAGGGTAAAGGTTACTTTACTGTATTTGGGGCAAGGCTTTTTCAAGAATGATTATGACAATTCCAGTGTGAAGAGGTGGTTGATGATTTTCCCTTTTACAAGCAGGAGCAGCAGCACAAACAACTCAATCCAGACCATGCAAGGAGTAGCAGCCATCTCCCAGGCTGCATGGGCAACAGCGGCTCAAAACCCACCTGCAATAGGAGATAGTCTGCAGGAAGTGGGGGACAGCATTCCAAGACCTCAGAAAAGAAGGCAGCAATAAACTGTAGTTAGGGAAGATCCAGCTCCCCTGCAGTCCCAGACTCTGTAAAGAAGGGATGTGCGCCAGAGCTCAGGATCTGCACAGTCCAAATACTGTCACAGTGACCATGTGCCACTGATGATGCATTCACCCCATCTTCTGCCTTCCCACATCAACCTTCCCATACAGTTCTGTGCCCCATTCCTACAACTCACTTGCCTTTTCTTCCCAGTTAAACTACCATGTTGTTTGATACCTCACCGATGGTTATCAGAAGATAACCTTAAAAACCACTGAGGTACTGATCAAATTTGAAAAGCCTTGCAGAACACAGAAAGGGTTTAATGAAGAGATGTAACAAAAGTGAAGGCTGCTTTAGTGGTAAATGCAGATAAAGAAAGTGTAGGTTACATTAGCTGTTAGTATCTGATAAATGCTTGACTGATGCCAACCCCTGAGCTATCCAATTCCTGCTCAGCCACTGAATAGTCTGATTACTTTTTGTGGGTCTACCCCTCCTTTCTTGCTGCTACAGTGGCGCTGTTAACTGCCTTGGACCTGACTTTTGTCTCATCAGCAGGAGCTGCTGAAATATCACTGACAGGTGCCACGAGTGGTGAGCATGATCCCAGCCATCACAAGGGTATTCTCCTGAAGAAATCTTTGGCAATGACAGGAGGAGCCGTGATTATGTCTTGGACATATGTATATCACTACAGAGCAGTTTTATTAAGACTGCAGTGCAGCAGCTGCTGTGGCAGGAAAGGAACAGATGATTAAGTCTCATCCCTATCTCAAAGGCCATGATTTGGGGGATTACCCACATGCTCGCAGACCAAGGTGACACCAGGAGAAAAGATCAAAAACAAGGAGTGTAAACCGTATCATGGAAAAAATTGCTTCCATTCCTGCTTAGCACTTTAGCACCACACTAGCAAGGAGTACAGGACAGTACCTGCAGGTTCCATGTCACCTGCCAACAGCAACAATGGAGCAATGAGTGGAAGAGCCAGGACACAAAAGGAGAGTTTCATCTAACTGTGGATGGAAGCAAGAGCTGGCTCCTACCAGCAGAGAGACAAATCAATGTGACTATGTTTGAACCTGAATCTCTGAGAAATGACTGCCAAACGACCTGGCTGAAAACCACTCTAATGACCCTGTGGAGGAAGCGTGACCACCAGCAGATGCTGACCACACCTTTTTCCATTCGGAGGGCAGCAACAGTGAGAAGTTACACATCACTCATCTTCCACCCAAAAATGTTATTGGATAGTTCAGTTTTGAACAGGGAAGGAGTTCACACATGTACTAGCAAACAGGCTGGAAGCAATACTGGTATGGCAGCACAGAGCTCAGAGGGTGCAGCTGAGATGCTGCAGAGCTTCAATGTTTTAGGCAAGCAGATCAAAACTACCTTCCATCTTTGCTTTGGGAGGATGGCATCCTCCTCCACACCACACATTTAATGGATTAAACTTTATTGTCTCATCTGCTCTCCACAGAATAGCGCAGGGAATGAGGCTGAGCAACCTTCCTCTCCAGTTTGTGTCTGAGGCTGCCTCAAGCACGGCACATACAGAGCAGCTCCTGTGCTAGGCTGAGTTGTGCCAGATGAGAGGTCTCATTGATATTGCTGCCTGGCATCCCCATCGCCTCTGCAAGGGTCGGGTGAGTCCTCATAAATCAGTTCATAATGAAGTCTTTTCTTCATTACTACAGCACTCTCCTACTATATCTGCTTTGCTTGCTGTGTTTTTTTAAATGAAAATAATTGTTTTCCCATGTATTCCAAACAGCTGCCTGAAAAGTGCACTGGTTTTCAGCTGTGGAAACAGTTTTCCTCTCCCCCGTTTTGCTTCTTAACTATAGCCTGAAAAATACATTTCTTCTCTGATTTGTAGAAGTCATTTTTTCCCTTTGGGATCTTAGCACATGCACAGCTGCCTATAAATTCCTTTTTTCTCCTGTACTTTGCAAAATGTATTTTCCCCATTGTAGCTCCTAAATACCGGTTCTAGGAATCAGGGAGATGCTGTCATTCAAAACTCCATTGGCCCAACCATGACCTCATTTTTACCCCCTCTCCCCCAGCACTGCAGATCAGCAGGAAGTCACACAAGAAAGCTCTTTCACTGGGCTGCAAATATGCCAAAGGAACCATTTTCACAAGATTTCAAGATATGAGGGTGGAAGCTTTTGTAACTTAGTGATGACAAAGTCTCCAGGAGTGGAGAAGCTCCTATCAGTGCAAAGAACAGGATATTCTCTGCTCCAGCAGCCGGACAGGCAGATCCTGTGGTTTTCTCTGGCTTCTAACTCCTATGCTAATTAACAGAAACCGGCACCCCACAGGATCTCCATAAATCCTGTTCTGAATGGATTATCCATGGCACAGATCTTTTCAAATTAAGGCTTTGGACTTGGAGGGAAGACAGTCACGTAGCAAAGTCTATAAACAGTAACAATTTCCAAAGCAATGGGTGGATCTGATATTATTAACAACATAGCACCACTTTCTAAAAAGATGAATAATGAAATAAGCTGTAAAACAAAGTAGTGGATCCTACACTCTCTGATTTCTCCAGATAAAGTCAAGATGTATTTCTGGAAGCTCTGCCTTAGTCCAGGACAGGTTACAGGTACCTTTACAGGGTTAACAATGCCATGTCCTGTACTTTGCAGGAGATCAAGCTAGATGGGCAAAATCGTCTTTCACAGATTGGAAATTTTTTTTTTCCTCAGTCTGAGAAAAGAGGTTACTCATTTTTTAACTCTTTTCAATATTTAATTCCAGTTTGCTTCTATCAAAAGAACATAAAGGCACTCTGAGGAAAAATGAGGGGGAAGGGAAATTAAAGGGCTTTTATCAGGGCATTCTTGCTTTTCTGTTGTGTGAATGTTTCTAGCAGGAATCTCAGCAGTTATTCACAGACACACAGAACAGACTGTATATTCTGTCTGCTGCCTTCTATAAGCAATGTAATTTTAAAATAGCAAAAAAGAAAGGAATATTTTAGACATGAATTCTCCCCCTATTATGCATTTCTGCCCAAAGCTTGTACTGACTTGCTGGGATACCTGCTGAATGTTACAGGAGAGCTGTGTGCATCAGACAGAGCCCTATTCACATCAATAGCAACCCTCCCATTGAGTTTAGTAGGATGGGAGCTTGCCTACCCATCCCTCAGCAGAGCTGATTTTCACCTTCTCTCCTTGCCCCTGGCCCCTTGAAGAAGACAGTGAAAAGCAAATAAGGACTCATTAAAAAAAAAAAAAAAAAAAAGTTCTAACATCCAATATTTCAAAAAACATCAGTAGGTAAACTTAGAACGCATGTTTTTTCAGGGCTGGAAAATTGTTGCTCCAGAGATTAAAGTGAAAAAGACACAACTTCTTTAAAGGCACGCATGAAATTCTCATCTCTCAAGAACAGTGACACTATTACACAAATCCTCAAATGCTTGGAAAACAACAATGCCATTGATGGATGGATAAAATTTAATTTGTAAATGATCAAAAGTTTGCATATACTTAATTCTGCAATTATGTCTCTAAGGCAATGGACATGCCAAAAAAAAATTCTCACAAGGACTAAGTCCTTAATGAATCAAACTGAATTACTCTAGGAATTAATTTGGCTGAGATAACACTATCCACACTGGGATTTTCAAAAATACCTGTCAAAAATTACAATGCTGAGATCTTACTTAGGAAGCCTAAAAAAAGCCTGAAAATTCAAAAACATGTGTTGATTCCAAGCCAGGATTTCAGCATTTAATTAAAAATAATAGTCATTTAAAGAGACTGCCTACTGCATGAAAAATATTTAAAGTTATACAACTTGAAGAACTAGAACTTTAAAGGAAGAAAATGTCAACAGTAAAATGTTGCCCTAAAACGTTGCTAAGAAGCATATATCATATGCATTTTATAACTTTTTGGGGGGGTTTATATTCATTTCATCTTCAATAATTGCTTGCATTTAAGGTTTCTGGCCATTAGGGGCTCTTACAATACCTATTAAAAAAAAGAAAAGGGCATTGTTCCTTTGTACATTACCGTAAGGAAGGAGTAGATAGCATTGCCAAGCAGCAGAAAAAGTGGAAGAGCTGAAAGGTGACAGAGATATTTTCCAGCTGTTTCTTCAGCATTTAGCAGCTTCTGCACGCTTGCCCGAGACTCCTTTCAGCAAGTTTTAGATCATTTCAGCCAGTAATCACAGAATCACAGACTCAATGTGGTTGGAAAAGACCTCTGAGCTCATCGAGTCCAACCTGTGACCCAATACCACCTTGTCAACCCGACCCTGGCACTGAGTGCCACCTCCAGTCTTCCCTTAAACAGCTCCAGGGCCGGGGACCCCACTGCCTCCCTGAGCAGCCCATTCCAATGCCCAGTCACCCTTCCTGTGAAGTTCTTCCACCCAGTTTGTTCTCAGATGTTTCCCAGACACTGACATTGACCCACACCAGGCATCCTCACACCCTCAGTGTGTCATTCCCTCTGCTCAGAAGAGTCTCCACCTTACTCCCTGACCACCTCTGTGCAGTTCTGTGGTTACTCCTCATCTCTGCTGGCTGCAATGGCCAGCATTTCCAACTTGGGAGTGTGAGTAAGTGTGTTCACTTGGTAAACAGCACAGTGCACTCCAGGCAAAGCACAAAACTTGGCACGTCTGCCGCATGCAGATCCAATGCTACATTGTGTTCACTGGACAATTAGTAGGGCTATGGCTGTTCCTGAGATTAAAAAAGCGTTCCTGCTCCTTGCAGGACTTCACATCTGTGACTTAAATCTGGCAGCCTGCTACAGCTCATTCTTTGCTTGCTTACCTGTTTTTATCTTTGATTTTCCCTTTTAGTCATTGTTTCAAAAGTAGACTTCTAAAGAGTTCTACCCCAAACTGTTCAAGGAGAAATACTTATTTCCTTTGGATACAACAAAGCAAGAGTGATATTTGAGTGGTGCATATCAAGAACTTCCTTCCTATCTGTCAGGTCACCGAGGATGCCAAAATGAGTTTCGTGCCTTTCCTAAGGTTCTTTTCCCATCCAAATAGAGAACAAGCCTAAAATTTCTCAACATCTGTGGACAGGTGCATTCAGCATGACATGTTCAAGTCATCAGTGAAAGCCATGTGCTCTTTAATTAGCTTTCCTTACTAAGCTGCTATGTCAAAAGTATTGTTTATAGAATTTGAAGACCAGCGCGAACCATACAGAACCATTCCACCACAAAACTTGTAATAGTAGAGATCTCTTGATGGGCATCTGGCCAGTTTACACCAATTAAAAATGTGTCCTGCAGCTTTAACTCTGAACACTTAGACAATGTCTTTGAAGAGCAATGAGTTATCAGCAATGCTGGAGTCAGAACAGCGATGCCAGCGGATTTTATGAGTAACAGGACAGTCTGGCCCATTCTGGTGACATTGTGCCTTCTGCCTCCTAACCCTGCAGAGCCAAGAGAGTTGTGTCTATTGTGCTGTATTCACATGCTCCCTGGAAGGTCAGAGACTCTTATGTACATCCTTAATATGAATCTTCCTGATAGAAAAGCAGCAGCAGTGTTACCAAAAGAGATTATCACTGTTCCACTGGGCCGGTGATTGTCATGCAAAAGGAAAGAGACAAGAGACTGTTCACTGCAGCTTGAGCTTCCACGCTTTACTATTCAGCTGAGCATTTCTTAGGCAGGCAGCATTTAATTGTGTCCTTCTGGAAACCAAAGACACAAGAGTAATTCAGTCATGGAGTACGCAGGTTTGGTTTAACACCAACAGCAGAGCCGACACAGTCAAGCACCCTCAAGTCTCCACAGCAACAAGGCGTATTCAGAGTATGTGATTTGCAAATTATTTTTTAGGTGAATTATAGTTTTGTCGGTACAATTTAACAGCACACATTTGCATATGCATTGTGTACTGGTCAATGAACTGATAACACAATCACATGACCAAATGGCTTTAAGGATAAAGCTCTTCTGTGCGAGCATCTAAGCCTCCCATACCAATGACAGGATTTCCAAAGTACCCTTGATTAATTAGGTGATTAGATAAATTAGATGAAGGAACCTTCCTATTTTAAATTCCTGTTAAAAAGAAAAATAAAAAAGAAAAAAAGAAAAAAAGAAAAAAAGAAAAAAAGAAAAAAAAAAGAAAAAAAGAAAATAAAAAGAAAAAAAGGAAAAAAAGAAAAAAAAAGGAATAAAAAACCAGTGAAAGTTTTGTGCATGTGTTCATCCCCTCCTTGCTAAAGCCACCAGGCAGTGGGCTCATTTATTCTAATAGCTGTTAGAACCTGTCTTGCCCCAAAGAGCCCATGATCTGTAGCATATAAAGAAGAAATCAAGTCTTCTCCTGTGGGATTTTTTCTGAACAACTGTTGATTTTTCTGAGACAAATAATTTCCATCAAAAGTGTGCTAAAAATCAATCTGCAGATACATGTTAATGAGGGAATGTCAGCACAATCAAGCCAGTGCTGTGTCTCATTGTCTCAGGCCAGGAGCGAGCAACACGTGGCCCTTGAGCTATGTGCACCTCTCGAGCTGTTGGAGTGGGGGTTCCGTGCCAGGGCCGAATGGCGTGGCAGGAAGAGGAGCAATGGGCCGTGCTGGCACCGGGACCGCGCCTGCAATCACACTCTCCTGCTCACACAAGCACCGAGCCAGAAGGGGCTAATGAGGCTGATATCTCCGGGTGACCTTGAAAGACTGTACGCATGGCCCCACCAATTCCCAAAATAGGAGCCATGATGAGCCATTGTCATCTCCCGTCTGTGAATTGCTCTTCAATCATCTCTCCCATTGATTCGCCATGTGTCCTATGGTTTACAGCCACATGAAAGCACGCAGGATTAGCCACCCCTCTGCTACCCTGCAAGTCGTACTTGATATTTTAAGTGCAGAAGAGGTTTTAAAAATCCATCTGTAACAAAGATAGATAATTATGTAAAATGCAAAAGCAAGAAAATCCTGTTTTGCTTCCCACTGCTAGAGTTTTAGAGCATGATGTTTGATTATCTTATATAATTGTTAACTGGAATGGAGTTATAATTGCTTGCTAAATGCTTTTAATTTTAATTTCAAAAAGAATTTAAATTTTTATGCCATCTGAAACTGTATTTTAAATTATCATGGATGTTCCTTAGATCAAAAGATTCTTAGCCGTGAGAGGGGAAGAACGGTACACAAGGACTTAGACAAATTATGACATTTATCATTACAAGCGATATTACTGGAGAACCATATTCACCTATGAGTTATTTTCTCTTTTCTTTCATTAAAACAAACCTCATCAGAGACAGAGTTCAATGTGTATATAGACCCAGCTGATGGTGAATTCTCTGAAAAGAGGTGAAAGGCAAGAGGGAATGAACAAAAGTTTTCATAACTCTCTTCATTTCAATGCAGAAGACAGTCAAACTTCAGCAACTAAAACCAGATGAAAAATATCTCAGTTCTGCAACTCTTCTCTTCAAAAAATGTTGATTCTTTGAAATCAGGCTTTTTTCATTTTTTGCTTTTAATTTTAAAAAAAAAAAAAGTATTTTCCAATACTATTAATTAGAATATATTTTAACGGTGTTGAACTGCAATATTTTGGCTTTCAGCTTTTAAATAGACTTATTTTCCTGTTCTTGGTATGTATTTTATGGGTTTTTCATCCAGGGGGTGGTTGAGCGTTGGAACAGGCTCCCCAGGGAAGTGGTCACAGCACTGAGCTGTTCTGAGTTCAGGAAGAGTTTGGACAATGCTCTCAGGCACATGGTGTGATTCTTGGGGTGCCCTGGGTAGGGCCAAGAGTTGGATTCCCTGATCCTGAAGGGTCCCTTCCAACTCAGCACATTCTATTATTCTATGATCTAGGGTGAAATAATGCAGAAACTTCTTCAAAAATAGGGGCAAAACATAGTGTCCTTTATGGGGAAAGAATGGCTTGACTGACCTGAAAAATTGCTTCTTTCTCCAAAATGTCAGTTCATGAAGGACTTCGTGATTGTTGGCTTCAAAGCCTTTTTCTTAAAAAAAGGAATCTTCCAATAGTACAGATATTCCACATTTCCTGGAATCTGCTTAATTAGTGTGATTCCCTGCTCCTACTGTAAGGAACACTGCCCTTTAAACACTTCCTTTAATCCTTGGATCCCATACAGTCTCTACCTGATTTCATACAGATGGGATTGCCCTGAAGCCTCTTCAGCTAGACCCATACAGAGTCCTTTCTTGACACTGATACCACACAGCCCTACAGTAAGGGACAGTGATTTTGGGACTTCCAAACTGCTTGACATTTTAATCCATGCAATAATTTTAAAGCCCCGGTCATCACCAAGAAAGTAACCCAGCAGAATCTGTCTTTAAAATCGATCTGTTGAAATCTGCTATATTTTCCCTATGATATTGAAATTCAAAAAAACAAAAATCCAAACGCAGGCATAAAAAAACCTGCACAACATCAGGGACATATTTTCCAGAGCGTGTGCTTGTAATTTGTCTTTTGTGCAGCAGGGAGTTGCCATTGCCATGCCGAGGTCTCAGGTGTTCATGTGATTCTGTGCAGGCAGCTACTTTTTGTGCTGTTGATCAAAATGCTTCCGTTGTGATGGCCCTTATTTTATCTTCTCGGAGGAATTTTTCACACACAGGATTTAGTGAGGCCCTGATCCTGTGATATGGGAGTGCACAGTCGAGTTGTTGAGGCCACACAGACCCCCTACCAATTTCCTGCTCTGGCAGAAAGTTGTGTCACACTTAGTGTAGCCTTTCATGAGATGACATGGACTCATCACACCCTGTGCAGATGCTCTCAGCTCTCGAATCAGAGCTCTGTTATTGGTTCTTCCATGCTTTAATTGGAAGAATAACTCTGAAAATATTATCGTGAAGTGCAAAAGGCACCAAGAATGGGGTATAAACAGTTTTTTTCTAAAAAAACCTCACATATCTAAAAAACATGGTTTGAAGCCCTGCTGGACCCAACAAAGAATAAAATTTGCCAGAATTTCACCCAGGGAAAAATAATATGCACTTACACTGAAAGAAGTACCAAGACTGTTGTTTCTGATGCCCTTCATCCAGCACTGTAATTTGTAAGTGAATCGGACTAAAATTTGGGAGGCCATTGGAAATTTCTAGCTATATTATTACTCTAGAAATGTAATATACTGTATGATATGTTAGTATCACTTGATAGCCTGGCTAGACCAACCTGGCCCAGGTCTCATTGATTTTAATAACACTGTGCCATTTTACATTAGCTGAACAACTGAGCCAGAGGCTGTGATTTTTCTTTCTTCTTAAAAACAACAGAAACTGGTTATATCCTAGCTCTTCACACAGAAAAGCTAAGCTGAGGGCTGTTAAGTATATTTGCTACAGAACAACAACCAAAGACCATGTGAGAAAAAAACGTGACTGTTCCTGACACATTTAGTAATGACATATTTTATCATAACAGACATAGTATCCTTTAAACATTGAAAGGCTATGATAATATTTATACTATGCTCAAGGTGCAGCAAGGGGCAATAAAACCATGATTAAAATGCAACAAAAAACATAATTAAAAACCACTCTTTATAAAATTCAAGCAAATAAAATCAGTCACCAAGAGGGAAAGGAGAAAAAAAGGATCAGCTAAGGTTGGAACAGGGGATAATTACGAAGTGTCTCTGAGATCAGTATATTCAAGGGAAAGAAAAAGCAAAGCAACCCATCTTGACACTGAAGCGGTAGAAAGAAAATCTCTCCCTGTGCTCTCCTGACTAAAGTGGGTAGAGGCAGAGCTTAATAGGATAATTAAAAGCAGTGCTGCCAGGGAGGGGCACAGATGTGAAGGCTTTAAAAGGCGAATGCAGCCGCACTGGCAGTGCCCTCAGGAGCACCCACCCTCCCCAGGGGTGGCTCTCACCTCTCTGACTGTACAGACCCTGCTGTGCTCTAAGGAGGGGTCAGAGCTCATTTTCCTCAGCAGCGATGGCCATGCCCAGTGCTTGTACACCACTGTGTTTGCCCTGCAGCGAAGGCACGAAAATAACGAGGCAGGAATCTCTCTGGCTCTTCCAGGTGCTCTCTCAGCACCACTGCAAAATCTCAGGTTTCCCCTCCACCCATGGGGCTGAGATCCCTCCTTTCTAAAATTCAACTCCTGCAAAGTTCTTTTCTCTTGCAAACAGCTTTGTCCCACAGCAAACAGTTGTTAAGGCTGAGGTAAAGGCCATTTTCACAACCCCTCACATTTGTCCATGCAATATTCACTCCCTCTCCTTCATCACTTTTTTTGTTCCCCTCCTTCAATAGTGCATCCAATAAGAGCTAATTAGCTGCATTTTCAAAGCCAACTTGTCCATCATCTTCAAGTGACAAAATGTCTATTTTGATCAGTTCAAAAACAACTCTGCGCCTTCTACTGGGGCTGGATTTTAAGCATGATTTCTATTTTTTTCATGTATAGGAGGAATTCCCTATGAGAACAGCTGTTTCATAACCTTCCTTTAAATCTGTGGTTATAACTCTCCTTTGCCCTGGTCTCTAGGAATACAGCTACAAGAATTAAGATTTTGATATACCAAGATGCTAAACAGTATTTTTTATTATACTTTTCTGCTCACTCGTCCTTTGCACTTCTCATCTGATCCATGGCCTGTTAGCTTTGAGACAAAGACTTAATTTTGTCCTTTGTTTGTACAGCTCATAGTGCAATAACTGCTAGATCTTTGTCTGGCCCAAGTCTAGATCTTCTAGGTATTGTTATATCTGAAATCGCAATAACAGCAGCAGAACAATATAAAAGAAATCTACCTGGAGGTCAAAATTTAGCCAAAATGTGTGCAGCTGCATCTCCTGCCCTGTGCTCAAAGAACTGTTTGAAAAAGCCATAGTTTCTAGAAAGTAATTGCAGAACTACCAGGAAACTCACTGTCAGAAAATTGTAGCCATTGGGGAAGTCTGTCCTTTAAGCCTATGACTATGAAACACCATCTGTGAAGTAGGACAAAAAAGCAAAAAACTGAGTAGTGGGAGCATTTGAAGAGGGAAAGATTTCTTGCATTAGTCTTATAAACAAATCTCAAATAAATCACCTGTGATTTGAAGGTTGGGGGTGCTTCCCATAACATCTAACCCACCAAACAGTCTATAAAATCCCTCAATAGCTGAATATCAAAAACTGATCAATACTGAAACATGTTAAACCTTCTAAAAACAATTCACTGGGCTACAAAACCATGCTAAAAATATTAACTGGCTTGCTGAATACAGTGTTACTGAAACTTCCTATTTTTCTCCATTAGAAAAAAAATCATAGTGAGTTTTGAAATTTACAGTGGGATATGTCCTAGGCAGTGAATGAGCAGAGTTTTTCTGTACATTCATGCTAAAATATAGCTGGCCTTTGATTATATGCATATGTTTTGATTGTGTGTATATGTTTATACACATATTTATATTTTATGTATGGCTGTGGGTATGGCTTTAAACATGAGCATTTCAGGGTCAGGGCATCAACATCTTATTTATTCTTTTAGACACTGTGAAGATCAGGTGATGCCTGTAAAACAGCTCTAGTAGTTTCCTTTCTGTGAAGTTAGTAAAAAGACAAACCATTCTAGCTTTGATTTGTATTTGAACTATTTCATACAGCTCTCTCACTCATAACATCCCTGTTTATCCTCAGTACACAGTGCAGAGTGTGAAGCTGGATCCATAGATTAAACATGCTATCCATCAGCTGCCTGTAGTTGCGGATAATTATTTCAACTGCCATTTAAAAAAAAAAATAAATCAGAATGGTGCCAAATTGAAAAATCTGTTCCTCACTTCTCCTGGTGCATGAGGTCCCTTGTTGGGTTATTGAAATTGCTAGGCTGTTCTCGTAGCCAAGGAAAAGAGGGAAGACAGATGGAGCCATGCATTTTTGTAAAAACTCTTAAGAACTGTCCTCGTGACAACCCCTTCTCTGTCTCCAAGGCAGTGGGTAAATCTTGTTATGTGTCCTGCTCTGTACTAAAGATATTCCAAGCAATGCCTGACAATTCTGGCATGTTTTCTGTGGGGATTTACTTGTACTGCATCATTAAGGAAAGATATTTTTCATATTATAAGCTCAATACCCCTCCTCAAAACAAAGCAAAAACAAAAATCAAAATATTTTTATACATGCATACATATATGTTATATATATATAGAAATTCTTTTGTCCTGATGAAAGATTAAATTAAGTATTTATTTGAGAAAGTATGCTTGCATTTTAATTGTTGTGGTAATATACTCACATTGTGCATGGGCTAAAAAACCCAAGGCAATGCAGATCACTTTTTAATATGTCCCGGGTGTTAGAAATGCAATGCATTTAATTTCACACAGACCCAAATCCCATTCAGAAGACCTATGCAAAAAGTAAGGCTGTTTCAACGCTGCATTTTAAATCATCCAAGTATTTTCTTTAGCTTTGCCTCAGCTCAAAAGAAAAAAAGTGCCCACTGTAAAGCCATTTCAGCACTGCCCTTCCTATTTTCGAGTTCATTTAGTTTACTTTACCTTTCTGATTTCTTATTAACCTATTCTCTTTCAGCTCCCCAGTGTCTTAAATCTGTTTCCTCTGTATATGACATTGATACCTCTAAATATTTTGTGTGTACAGATAAGTACATGAGCAGGAGACAGAAAAAACAGCCTTTTACATGCACTGTCTCCATATCTAGAAAGATATCTCTCTCTCTCTCACTCTCTCAGAGCACTTTAAAGTCAATGCAAATGATATATTGCTATATTTTCAATTTCTATAACACCTCCCATCAAGTTCCCTACAAATATCTGTGAATTCAAAACACCAATGACAGGGAGAGAAATATAAATAACCTTACAGAAAGATGGTAGGGGTTGTTGAAGATGGCCTTATTTTTAGATGTATTGAACATGCACAACTGTCTTTAACTTCAAGAAGAAAATGGAAGATGTTCATCACTTTGGCAAAGACGATTCAAATCCTTGGCCCCTTCGGCCTGAGATTTAAGTGTCTAATTTTCTCCAGCTCGAGTACAATATCGGCTTGAAGTAGAAATCCTGAAAAAGTTATTTGCCTATGTTATATAGAAGATTGGAAGAGATGATCATAAAAGTGATCCAAACTTAATGTCTATGAACTTTGAGGATGGTGGCTAAGGTAATATTTCTGCAGTAAATCTTCAGTAGGATCAAGAATAGAGCCCAGGTCCTCTGACTGACATTATTTTTGGTGCTTTTATCACTGTTCAAGTATGTTAAAAAGTCTTGAATTAATAAAGCACGGAATTGATATAACAAGAAGATGCATTACTTTGTCAACATTATCCACATTACGGTTAACGAAGTCTATACAGTAGCATATGACACAATTCATTAATATCCTGCCTTTAAAATAGACTATTTCTAGCAAAGAGTCCTTTAGGTTTTTTTACCAGTTTGTTATGCTATATCACAGAACAATGCCCTGCTTATAGGAGAGGGAGGACAGAACTGATTATACAACTGCATTAGAACATATTGTCCCTGGGAATCAAATCTGCTGAATAAGTTATAAATGTGATTTTCTCTTCTTTTGCCTGTTATTTGACAGAGGAATGAAAGAAAAGGAAAGAGAAAAACAACCCACCTTACTTTTTTATATTTCTGTCTCAGGGTATTTAAAGAAAAACACAGCTTGTTTTTCAAGCTGCTATTTTTATTTTTTTAATCTATGATTTACATTCTAAATATACACCACTACTTAATAAAATAAAATTTCTAAAAAATCAATTCTAAAGCTGTTAAAGGGAGAACATATTAAAGTGAAATAATTTAAAGATTTGTTTGTTATCCACACATGACAAAGCACAAAAAAATTGAGTATCAGTTGTGGGAAAAACAACTGTGATCCTCCTTTCATCTCAAAATCTCTGTGGTCACTTGGTTAGAAACGGTTTATGATTCCTCCTTTGCTTTGATTTATAAGCAAGTCATTGTTCAATTTAATTGCGTCCAATATATCACCAAAACACATTGCATCCTGGCATTTTACCATTTATAGCTTCACAGAAAAATAGATACTAATAAAAAGCCTCTGTTTCCTCCCCTCTCTCCCACCCCACAAAGAAATCTAAGAAATCAGATCATTCAGTGTACATCAGTGAATCAATAAGGACAATAAATCAATGTAATTGATTAAAAGTTACAATATGCTGGACTATACATATATTTATCCAAGTGAGCTCTTATCAGTTTAGGTCTGCACATAAAAAGACACTTGTAGATTCCCCAAAAAGCAGAAGTCCAATAACTAGTTTTAAAGGTCATTAAAAATCAGAAGTTAGAAGGTTTCAGTACAATTTACAACCCAGTTGGAAAAAAAATGTGGCATAGTGCCACAGTGTAGTCTAGACATTCCCCTAAGAACTATGTTATGGCAAGAAACATTCTGTAACACCCTGGGAAGAAATAGAAAACAAAGGAAATTGGACTTTCTCAACCAGTGAGACAATATGGGGTAGGCTTTAATTGTGTGTGTTGCTACTCTGACCCAAGTTTTATTAGTAGGTGATATCTTCTCCCAGGTAACAAGTAGCAGGACAAGAGGAAATGGCCTCAAGTTGTGCCAAGGAAGGTTTACATTACTTACCAGGAAAATTTCTTCCCTGAAAGAGTGTTCAGGCATTGGAACAGGCTTTCCAGGGAAGTGCTGGAATCACCATCCCTGGAACTGTTCGAAATATGTCTAGATGTGGCACCTGGGATTATGGTTCAGTGGTGAAGATGGCAGTGTTAGGTTAACAGTTGGACTTGATGATCTCAAAGGTGTCTTCCAGCCTTAACAATTCTATGATCTGCACAAATGTAAACTATTCTCTCTGTAGTGTTTTTGCCCACTTATGGAGTGTCACCTTCTCTGAGGAGGAGGAGGTATTGGCCCTGTGGCGCTACAAACTTGTGCATCCTCTCTCATTTGTTGTTGTAGGAGAGGCTTCCAGAAGGATATAATTACTCCCACTCCAAAAATGAAGATAATGGCAAGGAGCAAGATGTGAGGTTGGCACCACACCAAGGCTGTGGTAACCCTCCTGCTCCCTCTTCTCCCACCTACTTGGACATAAGACCACACTAGGAAGAGTATCATCCGTCCCTCAGCTCACGTGCTCAAGACAGAAGCCTATTTCAGGACGTGCATTGACCAGGTGTTTGTTTGGCTTCCACTGTGTTTGTAGAGCAGTCCCAAAAAAGTGTTGGCTCTGCTGTAGCCTACATGGCTAAGGAAGGTGATGATCTCCCTGCTTTGCGTTTCAGGGATGGTGAATAGTCACCCCATCCCATTGCTGAGTCTGAGCTCAAATAAGGACAACATCCAGCTGTGCCTCTTTACCCTGTTCACGGGATATTTAATCTATTTCTGTGCATTCCTTAATATTTATAATCCATTCATCGAGGATTTACTGGGTGGGGTTTACCTGCTGTGGGAGGTGAAAGACAGACCAAGGAAATGATTCAGTACCCTCTCAGCCTCATAACCCTTCAGCCTAGGATGCAGTCGAATTTCTGAACAACCTATTTATCAGTACAGTGTCAGTAGGAATTGATGAAACCTTAAAAGCCACAGTTAAGCAGCATGCAGCATAAGGATGGAGAGCAGAAGAAGCTGTTTGCATTGTGCTATTAAGAAGAAAGCATGCTACTAGCAATAGTCATCCCTTTTAATTCGCATAACACCTGTGAGGAATATTTAAATCACATTTAGTCTGAGATTAAAAAAAGAAAAAAAATACTTAATAAGAAGGCACCATAAGACACCGTGGTGAGAACAGACCAAAGTAGACTTATGACACAAAACCCTTTTTGAAGCATCACTCTATGCAGTGGTATATTATCAACAGAGCAGATGAATAACTAAAATCCAATCTTCCTGGCTTGATTTTGTTACATTAAGGACTATTATTATGGCAGCAAACGTCTAATTTTTACTTCACCATTAAAATTCTTTGTAATAATTACTATGGTCCCATCAATAATAAAGAATGCCATCTCTGCATGTGCTTCCATGCATACCTAAAGTTATATGCAATTTTCAATACACATTGTGGAGTCCTACTCCTTGCTGTGCCTGCACAGCCCTGTGTAACTATTAGGTTTTGTTTCCCACACATCCTTGCTTTTGGGATTATTTGAATTTCCTGTTTATCCTGAATACAGTAAGGATCATATATCTTATACCGGCCTCACAGCAACAAGCTCAGTAAATCCACAGAAAAAAACAATGTTAAAAAAAGAGAAAAACAAGGTGAATGTACAAAGAATTGAGCCTCATTATCAGTGTCTTGTTTCATGTGTCATCAGGTAATGAATGTACAATCTGCTGTACAACGTAAGCACAGGGTGTTAAAAGGATTTACTGTATATGAAGTGAGTTTTAGAGTTGTTATCGGTAGTGTTCCATCTGAAACTACACTGCAACAGCAGCTACAACAGTGTATAGACATGAGACGTGCACAGATAGAGGTGCACACACAGACTGCAAATCATTTAATCATTGAGTCATAGAATGACTTGAGTTGAAAGAGACCTTAAAGATACCTCTTTCCAACCACTCCGCCATGTGGAGGGACACATTCCACTATCCCAGGTTGCTCAGAGCCTCATCAGCCTGGCCTGGAACACTTCCTGGGACAGGGCATCCACAGCTTCTCTGGGCAACCTGTTTTCATGATGTCCACATACACACAGAGATATACATGGAAATTTACATCAGGGACATTTAAATATCTCTCCCATTTCCAGAGCTCCCTCTGTACGAGGAGTGATTTTTCTATGCATATTAATAATGAGTTTAATCCTGTAATTACTTTAGTTGCATGCAGAGCTCTGAGAACTTGTGAAGACTTGCACGGCAATCGAGCTCCAAAAAAAAAAAATTAGTCTCCAGATTGAATGACCTCCATGAGCCTGGGGAGATGAGCATCACTGGAGAAATGCAGGAGGAAATTGTAGCTAACAAGAAGAAAAATAAACTGTTCACCAAGGAAGAGAAGATAAAAATCAGAGCAATGAGGAGAAAAACAAATATGTTGTGTCTTAATTCTGTTGCTGGGAGGGCCCCCTGTCCCTGTCCTTAGTCAAGCCAGTTGTGTGCGGCAGCAGCACTGCAGATGGAGCACACACACGGCGTTATCGGCTTAAAGGAGAGAACAGCCCACAGGGCAGAACTGTTCTTACTTGGTGGAAGGAAAACTTGTGAGATAGTTATTGAAATAAGCACAAAACTCCTGAAATCCTTGCAGGAAAAGCTCATTTTTAGTGGGTGATGAAGCACAATAGTAGATATTCTGTACCGATGGTGAAGCAGCCATGCCAGGCTTTTGGTTGGTAGCAGCCATCACTATGTATTTAAAACAAAAACTGCAACAAGAGACAACTACAAACAGGTTGATGGAGCAGGAGATTTTTTTCAACTGATCACAATCTTTCATCATCACATGCGAGCTGGGGTCAATGGTTTGGCATTTCTGCTTTTCTTGTCTTTCCTGGTTCATGGTCACTATCTTGCTCAATAAGAGATGATTAAAAAAAAAAAAAAAGGTTAAAAAACAAGAGAAGAAAGACAAATTGCTGGCTTTGGAGCCATCACATAAGTAGGTATTGCTCGCTGTATAGATCACTAAATAAATTTCAGCACTGGTCAAACCCTGGGCCAGGAATGTAACTTACTGAACATCTGCTTTTAGTGGCTACCTGTTAAGAGCTCTGAGAAAAGCCACAGGCACATGAACCCACAGATCATGTGTAGAAAAACATTCTTTTTTCTTACATGGATCTACATGGCATGGCTTACTATGCTCAGCATCATCTAGATCAGTATTTGTCTTTTTTTTCTAAACTAAACCATAATTTATGATTAAAAAAAAATACTCATACATCACCTATTATAGTTTCTCTTGGTCTAACTTCCAGTTGACTAGTTTCTGAATCTTTATTTGTATTTTCTGTTGGGTTTTTTAAATTATTATTATTTAGTTTGTGGTTTTGTTTACTTGCTCACCCACTTGTGAAGGAATACTTTTATTCTGGACAAAGATGTAAAGTTCTTAATGCCATTTTTCAGACTCCGTCTCAGGTCTTACAAACTGATGGCAGTCTGTAGAACACACGTTGAGAAACACTGATAAATGTCAGCTGCTTGAGAACAAAATATTCTCTTATCTTCATAAAAAAGTGGATCAATCCAACTCAGAAAGGACTTAGGGGATAATTTTATGTGTATATAGCCTGGAACACGGGTGGAAAACTTATGGTATCTTGTAATAATAAAAGATGTCCTAAGAGATGGCAAGTGTCCAATAGCAAGCACAATCAGTTCGTGACTTGGGCTGCAGTGTCAAATACGGCAGAATAGGTGACTACTCCCACCAGAAATGGGCTAACAAAGTAGAAAAAGTCATCTTCTACCTGGGTCACCTCCTCAGCATGTGACAGGTCCCTGCACTGTCCCCAGAGGGAGCATAGTTCAAGGAAATCTATCAGCTTATGTTTGTGCAAAAATACGATGAGTAAAGAGGTGAGGTAATTATAAGCAAAATAAAGGAGGAAGACAATCAATGGTAAATGGAGAGATAGGAAGTGCATTCTCTAGCAGCAGTTACATTTTATTCTGAAAATATGTTTCATCCTTGACACAGTATTCTGTTTGTGTGGCAAAGATAAGATGGTCCACAAACACCTTTTGGAGTTATCGAAGGCTTTCTTCCCAATAGGCTATTTTCTTCAAAAACTTTCTGCTTGTCATTATCTAGTCTACTATAAAAGTATATATTTCTTTTACAGAGCAATTTTATGAGTTCCAGAAATAAGGGGAAAAGATACTGCTCTGAATTTCTCCTTTTACAGTTTTCAGATGTTCAACACTCAAAAGAGCTGTTTAGTGCCTCCATATCTTCAGTTCATCTGGGACAAAAGGAAATCACATCAAGGCACTTGTTCTTTTGTTGAAACAATAACTCAGTTTTTCTGAAATTACAGTTCATCTGGCCGTCACAACCAGAGCAGTATCCAAAGGAAAGTGATTGTTTTGGCTGAAAATGTCTGGGGTTTGCATCTTCTAGAGTCGAATCCACTCCATGCCATTGCTTACAAGATTTTCTGCTAATCGTGTAATATCTTTGATCCCCTTAATCATGGATGGTTTTGCATAATTCTGTGTGAGTCACTGTGTGAGACACATATCCATATTAAACATTTAGATCATAACTTTCAACATCTGATTTCATTTCAAGATATAGCCCTGAAGGGTGTCATTACCAGTGATCTTGTCCAATCTTTCTGGTGAATACTCACCTGAAATTTGCTGAGACTTTTGACACAAAATAACGCACCTTACACAGGAGTACCCACTTCTCACAATAGCTGTTCTTGCAATACTTTGAGAATGAAGCACTCAAGGTAAATAATCTTCTTGAGAGATAAGCTGTCCTGTATTGTCTTGCACTAACCACAGAGTAAGACAACATGCAGCAGCTATGACTGCAATAGGACAGTGCCCTGGCTCTGGAATGAGTGTTTTCCATCCAGATTCTCCAGTCCTATCACACTCTCTAAAATGCTATCAGAAACACAATTCTTGTGGTTTTCAGCGATTTTCATGTGAGAAGAGATACACAATTATTTTGCAGCGTGTTCTGCAGTAAAATACTTGTTCCATAAAGAGATAAAGAATCAGCAAGCACACAGCATTCATAACCTTAAAGAACACGAAGTCTGTATATCTGGCTTTATTATTTTCCTGTAAGTCTATCTATTCACATCTGTGCATTTCAATCATCTTGCAGTACCTCTCATCAGAGAAAATAACCAAAAATTTAGACCAGACTCCCTACTTTACAAAAAAACCCACACCCCACTGTATCCTGTCAGTGTCAGAATAACATAACAGAATAGCAGACACCAATAATGACCAAAAGCTAAAGGCAGATTTCCAAGTCACATTCTCCTTATGCCAACCTGTGTTTAGGATCCTCTCTAACAAAAGCCATTCTCTTCTCTGGTGTTTACCTGGGGGCCTCAGCTCAAGCTTGACCCCAAGGTCAAACTGGTGTCACAGTTCAGAATGTATTCCCACTTGTTACATCCACAAAAAAACACTTATTCAAACCATATACGCATACATACACAGCTGCCCACCCAGATCATCAACAGCAGTGAACCTGACTTGAAATGACAAAATATGATTGATTGTCATTCAGCTGACAAACTTAGAGGAAAAACAGGTCTAGATATATGTACAGTTATTTTGGCATACAGTGTGCAATGTATATTACTTATTAAAAGGGAGACATCAATTTCTATCATTTTCTAATTCAGACATTATCTCTAGTTACAAAAAGAGATTACAATCTTAATTGTTTTCTTTTGGAAAAAGAGAGTCTCTTTTTAATTTTTCCTTTAGCCTTGTTAAGTTTAAGAGGGGACTTCTCCATTTGCAAAGGTATTTTGTATTATTACAGATTTTGTTTTCTTTACAAGCAATACTTTCAAATATATGTCTAGTATCTCAGTTTTGTAAAACCATGGATGCCAGAAAGTTCCTCCTCTTCTGAGAACTTACTTGACATCCTTTTTTTGTTTTATTCAAATAAATGTGCAGGTAATTCACAAATTTTGTCACAACTACTATTCTCATTAATAACATAGACTGCTTAATAAGAAAAATCTATAATTAGTCCTTACTGCATCATAATTATTAGAATACAAACTGTCAGATTCGTTCTTCATGAATGTCAGTGACTGGAAAAAAGGATTTGTAGAGATCATGGTATCATTCAGCTATCACAGTTACAAGCACTGAAAAGGGACCCAAGCAGTTTGAGAGCAGAAGCCTCAAGACTCAAAAGACTTTATAATAACCACAAAAATTTCACCCTGATCAGAGTTCATGGTATTGATTTCCACCATTTAATTTATCATACTTTGCTGAAGGAGTGATATAATGGGAATTCATTGGATCTCATATCTTCCCAGAGGCAGCTCTAAATAGCTATTTATTACTATGTAAACACACACTCAACTCTCCTAATTAATGATGGCAGTACCTGAAAAGGTTTAGGTTCAACTGCAATTAGGATCCAAAGTCTTAACTGCTTGAGACTTCAAACTGGAAGGAAATGTAATGTGAAAGACTGCTCATGGTGAGATTTTTCACACTTCTGCTTCTGTCTGTGGCCGAAATTAACATTAAAACAGCTTTTCTCGTAGTATTTTGGCACTTCCAATTCTGATCTCAGGCAAAATACTAAAAGTTAAAAGTAATTTCTGAAACAAGTTACAGAATCCTAAATAACATTTGGCTCTAGCTAAAGAATAGAAATGTAAGGCTTTGTCTTTCCTTTCTTTCTTATCTCCATCTTTCCCTTTCCTTTCCTTTCCTTTCCTTTCCTATTTTTTCTCTTGCTCTCTGTCTCTCCATGCCCCAAGTTCATTTAACCCTTTTCATAGATTTTTTAATGCTGCTCTAACGATAAATCCCAGTTCATCTCAGTATGTAAACAAGTCCCTGAGATTCAATCTGTAAATTATCTCATTGACTTTAAAGAAGTATTAATATCCTTAAAGAAAGATATGTGACCTACTGAACTGGGCCTTATTTTGGCTCTGCAATTAATTCTGTTAATAGAATTAGTCCTTTTTAACTGTTGATCTGGCAGAAAATATCCCAACTAAGTGCTTGTGTTATTTGGCTAGCCTAACACTTGCCTAAGTTACTTTTTTTGCCCTAGAGATCTAGTAAGGATTCTTGTGCCTCCATTCTGGAAAAACTTTTTCTTTTTCTTTGTAAGAAGAGGAAATTAAGGCCTCATTGTTACATACTACGAGAATTTACTGAGCCTATGTAAACACTGGTGAAAGCTTGTATGAAATCTTTCAAAGTGCCTTCAGGCAAAATTTGCAAGGCTACTTCTAGCAGAATTATTGTGTGGTCTGAAACAGTTAGTCTGATTTTCCCTGGAGTGACATGGGGGACGTTCATGTAAACTGCTCTGCCAGAACAGCGGTGGAGTCAATAACTTCTAGGAGGAGGGCAGCTGAGGACAGAGATTTCTACAAACCAGCACATTTGGAATTGGAAGAGGATATCTGTCCACATCCCTTATTTTACTTTTCTGAAATGACAAGACTAGGTGTTCTTGCCTCAAAAGGATACAGCAAGAAAACATTAAGAAGATAAAATTCTGTGACACTGTGGAAGCAACATGGGTACCCAAGATAGTGCTTGATTTTAATTATATTCACCAAAACTATAAACATGTAAGTGTACAGTGCAGGGAGCCCTAATATGCTCTAACCATCTTTGTTGAAAAACAGTATTTAAAAATAAAACACAAAAATACTGTAAATCTCTGCAAAAATTTTCTGACAAAATTTTTTTTATTAGAGTATAGTAACTTGTGGAAAAAGTATCAGACTGACAGTTCTGGAAATGTCTCTGTCTGTCCACAAAAAAATGTACTGCACAGGGAGCAGGAATAAAAGCTTCAACAGCAATGTTCCTAAGCTCTGATCTGAAGGGACTACCATCAGCCCATTATAGTCCTTGGCTGGTGACAAGGGTGCCAATTAGTACTGCCAAGTGCAATGATGGCTTTTCTGATGTGGATGCCTCACTGCTGGAAACTGGAACCATGAAACTCATTTCCAATAGCCCATTGAAGAGCCATCAGATGGTAACGACTTTTAGTCACAGACTTAGACTGGCATTGTACTGACAAAACAGAAATAAAAGACTCTACATCATATTACCAATCCCAGAGAAATCCAGCTACCCCTCCATTGTATTTCTAGGAAATACAGACCTTGCAGAGATTCACTGAGAAATCATAAAAAGAATGTGACTGAAACTCTTTCTTTCTTTCTTTCTCAGATCACCCTGTTCAATCCTCATTTTAATTAGCTTTAAATACTTATAAATACTGTGTAGGTGTAACGAAGGGTAAAGAATGGTAGAGACGCACTGAAATATGAAGTCTTTCATTACCATCTCAGTACTTATTTTCCTGTGATTTAACAGTATTGTCGTAATACCTTTCTGATGGGCAATAACATGAAAAAAATTGGTTTTAAACATGTCCCTGTCACATAAATATACATAGTGAATAATAATGAAAAATGTTGTATGTTTAATTGTTTTTTAATTCTTCCCTGCCTACTATTAGTCAGGTGATTTTTTTTTTTTTTTTCTAACAGATAAGCCCTGATACGTGAAACCATTCAACATTTACAAAGGTTGTTTTTTCCTTGGGTATAATAAATTGCAGTACAAAGAATTACTGTTTATCATTGTACATTACTTTCAGATGTCTTACATAAATAAATATCAAAATATACTCACCTAAAGTAAGAAAAGGTTTCTAGGTCACAGAGACTCAGGAACATAAATCATAGAATTGTTTAGTTTGGAAAAGACCTTTAAGATCACTGAGCTCAACAATTAACCCAACACTGCCATGTCTACCACTAAATCATGCCCCACATGGACACATCTTTTAAATACCTCCAGTGATGGTGACAACAACTTCCCTGGGCAGAGTGCGCCTGACAACTTTTCCATGAAGAAGTTTTTTCTTATAGCCAATTTAAACCCCCCCCGGCACCACTTGAGGCTATTTCCTCTCATCCTATAGCTTGTTACTTGGGAAAAGAGAACATCCCCACCTTGCTACAGTCTCTTTTCAGGCAGTTGTAGAGAGTGGTAAGATCTCCCCTGGCATGCAGAGGACAACTACCCTAACCCCACTGGCCACACCGTGGCTGGTACAGCCCAGGGGCCATTGGCTTTCATGGCCACCTGGGCACACCTGGCTCATGTTCAGCCACTGTCACCAGCACCCCCAGGTCCTTTTCCACTGAGCAGCTTTGCAGCCACTCTGCCCCAGCCTGTGGTGCTGCCTGGGGTTGTTGTGACCCAAGTGCAGGACCCAGTCCTTGGCCTGATTGAACCTCACACCACTGCCCTCAGCCCATCGATCCAGCCTGTCCACATCCCTCTGCAGAGCCTTCCCACTCTCCAGCAGATCAACATTCTCACCCAACTTAGTGTCATTGGCAAACTGACAGAGGGTGCCTTCGATCCCCTCAAGATATAGAACAGAATTGGCCCCAATACTGAGCCCTGGGGAACCCCACTAGTGACCATCCCCCAGCTGGATGTGACTCCACTTCCCACCTCGCTGGGCCCAGCCCCCCAGACAGCTTTTTACCCAGCGAATAGTGCATGAACAGACAGCTACTCCAGGGAAATCCTGTGGGAAATGGTGCAAAAGCCTTCAGTAAAGTTCAGGTAGCCAAGGTCCACAGTATTTCTCTCACCCACCAAGAGGGTCACCTTGTCACAGAAGATCAGGCTGACCAAGCAGGACCAGTCTTTCAGAAACCCATGCTGTCTGTGCCTGGTCCCCTGGTGGCCCTGGATGTGTTACATGATGACACTGAAGGTGCTCTTCTTGACCTTTCCCAGCACCAAGGCCAGGCTGACAGGCTTGTGGAGTTTTCATAGATGGGCATCACTGGCTAAACTCCAGCCAGGTGTTAATTAGCCCTGTTAATCAGTGCTGAAGGCACGCGAAGGAGAGCAGCCTGGCAAGCTCTTCCACCCTCAGCGCCTTTGGGTGAATCCCCTCTGGGACCATAGGCTTGTTCGTGTCTAGGTGGTGGCCACTGACCGTTTCCTCTTGGATTATGGAGCTTCATTCTGCTCCCTGTCCCTGTCTCCAAGCTCAAGGGCTGGGTACCTGAGGAACAACTGGTCTTACTGTCAAAGATTGAAGCAAAAAAGGCATTAAGTACCTCAGCCTTTTCCCCAGACTTTGTCATACAAGCAGCTGAAAACAAAAAATGTTCATGACCAGGAATTTGGAAATAAAAGAGGGAAGAGCACATTTTCAAACAACTCAGTCTGTCAGACAATTTCTGGAAGTCAGACAATTACCATTTGGTTGTACAATAAAGTCCACAGATGAATAAGTGTATTCATTAGAGCAATTTCACTGCTGCCCTGGCATGCAACCTGATCCTGAGATTCTCACAACTGATAGGACAAATACTGTTAAATTACACTCCACTCAAAGCCTCTAAGCCATCAAAGCCATTTTTTTGCAACAAACAAGCACAAAAAAGATCAGAAAGTGTTTGTACTTGCTGAAAAATGCACCATTCCCTTTTTTTGACCAAATACATCCTTTATCAAAGAATGAATCAACTCAGCATTCAGGTTTACAATCACTCTAGGAAACACTCTTTTCAGTACTAGTTCCTGGCTCACAATCAAACCCATGCAACAAATTTTTGAGCCTAAAAGATCTCCACTGAGGAATTTTGTTTATGTGGAGCTCAAATGTAAAACCAAGGTCCAAGATATATATGGAAAGTCTAACAGAGAAAGGTCAAAGCGAAGAGAAGAAATCATGATCTGTGAGGACAAATCCACAGCTCTTCCTTAGGCAGAACAGGTGTCTGAATCCTAACACCATCGCAATTTAGGTTTTGGGTTGGTACCTGTGATGAAGTGTGTTCTAATCTCTTCTGTTGTACTCTATTATTCAATCACAGAGTGATTTTCTTTGGTTTTGTGGAATGAATAACATTGGCTGTCAAAATTCCAACCCTAATCAATCCAAGCTGTAAAGGAAATGGGATGTTTAATATTTATACCTCTATTACTTTTCAGAGGGGTTAAGAGAAGCAAAATCAGAAGATTTCAAAAAACATTTCTTGCACAGAATTGATTGTTAAAACAGGTTGAACCTTCTAAAGAAGCAGACATATTAACATTGAGCTAGACAACAGGACATCTTTTCCCATCTCCTTGATTGTATTCTATAAAGCAGTCACAGAGCAATATGCACAAAACTCAGCAAACCACCAACCTTTTCAGAGTAGAAAAAGCAAGTGCTACTCAGAGAAATGCCTCCTTGTGCTCATGAAGACCACCTGGCCCAGAACTAGAAGCCACAGCCAACTTCAAGACTTAGCAGAATCCTCTGCCTTTGCTGTCTGTTTTGAAGTACTTGAAGTCTGGCCACTTGCTTTAATTTTTATTAAACTTTGACAAAAATATGTAAAACCATGTGCAGTTTGTGCCCAGATAAAGAGAAGTCACTTTTACTGTGTGTTGACCACTGGCATCACTACAGCAGAATATCGCACCAGAGAGGACAAGGTTCCAATCTGACAATAAATTTTCACATATACATTTATTGTAGCATCAGCATTCATCACAGCATCAGGATTTTAAGACATTATAGTGATTTTTAAAAATGCATCCAATAAATTAAGAGATGCCACTAGAATTGTCTGTGGTTATTTTAAATATTTACTATTCACTACAGGCAAGGTTTTTTTAAAGTAGGCCACAACATGTTTCAGATTTGAAGACGTGACTTAAAAGGAATTGATCCACTTCTTACACTTTCATTTTTTAGGGATTTTACATTTTGGGAAATGTAACTATTTTTATCTGGATAAGCAAATGCATGACTTTTTATTTTTCCCCTCAGCAAAAGTCACAGCCTGAAAAGACCTGGTTTTGAAGCAGATTTTTTTTCTCGGTCTGATATTTTGTCAAATTGGTTTTTTTCTGTAGAGGGGTGTGAATGTTGCTCTCCTCTAGGCACATACTTTTAGTTTGCTGTGTGTCAGGTGGACAAAAAATGAAGACACTAAGGACAGGCCTTGAAGTACACTTAATTTGTGCAGACAAATTGGGGGTGGTGACTGCAGCTTTTCTCACTTTCCCTTGCTGCAAACGCACCAATATGCAAAAGAACACAGTGCAATGTTTTGGGTGCAGGATAGACAATCTGAAATGTGTCCCCATATGTACGAGAAGTTCTTTGCAGATGTCTGAATCTTTTCTATTTACATGACAGATTGTAGAGACTCCAAAGAAGCTGTTGCTCTCATTTTCATGCAATCTTTGCAACTTTCCTTTTTTTTTTCTGCCTTTTCTATCTTATTATTTACTTTAAAAGTAATGTTCTTCAACATTGTACTTGTACACTGCTGTGAGAAGACCCCACAGCCTGCAGAGGTTGAGGTTGAGGTCAGGTGGGGCTAAGGATCCTCAGCAGATTGTTTCAGTGGCCTCTTTCATTGCAAAGCCTTATTTCTACTGTTGGGTTTCCCCTTTTGTAGCACCTCTCTGAGCAAGAGATGTATTATTCCCATTTTGTAGGAGCGGAATTGAATCATGGGATTGCTTCCTTGCAGTTATGTAGGAAGTATGAAGCTAAAGAGCTATTTCACTTCAGGGCTCCTGAAACTCTTTCCCCATGGACGTCTCTGCCAATCCAAATGTGAATGAGTTCCTTAATTCTAACCTCTCTCCTCTCCCCTTCTCTCACAAAAGAGGAGACATACAGCAGCACCTAAAAGAAAATGAGGAAAAATAGCTACAAATTTCTGGAATGGCTCCGTACTTGTGCTGGGTCCACCTAATTAACTGTGCAGTGCTCTCTCTGTCTTGTCCACTCAGGCAACCATTCTGTCTTTCCCTTTTTGTGTGTTCTCCCATTTTCTATTAAACAATATTGCCGTTAAGGTTGCTACCTCCAATACACAAACAGGCTCCTGCAAGGAATAGATTTTTCAACTCGAAAGAAAAAGTTTCATTCAATTTAAAGTTTCTTGAAAATAAAAAAATAATAAAAACCAAGGAGGTGTTGTTTTGTTTTCTTTTTATTCTCAAGCATATGATACCAAAGGCAGGCTACTCACTTTGGAAAGAAATCAAAACAATTTACAGGATGTGGTGTATGTGTATTGAGGAGGGGGGTTTCTGCTTTTCTGAATGCATCAGCTGCACTTTATTCGAAGTTAGTCAGCAAATTAAACCATTAGATGTTTCATTCAGTGAATGAACATCAGAGTAATGTTGCTCAGCTCTTTCATTTCTAGCTTCCCTACCCTGCTTAGCTTTCACATCCAAATCCAAATTGCATTTTTCTCCCAGTAGCCATCCCTTAGGAGGACTCCCCTAATGCCTTCCTTTCAGAGATCCTTAATGTGTAATAAGAAGGCCCTGCTCTGTCTTCTCCCCACTTAAACAATCCTCAGTAATGCCCCAAATAAAAAGCAGAAAGAGAGCATAAGGTTAAACTCTAAATTAATAGATCAAAGGATAAGAACCCTAATTCTGAAATAAACTGACTAT
This sequence comes from Origma solitaria, assembly GCA_013397895.1. Classification (NCBI taxonomy): domain Eukaryota; kingdom Metazoa; phylum Chordata; class Aves; order Passeriformes; family Acanthizidae; genus Origma; species Origma solitaria. Next base: position 856,940 of record VZRL01003893.1, on the reverse strand, counting down.
GGAAAAGGATTAAAACGGAGAGAGAGGATTATAGAACAATAATTGCAACAGAAGACTGTGAGTGAATTGGATGGAAAACAGGGGGTAGGCTTTATTCTGCATTTCTGAGCAAGCAAAATGAAAAAAGGATCTGAAAGATAATTAAAAATCCAAGTGGACTCAAGGAGGAGAGGAAGCTGAAAACTCACAAGATACTGCAATGAATTCCCTGCTGTGCCTGCCCAAGACCCATATCAGTTTCCTTCAAGGAAAATATCTACTCTTGCTTTGCATTCCAGGGAAGAAGATAATAATTGAAAGAGTGCAAGATTTCAGCTAATTTCAAGTTTACCACCATCTGCCACTGAGTCTCCAGAGGAGAGCAAGACTCTGAGCTATCAAGGAGGAGAGGACATGAAGAATTACTTCTAAGTTGCCTATTCAGCCGCTATCAACCCTGCAACATAACAGCCCAGCGCTGCATGTTTTGAAAGTAACACGTATTTCCCCAGGCTCCTCTGGGAGGCAGAGAAAGACCTGGGATATAAACATGAACATGGCATAATAGAAGGAGTTTATGGGCAATCTATAAAGCCAAATTGAGTGGTGTGTTAATAATGAAAAAGTTGATAATGGATTCCAAAGGAGTGGAGATGTGGGGATAGTCTTGAAAGTGGACCAATATTAATTGCTGCAAAGCTTATTTATGTGTTTACACAACGTAAGGGGAGCTCCTGCCAGCAATATCCCTAGTGAAAACTAGAATGTGCAAATAAGACAGCTTTTAGGGAAAAATATGAACTGAGCCTCTCTTCTGTCTGAACCTTCGTTTGAGGATCTGAGAACTGAGCACACATCAGGGTACAAGGACTGAGTGAGTACCTGCTGAGCAGTGTCATGGGAAATAACTAATGAAGTCTTGGCCATACTGGAGTCAGTGGAGTTTAGAAAGACACCAATAAGGCCAGAAGCTTAGTCTTTACCTCACTGATTTAATATGCCATGTTACTACAGCATTATAAAGTTTTTATCATTATAATCCTATAGGAAGTGATGGTAAGAGAGAAGGCTCCTTGTATCTTTGTTTAGTTAGTCGGAGCTTTAACTGAGATTTTCACAGGCCATCATCATCCTAATGAAAAAAAACTTAAAAATTGAGTATCTGAATCCCATGACTGTCTTCGAGAAAAGGAAAAACAAACTCAAACCAAATGCAACACTCCTCACCTCTCCCAAACCCTTCAGTTTTAGGGTTTTTAGCAGTCATCTGTATTCTTAATGTTTATTCCTTACAAAAACTATAATCCTCTGGTATGTTTGAATATGCACACTACGGGCATGATGATGTCTCAAGCAGAGTGTTGTCACTTTAGTTGATGTGAGCATTGACAAAAAAATATACAATATTATGCTTTGATGTAAACTTTGCTCACAGTGAAAAAAGAGGCAAAGGTAGCACTCCTAATATGTCTATTAAACACAGACATTCTATCAACTTGCACAACTTTATAAAGGGGAAGCATTTTTTTATACTTTAATTTTCAAGCCTCATATTATTTAATCAGTAACCATAATTTTCATTCAAATAATGTGTATATAAAAACCATGATTTCCCATTTCTTATCATCTTTAATAAATGGAAAAACCGTTTGCTTGCCCCTAAAGAGTAATCAACACTGTGTTAATAAGCTCAGGCCTGGGAACACTTTTTCAATAAGAAAAACATTACACATTATAAAATCAATAATGCTGCCTGACAAATGAGGTTGTGCATAAATTTTTGACATGAAATCATACACTGAAGTCTAAATTTAAATTTGGCAATGCTTTCAAAGTCTCACGCTTTATGATAGCTATTCTGGAGAGTGAGCTGTACTGAAACTAATCACATAATTTAAAGGATACATTTGCTCTGCTACAGCAATAAAAATACATTACATCATGATAAAAGCCATCCTGATTCAACCTGCAGTGGAAATTTGTGAACATGGTGATGGGCTGAACCCCATGTGGGACCGACCGGCTGCTGTTTATAAACCATGTAAATAAAACATTTAGCACTATTCTAGAAGTCTTCATTTTCACTGTGCTCCATAAATATTAACTAATTAATCCTCAGGACAGCTGGGATATAGCCGAGAATTGGAGCCGAGTGAGAAACTGGGAGAAAATCAGCAATTTGACAAATGTAGTCCTTTTCTCTGTTTATAACTTACCTACTGACAAACTCTGTTTATTCTGAATTTGCCTGCCATTGAAAGTGGGCTGGGAAACGCTTAATGCCAAATCAGCTTCACTCTGTGGGTGCCTCACTGGAATACTCCCTGCCACAAACCCCAAGAGCTTGTCAGACCTTCTCAGGACAGTGCAGGGGCCAGTGCAACCCAGGAAACATCCCCACACGAAGCTTGGCCACAGCCATCCTGTTTTAAGGGCTAAGGGAATTTATCTGTGCATGCGCAAGCTGTGCTGGTGGTTGGGGATCTTTAAGCTGTTTCACTCACAGTGTGGGTGCAGACAGTGTTTCCCAAGCCAGGCTGTACTCAGGTGAGCTGACACCATCTGCACCAATGAGCAGCACAAATGTTTGCCAGCTGAGGACTGGACCATTCCGTCTGCTCCTTAGCAAGAGCAAGAGAGACTGCATTAATGTCACTTAATCTCTCATCCATCCTTCCACATCTGCACGGTGAAGGCCACTTAAAACCCCCTACCAGGCCATTTCTTCTGTCTTCCTCTATTGGGTTTAAATAGCAAGATTTTTACAACTTGCATTTATATTTAGGGTGGATTTTCTCATACGCAATACCATTTTTGATGGTGCTCATTTGACAATTAATCACATTTTTCAAGGCATAGAATGAAATATTTTTCTAACAATACTCCTAGTCCAACATAAGGACAAATATATTTCACAATTTCCACCTTTAGTTTAAAGTTCTTGATCCTGTAGGAGCTTTGGCTGCTTCGCAGAATCATAAAAAAACCATAAATGTTACAGCATTTCCACCACACACTGGTATCCATGAGATCTGTAGTATTTTGTTCCTCTAGAAGCCTGAAGGACCTAGACTGGTCCACATCAGGGTATTAGCCATTTACAGAGTGGGACAAAAACAAAAATCCTAATCTAACAAATACCAGTTACAATAGCCTGCACTGAAAACTCAAAACACAAGGAACATCCTCAGAACTGCACCTCTTTAATTGCTTATGGCAGAAAAGTAAGGGATTCCTAAAAAAAATTCAAAATTGTTAAAATGAAGATGAAATAAAAGGATATGTCTTTCATTTTAAGCAATTTGTTATTGATGAAAGGAACACAATCAATCAACATTGTTCAGCATTGATTGCTTGTGTTCCTCTTTCTTAAAAGGCTGAATAATTTTATCATTATTAAAATAATTTGACAATGAGTTACCAAGAACAGGAAAGTCAAAATACATGTTTGGAAACAACAACTTTTTGTTGCAGAAGAACAACATTTTCTTCATTAAAATATCTCTTACAGAATCTAAGTCCTTCAGAGATTAATAATGAGGTATAGAAATAAATGGTCTGTGATTTACGATTTGCCGGAGGAGTTTTGCAAGTGTCACAGCAGAGGTTTGGCACCAGACCCCATGTGTATAGCCTAACCCCGAAAGCAGTGCCTGTACCCATTTCCCAGGGTCTTGATTAACCTCATTAGTGAAATATAGGCCTGTGACCTGCTCTCTCAGGACAATCCCAGCAGACAGAGAACATGAAATTGTACCACTGTAAACTCGCCTAGTTTTTGCCTTATATTACCACAGGTCTGGTTTAACTTCTAAAAAACCCTGCTCTGGCCTGATCCAGTCACCATCATGGATGATGCCTTGTAGTGTGGCATCTTTTGCAATGTGTTCTCTCCAGATAGGCTGCATTGCAAGAACACACATCCACAAAAAAGACTACTATAGAACTGTGACAGCTCAGCTCACTGGGTAGAAGTTCTTATCATCATTATAACAGCTATAATATTGGATAGATACTGAAGAAATCATATTACTAAAAGCATTACTTTTAATTCAACCCAAAATGTAGGTGCTAATTTAGTTTTAAAGGGTCCTTAGACACAGGAAAAGCAAAAATTGCTTCTTTGCATAAGTGGGTAAATCACCCATAGCTACTTTCACCCAATTGAACTTGGATAATCTCAAATACATCTGCAGTACCTGCACAAACTTCATCAGCCTCATTGCTCCGTAGCAGGTAATAGATATTTGAATCTGATAGTCATTACCATTCTCAGTCAGGAGTACTCTTTAGTGTGCCCTAAAATGGCTGATTAAAGCACTATTTCTACCTACTATTTCTCAAGTGGACTGAATAAGCAGACAGGAATATAGAATGGGAAGTGGGGTGGAGAAAACAGATCCCAGTCTGGGATTTTGATGTTAAAAGTGATAAATATTAATTATTTCCAATTAAGTTAGGAGACAAAAAAAATTTTTGGATTTTAAGACCTCTGGGACACAAGCAATTATTATCCATCCATTTACACAACACCAATCTGTTTTTTATCTCTTTGGCCTTTGGGCACAATTATAATACTTAGACACAATTTATACAATTTTACTCTGAGTTATGAAAGCATGATATCTGACACACACTGATAATCTGTATTTCATGTTGAAAAAATTGCTCCATGGGGCAAAACAAAAAATATTATAAATTCAAAACTAGTCCATATACAGAAAAAGAGAGATAACTCCAGTCCATAAACTTCGAATGAAAATTAGCCCCAGGGAAGGGTAGGGGGTGATGAGCATGACAAAAAAATTAAGTCAGAGGAAATTCAGATACGCAAATGAGGGAAAATAAAATAACATGCACTAGTCTGTGGAAACTTCCCCCAAAAGGTCTTGAAACACATGAAAACTCAGTGTAACAGAAGACTGGGAAATTATCCTAGGGGAAACATGCTTACAATAGATGGCGTAAAGCAGGATGGAAAAGCAGAATCTCCCTGGATCTTAGTAGAAAATGCTGCTAGAGAAGCTGAAAAGGGACTTGTTAGAACTCCTGGAGCTCTTACTATTTGCTGTAAGAGAAAATCACTTGAAGAAAAGGCCAGCGGCTCTGGAGTAACCTCCAGGGGGACTGGCAGACAATGTGGAAGTGAGACTAGATAGGCCCAGAGTAGGTCCACTAGGTAGATTTGGACTTTGAAGTAAAGAAAGTGCTTTTTGCTCGTGAAATTATACAGAAATTATTCTATTGCTGCCAAACATCGTAAGTGTTGAAAAGCCTTCTTGAATTGCTTCAGATGGAAAAGAGGAAACTTTCCAGATGGATTAACTAAATAAGAGTATATCACTGTTTTTCCAGCAGAAGAGTATGTGGATTTACTCAGGAGCAGTTGTTTCATTTTAAATTCACAGCCCACCTTTGCTTGAATTAACTTGCAACTGCAGACAAGTCCTAAGAGAAACATTGATGAAATGCCAAATAGAAATATCCTGTAGTCAATTGATTCATCCAGGTCTAGATTTTTATTTTTTTAAAGGTTGCTTTAAAGTTTGTCACATTGGGGCACACATGTGGTGGTGTCTGTTAAGGTCAGATATTGCAATACATTCTGATTTGCTTCACTGCCATGCTACATAAACACTAGTTTGTACTTCAAGGGTCATGGCATGGCAGCTTACGAGATGTCTGTGAAGGTTTTCAGGTACTACAGGTAAAACCTTGGTTAGAATGAAGGGATGTGCTGACAGGGAGCCAAAATACCAATGGTGGTTTCCAAATACCAATGGAGGGTTGCAAACACCATGTACTTTAGGGGAGGAAAGGGAAGAAAGTGCTACTCAGGGATGGTTTTGATGGAAATCACAGTACGAAGATTTGGGAGAGTCAGAAAAAAATGAAGGAAGACAACCTAATACCAGTATTGCCTGTAACATTCCCTCCTGGGAAAGGATGGAAAATAGTTTGAGATATTGGGGTTTCATGAAGGCTGAGAGGTTTGTTAGCAGGGGTGTGGTAAGAAAAGTACACAAATGCCTTGAGCCGGTTTCTGTTTCTCAGGGATCTGGTTTAGAAAATCATTCAGTCTGGCTAAGAGATTGTCATCCAAGTGCCAGTTGGGTTTTTCAAAAAAAAGTATTCCTGTACCGTATTTCACCCTAAATTTGTAATATAATTTTAAAACCAATAACAATTAACTGCTGCAATGGCAACACAGGAGTCTCTTGCTTATAGACTTGAGAATTAGATTAACTCACTTAACCAGACTGTGATGGATTAATTAACCACAGATTAACTACTGATTAACCTTCTGGCCTTTTCAAAGGTGATGTGCTCTGAGATAATCTTCAACTTTGTATGGCCAGCATTCTCTTCAAGGAAAGGTCTAGAATAAAAGCAAATTTCTTTATTAAACTGGATGATCTAGATAAAGAAGTGAAGACACACACATAGCCAGGGAGATAGGCCACATTTTTAACTGCATTTTTCACCTACTAAAGGATATTACTTCTACTTTCTTCTTTCTCTAAAGCCTTTGACCATTAAACATATAAAAATAGAATTACTGTAAACTCTTTCTTCTTAGCTATAGGACTTCGCAGCTGGTCTTAGACAGGAGTTGTGTTCAGCTCATCAAACATTCACAGATTCACTGGAAAAGTGAACTATGCTCCTCACCAGTAAATTTTGCTTTGATCATTTGTAAACCTCATCAGTGATAATCTTGTACTTCGTCCTAGATGCTGAAAAAGTGTTAAATTGCATGTGGCTGAGGAACAAATATTCTGAAAAATTCTACCATAGGATGACAGTGCACTTACACTTAGATCTTATCACCCATCAGTAAGAAAAGGTTATAATCCATTTAATGTGTGTCATGTGAATTTTATATCTTTCTCATTTCTTAATGAAAGTGTTATGCACTATCAAGTCAAATAGCTTGCAGAGTATGGTACATCAATACTATTACTTTAAAAAATAGCTTGTAATCTAAAAAAAAGATATCAGGTTAGTTTGACAGGATCTATTTTCCATAAACTTATGTTGATTGGCATTAATTCCATCCTTCAGCTCTTTACTAACTGAGCCCTATATCAGATGTTCTCTTATTTCACCAAGGATCAATGTCAGTCTGACAGGACTATAATTATTTGGGTTGTCCCATTTACCATTTTTAAATATTACCACAATATTAGTTTTCTGCTGGTCTCAATTAAATGCCCTTACTCCTGCATATGTGTATCTATCTCTCTCAATATCTTGGCTTCCATCACAATGATCTGACATTCTAGCAGATAACACAAACCCAGAAATTCACACTGAAAATGACAGCAGTAGATCAAAAGAAAGAGATCTCTCAAACAAAAAAGTCTCATTTCTCACTCAAGGAAAAAAATCTTATCTCTCCCAAACGAACTTCATCCTCTCTCTCAATGTTCCCTGCTTCCTACAGCTGGGAAAGGCTGAGGAGAGCTGTGCTCCTTGTAAGGTGGCCAAGCTGTAGCCTCTGAGGAGAAGCTGACTGAAAACAACAAAAACACCAGAGACAGCCCTGAGTTATATTGATTAATGTACTCCTGGAAGGCACCCAGTGAGGAGGAAGGCACACAAACCCAGCTAGAATAGAAAAATCTGGCTCTGTCTGATTTATGTGACAGGAGACAAAGTGCTTGGTATTTAGCAGGAAGGTGGAAAGTTGCAGCTGTGTATGACAGAGTCAAAAGTCTACATTCGAGTGCCCTACATTTCAACCAAGGACCAGCCCCTGCTGTTCCCTATTGACAGTGTGCCTCTGAAGGTCTTCAGCCAGACAATAGGAAATACCCTGAATGGGGACAGATATAGAATTTAGGCCACACTAATTTCCATCAAAGAGCTGACATGTGTATAAGAAAGAGGGAGTTAGGCCAAAGAGTGAATATAATAAATTTTTATTTTTAAAATTCCAAAGCGAGAGTGGGCATTGGGCACTTTGGGCTTTCCATCCTTGGTTCAACCCTCTGCTGGATGCAGTCCTGCAAAACCATATATAACATTGCAGTGAGCCATGCTTTGAGCAGGAGTTTGGGTTAGACAACTTCCTGAACACACTTCAGGAAAGGCTGAGGAAGTTGGGATTGCTCAGCCTGGAGAAGAGAAGTCTCCATGGAGACCTTACGAAATATTTCAGTGCCTGAAGGGGGCTACAAAAGAGCTGGAGAGGGACTTTTTAAGGGCATATAGTGACAGGATAAGGGGCAATGGCTTTAAAAATAGTAGCTTTAGATTGGATATTAGGAATGAATTCTTTACTGTGAGGGTGCTGAGGCCCTGGCACAGTTTGCCCAGAGAAGCTGTGGCTGCCCCATCCCTGGAAATATTCAAGGCCATGTTGGATGAGACTTTGAGCAACCTGGTCTAGTGGTAGATTCCCCATCCATGGCAGGGGACTCAAGCTATTAAATGATTCTATGATTAAAAAAACTAAATTCTGCTTCGGTACTTATTCTAGAGGCTGCATTATAAATGGAACAGAGTGCAGAAGTTTGAGTAAAACTACAGTAAGATATAAGAAGGTTATTAACATTAAGACACAGACTATAAGGTTAGACACAACTATTTTTTTCACTATCTGATTATTGTTTTTTTTCAAGGAAACCTGGGGAAAGGACCAATAACAGCACTTGTTCGAAGCAACCATCAGATCTGTGTCAACTACTTTTGGATGCAATAAGCGCATGAAAAGTCCAGGCAAGCAGAAGAAAAAGATCAGCTTTGAATAGCTTTGAATGTGAAGCAGCTAGGCCTATTTAAGAGAATTCCTTTTTTAAAAAATATTTTCAAGATTTTCAAAATCCTTATGCTTTAGCTCAAAAGCTAAATTCTAATTGAGCAGGCTAAATAAAACAGAAAAGCATATAGAGAAAATGTCTATAATTTTGTAGAAGACTCCTTCTGTGCTTCTCTCAAGAAGCTGGTATAGTCTACTTTCAGAAATGGTATACTAGACTAAACCATTTTAATCCCATATGACAGTCTTTGTAATTCTAGCCAGTCTCAGAAAAATGCTAGCTTTTAGACAGAATTTGAATGAAAATGAAAATGGCTGCATAAGACATATTATAATGTAATTTTAAGGTCCTTATAATTTTGTTATGAGAATAATGATTTTCACTCATTTACTGTCAGAAAGTAGGAGTCCATCAAGCAATGCAAATTCTCCTTAGCTGTACTCAGCCTTCTTTAAGTACATACACATCTTAAATGTTATATTGCAATGTTCCAAGAAGTGAAACTATTTCTGATGCAAAATACAATTTTGTGAGCACAAGACATTAATTTTTTACAATTTTTTTTCATTAATTCTACCATTTTCCAGGTTTTTATTAAAATGTGCCAACTTTGCTTGCTTTAAAAAAAAACACTTGATCATAGAATCATAGAATAATTTACATTGGAGAAGACCTTTAAATTCACCATGTCCAGCCATTAACCTCTACTAAACATGTCCATAAGCACCACATCTTCAAAACTGTGCTTCAGAAAACACCAGAGCCGGGCCAGTTAAAGTCTGAATTTTCTAAATATTTTTCAAGATTTATATTGCTTGGTGCAAGATGTACTTGATCAATTCACAGTAAATATCTAAAGTTAAAAAGAAAATAAATTCACACAGAAGGCTGAAATCAAGCAGATTGTGTGTATGAAAGTTGGAACATTTGTTCTGTCATAACAGGTTGATCAAAGAAAAAACCCCAAGGAGTTATTTCTTTTTTACTCAGTCTTAGTTTTGGACTCTAAAGTTAACTGAAATCAGAAGGTAAATCAGAAGTTATTGAATACTTCACAACATACAATAATTTAACAGAAAAAACATGCAACCTTACAGGCACTGCCAGGCATGAGAAATTACTGATGTTATCCAAGGTGATTGATGACACAGATACTGGAATGCTGGATCCAGGTTCTGGATCCAGGTTTCATACCCTAGTAAATGGAGGAAAAAATTAAGAATTTAAGTTCCACCCCTTTCTCTGCCAGTTGCTCTGAGTGCAAACTAGAGGCCTTGCTTCTCCACTCAACAGAGTGTTGAACTCAACTGAATACTATAATTTCCATTCCCACAACTAGAAATCTAAGTTTCAAACATCTCAGTATCTGCATCCCAATGCCCAAGTCACTTCCTACATCCTGCCTGCACAATATCCCTGTTATTACCTGGTAGTAATTTTGAAAGGGGTGATGGTGGCACCAATCCAGCTGAGACAGAAGCAAAGGGATGGCTTCTGCAATTTGTCACAAAATCCAGTGGTAACCAGCTGATCAACACTTCTAACTGTTGTTTTATTTGGTCTTGAAAATAACATCAAAATATATACTTTGATGTTGCACTGTTTATATTCTGAGTATTTTGATGTGCATCCAGTTTTTCTAAGCCAATTCTGACAGCCCAAATTTGAGTCAGGAATGTTCAACATAACATCAAAGTTGGTAGACTTAATGCATACTGAAGTTCTTTGACTTTGCTCTCTGTAATTGGGACAAAACAACCCAGGTAATCCTCATGTAACATCAAAGCTGCAGATCCTAGATGAATGAAACAATAGAAGCTTCATTTTTTCTCCCAGTTGTGAAGTTTCCTGGGTGTTTGTTGTTCTTCAGTTATTTCTCTTCTGTTTAAAAAAATTGAACTAAAAATCGCCTATTCGTTCTAACTTTTGTTAGCAGAATGTTTCGCCTTATCTTCATCATAACAAGCACAATAATGGCAAAGGGATGTCTTCCAGAGCAAGGCTAAATGAGAAAATCATGCTGTGAACTGACTGGGAAAAGGATTTAAGGGCCTTGTAAGAAATCCTGAAAGTATAAGTTATCTGCAGACAGTTTGAAAGAGAAAAAGAGGGAAAGAAAAGAAAGATGTGTCGGTGTGTTTGAACTCGAGAATCCAGAAAAGATTAAGACCTTACTGCATGGGGATATCAGGATTGTGGAGCAGCAATAAAAAGACATGAAAATTTTGTCAGACACAGACAAGAGATCAGCATTCATTCACTAAGTGTTCTCATTTTCCATCTGGCATTACTTCCTTTTTTTTTCCCCCTTTTTTTTTACCCTGCAGCAGCAAATCATACATAGGTTAAACCAGGGTGAATGAAAATCTCCAGAGGAAAGGTTGAAGAGCTTCATCTGGTTTTGTGCTGCAGAGAGAACTTTCAGAATAACCTCGTGGATAATATTTAGGACATGCTAAGCAGAGAATGACAGCACATATTGTGAGTAGAAAGTGGAATTCACCTGTCATAAATAAATTCAGAAAAAAAAGTACATAAAATCCACACTACACCACTATTAAAAGTAAAGTTGCCCAAAATTTCACATTAAAATTCTGTTTTCAAAACTATCTAAATATCAGCTATCATGTTGACATCATCTATGCTATTCTACGTGCATAATAATTTTCATTCAAATTTAAATTGATAGTGAGAATGGGACTAGCACAAGTACATATATCTTTTGTCAACATTCAAACTCTCATGGCAACACTTCTTTGAAATGCTCATCATCCTTTGGGATGGAGAAAAATAATTTAAACAGGAAAGGACTGTCGCTCATGTCTGACATGTTTCTTGACACTTCTGTGGAAAATATGCCTGAATTTTCCCAAAGTAGATGTCAAAACTAATTTTTTTAAAAAATTCAAACAAATAAGTTAATTTTCTTATAATCATAAAGGATTTCTGCAATTATAAGGGCAACATACTCCATTCCCTCTTTGGTGACTGCTTTTGCCCTTTTCCAGTTTTCCGTATCATAGAAGTCTTGATGTCATGAAGTGGCTAAATATGATCAAGTCCATAAGAAATCATGTTTTTCCCTCTGAAGGCTGCATAAAGCTGAATAGGATTGAAAACTGAATCCAAGAACAAAAAGAGTGACTGCCTTAGTCTCCTTTCAGCTGGCACCCAAGCAAGTGCTCCCGTGAGTGCTGTGGGGTCAGTTTTCAAACCAGGAAGGAGAGGATGGAGGGTAGAGGGAAAGAAAGAGATTCCTGGGACTTGGGGACAGGACGGACCAGCCACACAAGGACACTGAAATAAGGAGAAGAGAACAGCTGGCCAAGAGTGACTATGCAAGGAGACCAGCACTGAACATCACTGCAGAAAAGAGAGACAAGCCAGAATTTGATGAAGGAAAAATGCACTTGGGATCAGTTTGACTGGAGGGATTAAATTCTTTTGGATTAAGAGCTGGTGTGCAAAGCCGAGAGTCTGAAGCCTAAGATTCCTAAGAGTCATTGCCTAGAAAACAACGTTGGAAGCTGCATCATTGGAACAACAAAAAGAATAAATGGAAAACTGAAAGAGGAACAGGACTTTAAGAAAAGCTTTGGAACAGTCAGACAGGTAGGTTAGCCTGGGGCATGTAGCTGCTGCTGAGCACCTGAAAGTCATGATTCTCGTTGTCCACATCACAAACCTGGTTTGGATATGGGTTTAGGTCAGCTCACAGTGTAACCCACTGCCCACTGCCAACTTCCACTGCCAAAGGGGCAAAAATAGTTCCTTAATGCAGTTCAGAGGCCAAATGTAAGTTAACAGATCAGTGCTGTACATAACTGAAAGTCCAGAACAGCAGAGTTAAACATGGAGAGGTGGAGCTTTGGAGGACAAACAATGAAAAGCTTGTCTTGTTAATGGTCCCACTTAGAAAGGAGGGAAAGCCTGCAAGGTCCAGCCCTGCTCTAAAGTAGGTGTGTCCCAGCACGATGCCTGCTCACCTCATTCTCTCCTGCTCTCAGGTACACACCATGGAAGCTTTTCCTCGCTCAAGGCAAAGAATGGACAATGCCCAGATGGTGCCTATTTGATCTCTGGTCCTTGCAGAGTGTATGGCCTGTGGCAATGCCTTCTGGAAGTTTGACTTCACAAAAAAAGCCATGGTCCTTCTAAAGAGTTCAGGATATTCTTTCATAATATAGAACGAGATACCAAGATACATCATTAAAGCTCCCAGTTTATTATTTTTATCCCTCTATGAGAAGGTTGCCATTAAAAAAAAAAAAAAAAAAAGGCAGGAAAGATCTGCTGCAAACTACATAAAATTCTCACTCCCTGTAGGTACAGTAAGGTCAGTCTAACAGGCATTAATCTGCCTTGCGGGTCAGTATAATACAAGCAATAAGGTCCACTGATAGCATTTTGTAACAGAGATGGGTCTGGCCTCAAGGGTTTTGCATCTTTCCCTCTCCAGCAGATAAAACCTAGGCTTAAAGTCAGCACATATAAATATTTTCAGTATGCAACCATTATTATCATGGACTCCGATGACCCTCATCTCTCTCTTGTTCATGTATATTCTATAGACTTCCCAGGAAAGACGTGCAAGTAAGTAAAACTGCTTGAAATGGTCTTCTGTTCATACCATACAAAAATATGATACCAAGAAGCATCTCATGCACAGTCTTCAATGTCTAATATGTACTCCTAATTGTTTAGTAAGTAGAACTTTAATAAAAAACAAACAATTAAAACCAAAGCAGAACACTTTATTAAAAAATCATACCCCATGATTTAATACACAAAGAAACTCTATTAATTGAATGCTATCAAAAATTTCTAAAAACAAATGTACCATTTTTCTCTCTATTCCATAATTTCCCCTGCACAGTGTGTCAAATCAGGTAAACAAAAATTATGTCCTGGGCATTGCATATGTTTTTGTATACACTTCCCAGTATTTTTGAGAAATACTGGAGTATTTTACGCCTTATTGTGTCTCAGTTTGCATTTCCTTAACTAATCCTAGCATTCACACTTGTATTTATAATAAATCAGTTTATATATCCCTAGTTAATATTTGCTTGGGGCTTATGTTGATTTCACAATACATGCAATTTTCTGGCTCCATCTTTATCTTCAAGGATTAGATTGAATTGAGCAGCCATGTAGTAATTTAGTTTTATCTTGTGCCTTACAGTTTTATGTTCTTGTAATAGCACTTCTCTATCTTATTTAATTAAATATATCTTATTTCACAATGACAACATTTTTATTTTTTAGTTTGTTTGCTAAACAGCTGCTATTGTGGCAAGAATTTGTGGTGAGAGAACACTTAGAGACATTTAGAATTGAAATTATCAAATGCGGAGGGGAGGAAAGGATTTGAGTTTGGCATAAATGCACTCTCGGATTAAATTTGAATTGCTTTGGATTCACTGGTTGGAATATGGAGCTAAATAGCTATATTTGGATTGCTTTTTTTCTGCTTGTGTTTTCAGGGAGGTATTTCGGTTTGGGGGGTTTTTTTGTTTTAGTTGATAGGTTTTTTTTGTTTGCGCTTTTTAGTTTGTTTTGTTGTGGACTGTTGTATTGTGTTTTATTAATAGTGGAAGTGCTTTTTGAAAACAAATGTAACAAAATCTTCGCCAAGTTAGACTGAAAGATTCATGATGATTTTTTGTCTTCGGTTTCACTTACATGAAAATAGCAGGTAAACGCTAATTATTTTTTCAACTCCATCATTTTAGCACTACCATGTTAATTTTGATGCTGATGCAGACAAGGCTAATTGACAGCATATCCATAATAAAAAGCAATGGGTCTGAACACAGGGACTCAGAGTTTTTTCCACATTCTTAACTTAAATGGGCTAAATGGTTCTGATAAAACCAAATGTTGAGCAGGTGCATTGAGTCCCTGTTGCAGAGGATGTTAAATGGGTTTGATCCTAAATTGACTAGTATGTACAAAGTGGATGTGTTTTACTCACAGCATTGGCAGCTTCCCTGGTAAAGGGTCTGGCACAGCACAGAGTAAGCATGTCTAGCTTCAAGTCTTTTTTTGATCTGCAGCCATTAAAAAAAATCTCCATTCTTAGCAGGAACCACCTAGTAAAACAGATATTAAATTTCTAAAAGAATGGTTGGGTTTGCTCCATCAGTTCATGGAGTGCCTTTTCTTCTTGGCCAGATTCTTCTGAAATCATGAAGGCCTCCGTTTAATAAAAATCTTCTTATAGCTGGGAACCCCCTTTTGCTAATTCCTCCTCTTGACAAACCTCCTGTTGTCTCTTCCTTTTGCACTCCTCATACACCAGATACGCTCCCTCTGCCCCAAATCCCTGCCAGTGGCTTTCAAGGATAACATCTTTTCTCAGCACCAGGCAGCCGCACCTGTGTGTTCCTATAAATTCCCTCATCTATCCCACCAGTGTAAATTTAACTCATGGATTCTAGGCGCGAACTGTCTTTTGCAGGTTTTGGAAATTGTCTCTGATTCCAGTCAGCAGTAGGTTAACTCAGCTTCTCTCTGCCATTCAGTTGGCACAAAGCAACTGTAATCTCTGACTTCACAGCACCAGCTGCACTCAGCCACCACTGCCCAGGTGGTGTAAAAGCCTTTCCCAGCACAGATCAGCTCAGCTGCTACGCAGGGAAGGAGTCTGACCATCGAGAACATCACAGAATCACAGGATATGCTGAGCTGGAAGTGTGCCACAGCATCGAGTCCAGCTCTTGGCCCTGTACAGCATCATCCCCAAGCATCCCAACATGAGCCTGAGAGCATTGTCCAAACATTTCTTGAACCCTGTCAGTCTTGGAGCTGTGACCACTGCCCTGGGGAGCTGTTCCAGTGCCCAAACCATCCTTTGGGTCAAGAACCTTTTTCTAATACCCAAACTAGACCTCCCTGACACAACTTCAGGCCATTCCCTCTGGTCGTGTCACTGTCACCACAGAGAAGAGATCAGTGCCTGCCCCTCCTCTTCCCCTCATGAGAAAGTTGTAACTGCAGTGAGGACTCCCCTCGGTCTCCTCCAGGCTGAGCAGACCAAGCCACCTCAGCCATTTTTCATACAGCTTCCCCTCAAGAACCTTCATCATTTTTGTTTCCCTTCTTTGGGTGTTCTCCAATAATTTTATTTATTTTTTATATCGTGGTGCCCAAATCTGCCCCCAGCACTCGAGGTGGGGCCACCCCAGGTCAGAGCAGAGCAGGACAATCCCCTCCCTTGCCCGGCTGGGATGCTGTGCCTGATGTCCCCAGGAGAGGGATGTCCCTCCTGGCTGCCAGGGCACTGACAGGGCACTGCTGGCTCATACTCAACTTCCCAACAGCCAGGATCCCCAAGTCCCTCTGTTATACTTAAACCCATTCCTGCCTGAAAGATCCCTGATTTAATAAGAAATTCTTTTTACCCAGTAACATTAGCACATGATTGCGAAGACATGTTGCAGAGGTGTAAAAATACATGAAAAATATATAAAAGGTGAGCAAGAAAAGGTATTTTACTATGTGTTCTTGACATGAGCCTAGAAATGCTGACTGAGAATCACAGGCTTCAGGTTTAAAACAAATCCCTTTTTTACACATTAAGTACATAATTAAGTTGTAAAACTCTTTGTCATAGAAAGGCAATACTTTCTCACAATGTTTTCAGAAAATAAAATTACACTAGATCTGACTATAGGAAATATGCTAATAATTTTGGAAATTGCAAGCATGTTTGCTGCTGGGTTATAATTTATCCAAATTTCTCTTCTAACATATGAAAAGAAAAAATACAAGCAAATGAGAACATGGGGTGCAGGTAGCAGTCTTGGTTTTCATGTAAGGGGCAATGCAAATACTATCAGTTTTGATATAATGCATTTCCTTACATACAGCGCAGGCTGGGACAGGTCCTAGAGGGAATGATTAAAGTGTTGGGAATACTGGAAAAGATCCAAAATATAATGCAGAATATATGCTTTTCATAGTTTCCTACTTTGAAAGCATACTGGGTTGACTCTGTAATTCTTTTAAAGATATGTGTAATCCTGGCTGCCTGTTTTTTAACAACTCAGTATTTTTTCACTGTTGTACCCTGGTAAGCTTATTTGGCTCATACTTTGGCCTTGTTTTTAGGACCAAAATGTTTGGGAGCAGAATATGTTTTCTTTCGGGTTTCCATTCATTCAAAGCAATGCCCAGCAGCAGTACAATCACAATATTATGTTTAACAATAATCATATGCAGTCATTTCCAATCACAGTGGCTACATGTAGAAGCAGCTACAGACTGTTGGAAATGTGGGGAAATGTCAAACCATATTAAGCTGTCTGGAAAGAAAAAGGGAAGAAGTTCACAGCTTGATGAGGAAAATTAAAACCTCGCTGAACCACACTGAACACCTGAAAATATCAAAGAACAAAAGATAAATGGGGAAAATACTAAAAAAGTTATGAAATGTAAAAAGGAATAAGGTTCAGTAGAGTAATAAATTATATGTAATAGCAAAGAAAGTAAAATAAACAATCTATAACTAGCAAAATCTCATGCCCAGCAGGAAGCTGCCAATGGGGCTCTAATAACTGGAATCTAGAATATTGTGTTCACTTTTAAATAACTTGAGTTTGAGCTAGACCAGGAAAGGCCGGAGGGATTAGGGGTGCAGTCTCATCCCTACATTAGATTTCCATGCTACAGTACACAAATTCATGAGTGGTTTAGACAGTCCATTATTCCATTTGCAATGAAGAGCTGGTACATAGGTAGGATATTATGGTTATTTATGTCAGGTATTACACTTCGTGGTGTCTGTGCGAGAAGCCTGTGCCTGGCAGCCTTGGATACTGGGAATTCTGAGCCAGGCACCCCATTCGTAAAGAAGGGCCTGTAAAACACAGGCACAAGTCCAGCTGTGAGTATCTAGGATAGACAGTTTGTGCTCAGCCCTTTTGCAGAAAGAAAGCAATTTCCTTCTGGGTCACGGGTGAGCTCTGTATTGCACTGCCTTGGGTATCTGCCCTTGGCTGGACACCAGGAGCCCTGATACTGGAACAGATAAATACAAAATCTGTGCTAACTGGCATCCACATAGCCTCATAGTTCACGGCTTTGGAAGGATTGGAATTGGATGTAAAGCTCTTTGCCTGGCTCAGGACTGCTGTAGCAGACCACGTTCACTGCGGTTCATGCTGCCCGTGGGAACCAGAGGACACCTGCAGAGCAGGATATTCTAAATGCACTCGTGGTGCTTTCACCCAGGCTGGAAAAGGCGTGACACTCAAGGGACAACTTCCACCTATTCTGAGATCTTTTAAACTGTTATCATCTTTATGCCGTTACAAGTCTATGAGAAATTCAGGCTCCGCAAAGCTAGTGTGAAGAAAAGGTCAAAATGTCTCCCCAAAAGAGGAGGGTCATCTATATCTATCTGAAAAGCTGAAAAACATGAAACAAAAGATGAACAGAGAAAAAAATGGAAGTGAAACAAGACCATTTAATTTAGACAAGATTCTTAACATTTAGAACAAGAAAACAGCTAACCATCTGGGAAAACTTCCTGCTTGTGAGAGACATTAAAGTGACTCCAAAGGAAACATTTGGGATGTTAAAAAAATGATTGAACAAAAAAGTGAGAAATATATTTCATAGAACAATCCTCCAGTTGCAGGGCAATGAACTAGATGACCTAATAGCTCTTTTCCATTCCTTACATCTATGATTCTGTGATTCTAAATATATATTCAGAATTCTACAAGAGGCACTGAGACAGTAGAGACATTGAAGAACGTAAGTGGAAAGTTAGTGACAGATGAGTTTGATTCTGCTGCAGGCCTAAATGAATCCCTCACCTCATTATTCATTGGGGGGAAGTGGGGAGAAAAATTTTAAAAAATAGGAATGTAGCTTCTCTGTGACTGAGAGACATTCTCCTGGAGGGGAAAGTAAAATGTTAAAAGGCTTTGCTATTGCACTGGAGAAGATAATAAGGCAATTAGGACTGTTACATTTGACAAAGCACCAGGCTCAGATGAATTGTGTCCCAGAATCCTGAAGGAAGTAACAAAGGAAATAAGAAAGCCTTCAGCAAAGGTTTTTGACAGGCCACTAAGGAATGCAGTCATACCCAAGGACTTAAGGGGTACTAAAGCTATTCCCAGATTCAAGAAAGAATCAAGGGAAGATTCAGAGGACAAGTCCTCTAAGTCTTACTTCAGTTGAGAGAAAGATATTGGAAATATTACTAAGGGACCGTGCTGAAGTAATTTTAATGTATAATTTAACACAGGTAACGGGAAATCATGAGAAATCTGCATGACACTTTAGAATGTTATGGGAGTTGTAGACCACAGTGAATAGATTGATCTCATTCATACAGCTGTCAAGGCGGTGGAAAAGGGAAGAAAACTCTATATAAACTATGGTATGAAGAGTTGGGAGTAAATATTTTCAATTCAGCTAGACATTGTCTTAAAGGTTGCCAAAGTAGATCTACTCTAGTAGAGCAACATTACAGAAAAACATATAAAAGCTAAAAGGGAGAGATGCAGTAATGCATCCTAGTGGTTAAAGACTTTTGAAAAGCTTGGCTACTGTAGTTACAACCACACTGCAATCTCATGTAGATGGATCAAGCCATAATAGCTCTAAACTAGCTAAGCTAAGTGCCCAGCGCAGTCAGGCAGCACCAAGCTGGACTCAGGCTGCAAAGCCTGACTGACATCCAGGTAAATACCTCGGCATGATCCTGCCTACAATTGACTGATATCACAACTGCATTACCCTGCCTGGATTAACCAGTTTAAAGCTAGCTGAGGTGAGTCTGTAAAAGCAGTGGTATCTGTAGACACGTTCCTAAACTACCAGTCTTCAATCTTTTCAATTTGGTGAATCCTTTGAAGCTTAAAAAAATCTAACCCTACTCAAATAGTTTTACGCCTACAGATGTAAACTTGTAAAACAAAAATCATGGGAACTGTATTCCCAGAACTGAAATAAAGCATTGAGACACTCTGAATCCTGAGTCTACCAACTCTGGCCTTTTATTATCTGTAGGCTGTGACTGTGTCCACACTTCTTCAGGAAACTGTCTTCTCTTTCTCTTCAGCCTCTAACACTGTTATTTGTCACTCAACTCTTTCTTTTTCCTTTCTCACTTCCAGTTTTCCCTTCAGGAATCCCTGGGAAACCTAGATTTAATACTAGACCAAACCTATAACTATGGGCAAGTCATAAAAACTCAGAACTTTGAACATTCAAATCCATTATTCCTTTGTTACAGGGTGTTAAAACATTCCATCTATGGAACATAATATTATTTTTTCTCTTGCTAGGATTTTATGGTTTATGTCATCAAGTAGCACATAGTCTTTTAACAAGAGGAGTGGTAAAGATAATAGTGTTTAACTTGGCTTAAATAGCTCAACTTAAAGAGCTTGATGCACTGAAGGCAATAGGACCTGTGCCCTCCCAAAGAACAGAGGATGACAAGTTGGGTAAAAATAGGCAAAGAGAACTTCTTCTGATGTCTCTCCTTATTCTAACGGTCTTTGCCCCCTCAAAATGGGGATATCCTGCTTCAATGGCCTAAAAGGCTAAGATTTTTTGTGTGAAATGACTTCACATTGAGTTTACAAATTGTACATAGTGCCATGAAGTAAAAAATTGTAAGAAAGTTAGCAATTGCAGTGTTACTAGCAGGAATTTTTGCATTAGATAGTTCAGGATATTTTTCCCTCTTTGAATCTTTAAGCTTTTTAGTTCATTTCAGCACTAACCTCCTTCCCTTACCTCCAACTCCCTCATTTGTTCCAGTTGTTCACTGTTTGCTTGGTTTTCAAGCAGGTGCCAGACATTTTAGTAGAGAGATAGCTCTAGGTCTGCAAAAAAACAATTTTATTTTATTTATATGACTGTAAACACCTGTTCCAGATGGACAAGTTACGGAATTTTTTGGCATTTAGCTTTTGCAGCATTTTGCTCTGAACAGAGCAGACTATTTCTAAGAACTGCCTGAGTTGTGTCTTTTCATCCAGCACACACAAAAGACCACCACCTGAAGGAAAAACTGAAGTCAACAGGGTCCCACTGGTGTGACTAAAAGCTTCATTTGGCCAGAGCTTCCTTCATATTCACAGGGACAGGTTCTGCCTGTGGATGCATATATGCCAATGTCAATGAAACTAGTTGTGCAGGAAAAGAAAAAAGAAAAAAGAAGGAAATTTTTGAAACACCAACAAAAAACCAAAACAAATAAAAAATAAAAAACTGAGACAGAGACATAGCCTAGTGCTCTTGTGAGTTTTCAGCTTTATAGAGCAACCTGTGCCTTAGGATTAAAAAGATATAATATGTAGCATGCAGAGGGATGACTAGGGGGCATGAAACCATCTGCAAATGTTTGAAAGATGTTTGCATTCCCCTTAGGCAGGAAAGAAATTACTTCCTATGTTGCCAGAAAAAATTTTCAAGAAATAGTGGGTCAAAGTTAAAAAATGTGGAACTTAAAATAAATTTCAGGGAACTGTTTCTGGCTGTGAGGCTGTCTGTATAATTTTTAAAGCAAGAGCAAAATCCCAGGCAGTAGGCAATGCAACACTTAAATCTTTTGTCTGCTGTCACCAGCCAACCCTGACTTCTTATATTATCTGAGAAGGGAGTTAGGAACCTCAGAAGAAAGAATTTAGGGTTTAGTTTTCCTGGGAGTGGTCTAATATGAAATGAACATCCTAGAAACCCTGAACAAAGCTCCAAGTCTTTCCTTCAGCTGATGTCCTTTACCCTCACTACCTTTGCATTCTTGACTACTCAAGGAATGATAGTCATCAAGACCAGGAAGGTTTTGGACACACTGGGAGAGGTCAACTAAAGAATCTCTTTGCATATTAATGATGAGAGAATGATAAATTGATACATAGAAAGCAAAAGAGAGAGAAAAGCCTGCAAGTAAAACTAAAAGTTGCCAAAAGCCACAAGACAGTGGTGGATGCCCAAGTGGTCACACTGAAGGTATTCGGGGTGTCAGAAAAGCAGTTGCGTGTGTGGATGGTAAAGGCATCTCATGGCTTGAAGGACAGGAATTACAAATTAAGGTGTACAGTCAAAAAGTAAATAAGTTAACAAGATCAAAAGCAAAATAAGTTAGCAAGATCAAACCATACTCCAGAAATCCCAGGACAGAATTCCCCTGCTCAGATAAGCAGATTGCCAGGGCTGTGCTGCTGACTGCATTGGTTTGATAGTGAAGGCCAGGAGATTTCAAAAGACACTAAGGAGATTAAAAGAACAAAAACCAAAAACAAAACAAAACAAATAAAACTCCCAAACAAACATAAACCAAACAAAAAATATATACCCAACCCCAAACAAATTAACAAACAAAACCCCACAAAACAACAATCCAAAACTCCCCTGTTACTGGAAGGCTGCACTTGCAGTAATCATAAACAATATCTTTCTGGAGCCAGAAACCCAGATGACAGTAAGCATTCCCATGTGCTTTCAGGACCTGCTTCAAAATAAGACTATAGAAAAAAAAATCAATCAGTAATAAAAATAAATCAAACAAAGTAAAAGGGAAAAAAGAGAAAAATCTGCAATAGTCATATTTATTTTTAAAGGTGAATTACAAAAAAAGGGGAGTTCATTGGAAAAACATCAGGAGTATGTAACAACATAAATTGTTTGAAAGTGGCACTATGGAATATTTTAAAACAATATACAACATGCCCAGGATAAACAAACAAAAAATCCAACTCCAAAAGGATCAGGAAAAAAACTCTACAAGTATAAACAGTAGAGGAGTTTATTTGAAATAAAAATCCTTCAGCAGAATTGGATTTGTATCTATTTAAGAAAAATAGAAAACTATACAAGCCTTGAGAAGCTGAATATAGAAGTGCAATCAGACAGATAGAAAACCTTTTGAAGAACAACTTGTTAAAGGTGTAGAAGCTAACCATAGGACATGTCAGAAGTCAAATGTTTACCAGTGATCACCAGTGGGTGATCAATGGGCATCATCAAATACCACTCAGGAAGCACAAGGTCAGATGAACTGTATGGGAAATAAGCCTAAAGCACTGTTCCCGACTGGACAATGGCAGATGTTTTGGAAAAGAAAAAAAAAGAAAATTAAGAGTTTGTTAAGGTACTCAATGTGAGCTTTCTCAACTGATAGCAGTTCTATTTTATCCCTTAATTGTTTCCATAGAAGAGAAACAGGAGGTGGAAAATCTACTAGAAGTCTTTACCAGGGGTTTCAGAGTGATCAGGTGAAAAACTGACAAGAAACAAGTATCCTGGAGTTTTGGAAAAACTAAAAAGAAAAACAAAAATCATGACAGTGATAAATACGAACATGCCTGCCAAATAATTCCTGTGTAGAGAAGCTATGTTTCAGAAGATCTTTGTGAATGCCTGAAAGAATGTGGAAAACAACGATCCAATCTGTGCAGCACTTCTGCATTTCCAAAAACCTGTGGCATGATCCTTCACAAAAGCTTCTTAGTGAAACTGAGCTGTCTGAGTAAGAGGGGAGGTCCTCTTATAAATTAATATCAAGCATAAGACAGGAAACAAAAGGTAGGAATAAATGATTAGTCCTCACAATGGAGAAAGATTACTAGAGAACCTGTGCTACTCAGCATGTTAAAAAATTACCTGGGAAAGGAGGTAAATAAAGAGGTAAAAAAGGCTGGGGACGATACAAAATTATGCAGATACTTAAATCTGAAACTGACTGTGAGGACTTGCAGAAGGAGCTCATGGCACTGAGTGAATAGGCAATAAAATGGAAGATGAAATTCAATGTTGATAAGGGCGCATAGGAAAAAATAGCCCAAACTATACATACAAAATGATTGGCTGTAAATAAGCCATTACCACACAGGAAAGAGATCTTAGAGTTACTGTGGATAGTTTTCTGAAAACATCAACTCAGTGCTCAGCAGCAGTCAAAAATGCAATAGAATGGTAGGAATTATTGGAAAAAGAAAAGAGAACAAAACAGAAATCATTTTTATGTTTTTATGTAAATGCACGCTGTGCTTGCATCTAGAATGCTGTGCACAGTTTCAGCCACCCCACTAAAAAGATTACATCAGGACTTGAAAAGATGGAGAAAAAGGCACCAAAAAAAGGCAATTACAAGTATGGTCTATCTTTTCTATGAGAACAGACTGAGCTGACTTAGATCTGGATAAGAAATGAGACAGTCATCAAGTGGTGAACAGGGTTACATACAAATTACAGAGGTACCGGTGAAATGATTAAACAACAAGTTTAAGCAAAAAACAAAATTGGATTTTTTTCATGGCATGCTAATAAACATAAGCCTCTTCGTCACAAGATGAGGCTGAGAAACAATTTATATATATATATTTTTTTTTATATGGATTTGAAAAATTAAGTCTCATGGTCTGAAAGAAAACTCCACTTTAGAACCCCCTCGCACATTTGCTGTGCAGCTGGGTGATATATGAGGGAATGAACTGCTTCACAGAGGTTTTGAGTTCCTATGGTCATCCCTGAGCAGTCACTATAGAGTAATGTTGCAAATAAGAAAACAGCTTAATGGACCATTGATCTGTGTCTGAGTCACTCTTACATTAGAGGAGACAGAAAATGCTTCCCCCAAGGCTGGTCTGCAATGTGGTGGTTAAAACACTGTGCTGGAAATTAAAAATTGTGGGTTGAGAAGCCATCCAGGAGAGAAAGGTGCAGACTGCAGGTCCCCAGGTACAGGACTGAACACATCCCTCGGTGCCAGCAGGGACATCAGAAGGACTGAGCACTGTTTGGCCTCCCTTGTGAAGAAGTGGAGATTAATGACGCTCCTAAATCTGGGCTACAACTAAACACAGATAGTAAAATGGTGCCTTTCCTCCACTGTCCATTAAGGATGTTTACGAGGAACCCACTGAGTCTTAGAAGAGTAGAAACTGCTGAAGAAAAGAAAGCCCACATTGCTGCCTGGGCTTTGGATACTATCTCTACCAGCAGGCTATCTGCATTTTACCTTTCATTTTTGGGACAGTGCAACACATGAATAAATGAAACACACCAGAGCAGAGACCTTCTTCCTTTGATTTAATCCAGGCAGCAGAAATGGGCTGTTATCCTGCAGGTAACTCAGCTAATAGACAGAACAGTGTGCATTTCCCTGCCCTGCTCTGTAACAGCAGACCAGAGGACTGTCGGGAGACACTGTTTTTGCTGGATCTGACTACAATTAAGTTGTGTTTCCAGACCCTTTCTCCCCTTCTCTCCCTGCCCTACCTCTGCCCCATCTGACTCCCTGCCTCCAACCTAACCTTCCTCAATGTAGGGAAATTGTGCCCTCCTATACTTGTTCAGCTAACTCCTCACCCTGCAGACCTTAAGAGGGAAAAAAAGCCAACTTGAGCAAAACAGAACAAAACAAAACAAATCTTAATCATCATCATCATCATCATAAAACAGAGAGAAAGCTAAACAGGTTACACCTTTTTCACAGCACCAGAGCATGAGGCAAATCAGCATCAAAATCGCAGGATGCCACATTAACAAGAGCAGAGTTTTATCATCATATCTCTGACTCTTTACATTTAAACAGATCAGAATTTTTCTTTGCACAAAATCCTGTCTCCAACCCCAGCAGCAGCATGATCAGAAAGATGTAGATGTGCATTGCCTGAACCTTCCCTTTTAATATTTTATCTATTCTTCTTAACCTGTTGGACCTCCTGCCAAAACTGTACATGAAGCTGCACCAGAGACAAAATCTGCATACAATTTCCCTGCAAAGCTGGCAGGGAAAGTCCCAGGATACAAATAAGTAGCATTAAAAAAATCAACACAAACAAAGGCAGTGTGGATTTGCTTTTGCATGCTCCTGCAAGGCTGCATGCAAGCTCAGCTACTGTTTTCCAAGAATAGCTTTCATATACAATGTAAGATCAGAGATCACCAGGGATAAGTAACGTCTCATTACATTTTCAATGCCATGATCCCTTTGAGACACTACCTTGTAGTGTCTTGAATAGCCCCAGTGTTTAATTTCAACAGTGTTGCCTAGTAGGTCACTTCACAAGTTTATGTTCTTTTGAATAAAGAAGTGTTTCCTTACATCTTCACCAAATGTTGGGGTTTTTTTTTCCCTTTTTAATTTCCATTTCTACTTCCTTTGCTTTGTTATCTGTGCATGACTGAAAATATTAATTTGTCTTGACATAGTCTGTTCTGTTTAGACTTTAAATTTTCCTCTCACTCTCCCTAATTCCAGGCTTCTGTAGGTTTATGGGTGTTTTTACCCTGCGTTCATATTTAGTTCATTTGTTAGTAGTAATAGAATTGTTAGTAGTAATAGAATTTCTTTAGCCCTGTTTTGAAGTGTTACAAAATTCTTATACTACAGTCATCAAACCCACAAAGTAATAGTTCAGCAGCAAGCACAACCAGAATCATAGTATTCCACTCAAGCATTTTCTTTCGTCCTATACTATGGCTCTCCCTTCATGAAGCTGGAAATAAGCTTATTTCCTATGGATGTAATTTAAAAACAAATAAAACTTTTATGTTGGGAAATACAGTTTCGCACAGTTATGCAAAAAAATAAAAAGTCTAACATCTAGGAAAGTACATTTATATTGTGATTTTATAATCACATCCTACACCTATGTGGTGCTTTGGAGCTAATAAAGACCATAAAAATGCATAACGGCCTATTTTCTATTCTGTCGAGGCCAGTGCTTGATGAGGTACCACACTTTTAACAGTGGTCTCAGGAGCGGGGGCAGCACATTGATCTCCTGCTCCATCTTCTCCCTGCGCTCTGGGCAGCCCCAGGCACCGTGGGGAGCCCCAGCGCAGCCCCACTCCCGCGGCAGCCATGGCTGTGCCGCGCATCCTCCACCGCCCCAGAAAGGGCTCTCTCCTTCCTCCTTCCCCGCAGCTGGAGAGATGACAAATCTGGCTCAGTCACAGCCAGGGAATGTGGACATTGGAGTCACAGCCTTGTCTTTGAGCAGAGCTGTGGGACACCTACAGCCTAATTGTGCTGAGGTCTTTAAAAGTCACCTCTGCTGGGATATGTTCTGACATGAGAAAAATCCTCCTGTGCTTTAATCACTGCTTACTACACTAATGTTAATCGCATTTTGTTGCCTTCTTCTCCCTTATCTCTCTGCTCTATCCATCTTGCTCCTCAACTCACAGATAAAATAAGGTCTTTTGGGGAAGATGTCACACTGCCTACAATTACACATCCCCAAGTCCTTGATTTGGATCATTGGTCAATAAGAGTGTGTGAATGACATGAGCAATCATCAGAGCTAGGTAGAGTTAGGGGAAAATGTTTCTCCCTTACACTCAAAAAATATCTGGGCAATAGTTTTGATGGATTAATCACAAAAAAATGCAGTTTCAGACCACACTGAAACTAAAGATTAATTTAGGAAATGGTTCCAACTCAACTGAGTACAGGAACTGTTTTCAGAAAATGTCAATATGATTAATTTTAATGTTTTCTAAATGTTTTGCTTTCTCCAGCCAGATTAGCCATAGGCATTAGATGGTTTTCACAAGGCCAGTAAGAATTGGATAAATAAGTTTTTAGATGCTGTCCTACACTACTAAGGCTCTCCCATACTATTTAAGCAGCCTCCCAAGCTGAATCAATGAGCTTTCCCGTTTACCACCTTCATGATTAAATGCAAGTCAAAATTGAGGTAGAGATTTTCTCTCTCTCTCCAATTCCATTTACTGTAAAGTATTTATTTAACAAAGCAAGGAATGGAGCAATTCTCCCTTCCTCTCTTTCACTGTTCCTTTTCCCACACAGTCAATTCAGGTCAATGCAAATGTATTTTTTTGGTTTAGTTTGGTTTGGTCTAAGCACTGAACTAAAATGCAACTCTTGCTTCATTGCAGAATACTAGCTGTGCTTTAAAGGAGTAATATATCCCCCTCAAAATTAGAACCACATCCCAAAATGTCATTAATCTACAGGCTTTACATATACATATGTGGATTCAGAACAGCTGTGAGACGATATTATAACTCATAGGTCAAATGGAATGGATGAGTTTTTAATCAATATTTTGAAAGGACAGAGAGCTTTAATAATAAGGGGACTGATTCTCTGTTGAGGTTGTATAAAATTCAGTGTTTCTACAGTATTTTAAAGCCTTTTTCTCCACTTACAACCACTTAAAAAGCAAAGGAAAAAAAGTTGTATTTTGGTTTCAAAAAAATCTACAATCCTTGCTTGTAATATGCTTCATAATTTGTTTACTGCATTACATGACAGTTGCATGTTCCAACGAAATTGCAGTTACACAGTAGGTCTCATCTCTTCACCAAAAGCCCTGTAAACACAATACATTTCAGAAATGGTTTGCCTCTAGAGGGTCAGAGTCAGAAAGATGATTCTGTCAATGGAGTAAGTGTGAAGCAGCTTTTGACCTTAATCTGAGGGCATTAAAATGCATTTTTATTCTTTTTTTTTAAAGTGGCACATGTGAACAGTTTAAAAAATTTTAAAAAAAAAAGAAGAATTTAGATTTGGGTTGGAAAAAGAGGTTTTTCTCATTGGTGTGTTAAACATATCAACTAGCTGCAGTAGCTGGAGAGAAAAAAATAATGTTATTAAGTATGCTTTTCCTGTTTTGAACTAGAGGCAGCAGCTTTCCACCTACATACAGGTAGAAAAGAACGGTTTTGAGTTTTACATGATTTTATAAACCAGTTAAAACCATTGAGAGAAAAACAGTTGGTAACTGCAGAGCAACAAAAGGAGACATAATAGCTGCTAAACATTATATATTCAGAGCAGTGATTCCTGAACTTGTACTATGCTTGAAGGTTTCTCCTAACAAACAATATTACCTTTCTTACAAAACTTAACTTGGTTATAGGCTTAAATCATCATGTCTACAATGGCACTGTTATTTTAACCAAGCAAATGAATGAGGTCCATGGATCTGCACAGCAGGTACAGCGGAAAATATTTCCCCAAGCATCCATCTGTGCAGTGGAGGAGGCCTTTCACAAGTGAGGTGATTTAACATTTCCAAATTCCTTATAGAAAGAGTTCTAGAAGGGCTTTCCAATCCCTTCTAGAAAACTCTAGAAAATTAATGAAGACCCTTATCCTTAGGTACTTTGTAAAATATATTTTTCTAGTTACATCCTTCCTACAAAATTCTAGAGAGAACTGAAATAATATCTTTTTTTCACTCCGACCCACAGAGGTTTGATTTCCTCATTTAAAGACATTCGAGTTTGACTTCTTAGGTAAGGTTATCCCTGGAATTGAAAGTTGTTTTGATGGTGCTTGTGATTCTGGTTTTCGGCAGTTTCTGTAATCATCTCCTACCACATAGGGGGCCAGGATACAGAGTATTATCTCTGCCCCACCTCTTGGAACTGTTTTACCTGGAATGGTAGAACCTGGGATTCCGGAGAACAACATAAAGGAAAGGCGACTCTACATCACAAAGTGGGAACCATTTTCTGGGACACATGAATAGTTTCCTGCCTCTTCTTTATTAACACATAAATATTTTTATGTGCATAGACCCAGTTGTACAAAAATAAAAGTCCTCCCTGCTGCTGGAATTAGAAAGCTGGAGCCTTGCAGTCCATGATAAGAGGTGGTCTCTCTGCTCCATCAACTCTTTTCATGGCACACCGGGCCCAAACCTCAGTATTAGCATGTAGATGGAGATACCTGTGAACTGAATAGTTGGACTCATGCCACCATCTCATTTTACATAAGCTACTGAGCTGTTCTCTCATTTTAATGTGTTCAGTCGCAACTGAGGGCCCCCAGGGAAAACTTTTCAATCCCATTAGCTATCCAAGCCCCGGCGGAGGACACTATCTTTCAAGAAATTACTTCATCTTACCGAAGCTCTGTAACTCCTACAGCATCTTCAGATTCCACTACTAGCTTGTGACCAAAATTCAGAGGGTAACAATAATTTAGAGACAATGACTGATATCAGGGATTTTTCCAAGCAAAGAGTGCTTATTCTCAGTCTCCTACTGGGGTTAACCTACTTGTTTTTCCTCTGCTTCCTCATTTTACCTGTTCCAATTAAATAACCAACTTGGTGCAAATAGCAATTTTTATTGGTTTTTTTCCACTGAGTAAATGAAAATGGGTTTACTTAGAGCATCCAGTACATGCTATAAACAGGACAGGCAGCTGCAGATCTAAGACAACTCCAGCAATAGCTCCATGTAGTAATATTTCAGAAAGGTCTCACAGTGGGCAAATACACTGCCCCTCACTACAACAATTATTATCTAATAGCTTACTTTATCAAATGCCATGTCACAGGTAAATGGGAAAATATACTGTATTGTGAGGGATTAGTGTTTGTCAGTCACAAAAATAGACTTAAATCCCACAATTCAGCTGACAAAACAATTCACATGGCCCTGCTTCAGAGTCTGAAAGAAAGCTAGTAGAGGAATTGGAATATTCCCTCAAATTCACATCCCAGCACATATCTCAGCATGTTTTGCATGTAACATTATCTCTACTTTAAATAGGTGGAAACAGTGTCTACAACAAATTGCAGAAAGCAAAGCAGAGCTTCTCAAAGTGCTGTCAGCTCAAGCCAAAGAAGTATTCATGATGGGACTGCCTTCCTTGAAGAACCACGCACTGCAGCTACACAGATTTAGTGCAAGCTCTGGGCAAAGACAGCTTGAGTTTTTCAGCACTGTTTTCTGTAGCTTTAGCAGTCTCTGGTTGGCTCCTGCACATCCAGCTCACACAGGGGCAGCTCCATCTACCAGGTAACCCTGCCAGCCACACCAGAGGGCAATCACAACCTCAAGGAAGATGTCAGACCTGAGCTTAAAACTCCCGAATCCCAAGAAATTACTGAGCACTTCTGAATCCTGAACAAAAACCTGAGTTTCTTCTGGGTTCAAATTAAACTCTGCAGGCTCTGAAACCTTGGTATCTTCCCATGACATAGCTGTGAAAAGATGGTGCTGGTTGGCTCTGCTGCCTCCAGGGATGGATGGGGGTGATTAACATGAAGGAGAGGGTACCCGTGAAACAGGCAACAGCTGCAGAGAGAGAGACACGAGCTCAGCGTGGAGCAGGCGTGGGAGAGGAAATGTATTTAAACTAAACTGCTGAATCTTCTGAGAGCTGTTTCTTCTTTTCCTGAAACTGCCACCACTGCTGAGCAAATTCATCAGCTGAGTGACTAATGGGAGACACCCTGAGAGGCAGAGGTACAACCGAGCCAAAACTGCTTCCCATAAAGCCCTATTCAGTGCCTGTTTGTCTCATTTATTACCGCATAAAATATCCTTCATGGGAAAGTGACTGACAATTATACTTACTCCATATATCTTTGCACTCTACGTTGCCTTGATAAAAATAGGTGGCTTCTGTCTTCAGCCCCCTTCCCTCAAAACCATCTCCTTTCTTTTTGCAATTACTTAGGGAAAGAAAATGTCATTCTCCTGAATTTTTCATATCACTCTTTCTAAGGGAGTCACATCTTATTTTTTTTCATGCAAATCCAAAGTATAGTCCCATAAGAGCTACTGTGAAGAAAATTAACTCTATCCAAGCCAATACCAGAACACATTGGAAGCGATGTCAGCATCACCTGGAGCATAAATCCACAGACAGAAGTTTCAGTTCTCAGAAAAAATGGGAGAAGCAAAAGGAACAGACGACAGACTGAAGTGCCTTCTGTTGCCATAGAAATCAGGTAATGAGTGACCTCATCTCCTGATTTTGCTCCTGGAGCAGGGAGCCACATTTTCCAGGACTGTGAAGGGAGGACTTGGCCAGTCCATCACGATGCAGCCAGTGAAATTGGCTTAATGGTGCCTTCTGTTACTTGAAGTTTTAAACCTCTGAGAGGGCACAGTGAGCAGACAGGTATTTTGTTCTCAGGATAGGAAACGCGCGCTATTTGCTGTCTTACAATATCTTTCCCTTTTCTTTCTGTTGCTGCTTGTGACCTTCTGTATTTCCACTGTGCTCCCTGTTTTGAACTCAGGTTTCCAATGGCTTTTTGCCACTCTCTGATCTCCTTGTTGTATAGTCTCTTATCTACAACACTTGGTTTTGTACGTTTTATTTTGCTTTTTGGTGAGAACAGGAGGTAAGGCAATGTACTAGACAAATCACTGCGCTGAGGCTTGAAAGACTAGCATTAACTCTGGCTCAGGTCCTGAACAACAGTGAGTTATTTCATCTCCCTGAGGTCTCCTTGTCTGTTCTGCTGGGACTGTCAGCTGCACCGAGCAGGGACACACATCTGCTGCCTGTGTCTGTAGCATCATTAGGAAAAAGGTCTCAATTGCACTTACTGTATGTAGGCACCATGCAATCAAATCAGACATGCCAGCAAATGACACCCAGACTGGGCAGGGCTTTTCCTATGTAGTAGCTAATTATGTCTTCAGAAAAAGCACACTTTTTGAACTTCAAGGAATATTATGCTTCCTGTGAGGTTGCAACACGACCCCTAAAAACCTTTTTCCCTGTTTTCTTTTTCCCTTTGTCCTTGTCTGCATCTCACCAGAAACCTAGGGTTGTGCCCATGGAGAAAGTAAGATAGGCATCCAATCTAATAGACCACGAACGCAACCTTCAAAATATAAGCTCAAAAATTCGTATTAACCTGAAGTAAAAAAAACCTACTCATTGCAAATACCTACAAGCAGTGCTGAGGGGCGTGATATTTTGCAGGTGGCCTCTGAGAGAGAGCTAATAGCAGCTATTGAAGGCACGGCTGTGATTAGCCTGGCAGGACACAGGAGCCTGCAGCACTTCATGCACCCAGACACTCAGCAGAGGTTGTTAGCCAGGACCTTTATTCACATGGGTTCTGCTCAGTTTTGGCTGCAAGGAAAGCAGGCTTGCTCCCTCCTGCAAAACACAGTGTTAATAAATTTCCAGTCCCCTGGTACTACAGGGCTGGTCCCTGGTGAGTTAATGTGACAGCACATTAGTTTCAAGAAACAAAATGGTGGACAACTTGAAATTTGGGAAAGAAAAAGAAATCAAGCTAAAAGAAATCTTCCAATTAAATTATGCAAATGTGAAAGGAAGTTAAATATTTAGATTTTTAAGGATATCTTCAAAATACTTCCCCAGAGGATGGCAGAATCTGTACTAAAGGGCCTAGCAAATATATTAATTTAACAGAAGATTTCTTGGATTGAATGCAGCACACATTTAAATGGGCTGTGACAAGTAATTCAGGAGTTTCAGTGTACCATATGACATATTTTATTTTTTTTATTACCACTGACATGTCAACAGATTTGAGGAAAATATTTTTTTTTAGTAAGCACAGCTGCTATCAATTTGGATAATGATAGTCCATCACCATTTTTTGTGTGTACAAACAAAGGGAGTGAATGCTCATGCAAAACAGTGAGTCTGTATAATTCCCATTCATAAACCATTTGCAGAATGCACAGGGTCAAGACAAAATTATTATTTCAGTTGCTGGCCTCAGCAGTGCAGATGCAGAAATAGAATATTTTTCTGGTCTTGGTAAATTTAATTTCTGTGAACTCTGTCCCATGATATCGTATACAAATAATAAATTGACACCCCCAGAGTTCCTCTCACAGTTACAGCATATCTTGCCGGCTTAGCCATTCACTCTATATTTCCACTGCTCTACTTTTTACATCACTCTATTTATGACTTTGTTGGTCTGTCTGCCCAAGATCAATGATGTTCCTCCACAATTGTTGCTAGTGGCTGCTCACTAAAAATGTAGCTGGATAAGCTAATTTTCTTTCTTTCCTTCTTCATTATTCTGCAGTGAAAGTTTAAGTGTAAGATTCTTCATCTATCTCTCTACCTGTAGGTAGTAAATTATAAGGCTAATGGCAAGAAAATGTGAATATTTATGACACTTCCTCATTAGCACAAAACTTGGACTGGATTTCCCATGGCTCAATTGAATTACTTAAGCCTTATTTTAAAAGGCAATTGTTTATTTATGCAATTGCCTTGTGGAACTTCTGGCTAGTTGAAACTCTCATAGATGAAAATATTAGCAAGAAATACTGCTTTTCTCCTTTTTCACATGTAGAAAACCTGCAACAATTATGTTACCTGAGGATAAGCACTTCATATTTTATATTTGATTACAAACAATTACTTTTTATCTGTATTTTAGATAAAATCTACCTAAGATTTGTATGAGAATAAATTCCCAGTCTTCCAGCAGTTGGATTAATTGCCTTTGACCCTGCCACACATTCCAAGATGAAACTGCAGGTGGAGGAAAATCTCTCATCTTTCAAACTCCAAGTTTTTAAAATTTAGTTCAAAAACAAACATACCGAGCATGCAAAAAAGTGACTAAAAACTAAGTAGAAAAGAAGAGAAATTCAGCTTAAACCACTATGTAACTCACACCTCTGGGGTCTTTCCTCCTAAACCAAAATATTTCTTCCCAATTACTTCTTTTCCTTAGAGTGTTTCTTTCCACAGAAGTCACAGGTGACCTGTCTGACAAACACCTATTTTTAACCATTTTAACTGAGCTCAGTCTGTTTGTCAAACAGACCTAGGAGAGAAATCTCCAATGTATCCTTCCTGCATGGGAAAAGCAGACTACAACATTTAAAATATTGCCACTACTTCTAATGAAACATAACTCAGCCTACAACAAGCGTCCAGGGACATAAATATACAGAAGTGAAAGAGATCTCTTAAGTTTTGAAGCTTCTTCCTGTTCAGGTGACCATGTCATAGAATCTCATTAAAAATGTAATAAATCCCATTATAAAATTATTTTGCATTTTTCCTCTCATTGCTCCTGTGGGAAGGCTACTTCAGAACTTCACATCTCTGGCAGTTAAAATCTATCTGTTATTATCCAGATTAAATTTATCTAGGCCCCATGAGAACTTATTTTTCTTTTAAGCAACTTTGGGCTTCAGTTTCAGCTTCTTTTAAGTGTAGATATAATCTTTATTTTGATCAACTATAGAACTGAGGAAAATTCTAGATGGAAAGTCATTATCACAATTTCTGGTGTCAATACACTTCTCTGCAATATTTTGAAATGTTTTTCCTTATCCATACAATGAATAAATTTAATGTTTTGATGGATTTTTCACACATTCATGGTCATTCAGTCATTCTAAAATAATCTTGTGCTCTCAGGATATTCCATTCCTTTCCTGATTCTTGCTGATGGGCCTCTCACTTTCCCAAAAAAAAAAAGTTGATACAATTTCCATTAGACTTATAACTTTAATTTACATTATACACTTATAGTAAGACCAAATTGTCTCAAGGTCAGACAGTAGTTTCTGAGAGATTTTTATCTTCCTCAGTTTTGCAACATCTCTCTTTGGTCATTAGCCCATTTTTAACAATCTCTGCATCTTTTCTCAGTCAAAATTAGTTAAAATATTAAATAAAATGCATCTGAAAACCAGTCCACAAGAAATACCAACAGCAGTTTATCTTGAGACCACTATATTTTCCTTCAACACAACTAAATGCCATTTTATTTTAATGCCTCAAAAATTACTCTGATCTCTATTTTCCAGTTTAACTAGTAATTTTCAAGCAGTGCTTTTATGGAAACAAATTTTAACTGCCTGCAGGTTCCTTCTGCTTCCTCCCTCACTACAATGGCAACAGAGAGAGTCTACACAACTACCTCTGGACAGACATATAATTTCTGGGTGGAAGAAGTTAAGTGAGATGGAGATAATCCGATTATCTGAAATTCTTTTATCCCAGTCGGATAGAGCAGTCAAATCATATCCTTGTTGTCTATAGAAGCATATGTTCTTATCTATACAATAAGACCTGTTTATGAAAATGATTTTGCCATAAAATGAGAAACAGTAAACCTGCCTAATCAGTACCATGTAAAATCCCAGCCACTGGTAGTTCAACAAAGGAAATATTCATAATATTAAGCTGGGTAACTGAAATTTAGGAAATTATAATGTGTTTTATTAAAAATATTTTAAATTTACTCTTTTTTTTCCCATTATATCTATTACAAAATTATTTTTGGAAAAATATTGGGAAATGCTTGATTTGCTTGAAACCATTACCAAAATTATCATTTTATGCACAAATTTCATGTATTATTGTGTATTTTCTTTTATTATTAGAATAATAATCAGAATGGTTCACAAATGTCAGACAAATTGGGTTTTTATACTTTCTTTTAAGCCAAACAATTAACATATATTTTGAGATTTTTGTCATTAAATCCATATCTTTACAAACATCTCTATTATTTAACATAGAAAAAGGGACCTCATACCTTTCAAAAGAGAGCCTAGAGGAAAATAGGCGCTGTAGACACTAAAGAAACACTGAAAATTAGAGACACTAAAATTGCATCTAAGTAATTATATTTTCCATATTATGGCCATTTAAAAGTTTTGACAATCAATTTCCTGTGAGAACCAAGATGTTGTGCATTGCCTATGCCACAACACCTATCCATAGGCATGCACTTAGTCAATGGTAAAGGGAATTTTTTTCACTCTGCTTAGCCCCAAAGTGCAAGAAAGCAGCAGGACACCTTTTTCCGTCATGAGACACTGCATCATATCTATACTACACATTCCATATCTAATGAACCCAGTTATATTATCCAAGTCGAAACCACCAGCTGTGAACCCAGAGTTTAATTTTTTTCATGTATTCTTGTTTTTAAAGGATTTTTTTAAAAGGCTAAAAGAAATAATTGAAGAATAGCTGTTGAATATGATGCACACAAAATAAAATTAATCATGACCTG
Source organism: Origma solitaria (assembly GCA_013397895.1). Classification (NCBI taxonomy): domain Eukaryota; kingdom Metazoa; phylum Chordata; class Aves; order Passeriformes; family Acanthizidae; genus Origma; species Origma solitaria. The sequence continues at coordinate 820,450 of VZRL01003893.1, read as the reverse complement.
AAATTCACTTTATTGAAATAAAGAAAAAGCTCTTATTTTTTTTTGTTTTAAAGTGAGTTAAATTAATTTACACTAACCTTAAGATTTGCCCAGAAAAAGAGGTACACATCCAAACACATAAGTTTTGATTATGTAAGCAGATAAATGTGTATTTTTCATTTGGGCGTGTTCAAACCGGAGAATGATTGTTGAAGCAAATGATGGGCAGGGTACAGAAAAATGTTGGGGGGGGGGGCGGTACTAGGACATTTTACCTGTGTAGATAAAGAGCAGGATAGAAACTATAAAGTGAAAGAAATAAATTTGGAGATATAAATCTGATTTATAAAGACCCTGTGATAAATTTCCATGTGTGTGACCCTTCACACTGCTCCAGGCACAACTCACCCACTGCTGTCTTAGCAGTGCAGTGCCAGACTTTCATCTTCACTCTTCGTTTTGTAAGCCACATTTTCTTTATAAACAATTAGATATTTCCAGCAGTTGACTATTTGGTTATCTAGGGCTCCAATGTATGTATGTATGTTGACCAAGCTGTAACACTCAAGCTGATGCATACACCTGGACTTACAAAATTTTTATTCATTGTCTCTTGGTGTCATAAAGAAGTTCAGCTAAAAATGGTTTTTACTGAAGATCTCCACAGCTTGAATTTTATTTTTTCTATTAAACACGTTTTTTTTTAATATATATATATATATTTATATGTATATTTTTATATATTTATATTTATAGTGGAAATCCCAGGCAGAGAGTCAAATTTTGTCCCTGTGACTACCCTGGACACAACAGTTGACATCAGCACATCTCCTCCTGTAGAGCTCCCACAAGAAAGTAATATAACCTACTGCAATCAGCAGCAGTGAGGTGTTACCTTTCTGTGGCACATTTTTAAACAAATTTGGAAGATGTCTTTTTAGAGATCAGAAAGCTTTCACTGGTTGAAAGAGCAGCCAACTTCATCATCACCATTCATCTGCCCTAAAGTATAAGGTGTGCATCCTTTTGAAACACTGCACAACCAGTTATTCTGTAATAAACATATTTTCTGTTTATTGGGAAAGTCCAGGATTGTCACTTTCTTTAAATTTTGTAATGAGAAGAAAACACAAAAGAAAATCGGCAACCTAGCCCAGACTCCCCGCTGAGATGTTATGACATGAACCTGTTGGAATTATGACCACATGGTTTGGAGGTGTAGCCTATGTGCTGACTTTACCTAAAACAGATTTTCATTCTCTTGGAACATCTGAAGCTTTTTATTGGTCATCACATGTTGATATATATAAGTTCTCTTGGAAGATTTAGGCTATTTTCACAAATATATGGGTGAATTTTAAAATGTCTTTTCAAAGGCCATCTAATGTTAATATGACTAATAAATACAAGGAACAAAGACTCAGTTCTGCAGAGACTGACATGTACAAGAACAAACAAAAGGAACATAGAAAACAATAGAATCACTGATTACATATTTAGCCTTGGGAAGGTCAGAAGCATAAAAGCAAAACAACTTTCATTCCAGAAAATGTTTCCAGCTTTATTGGCTTTGGCTCATGTAGCTATAGGGTTTTTTTACTATTGATTTTTGTCTCAGTTTAGACTGTGGGCTAGGAGTCAGATGGCTAACCAGCTAGGCAAAGCTATAACTGCACTATGCACACTTCCATTCAGCATCTTTTCCTAGAGGTAAAGGTTATTGACTATAGATCTTGTTTTCCACTCCCCTGTGCTGTAAGGCTGCTGCTGACTACCACAGAGTGCTGGGCTTGTAGGCTGTTGGCTATTTCTTGGGACAAGTTCCAAATTTCTATTTCTTTTATTAGCCATTTCAATATTTCTTCCTCCCACCTGGTTCTAATGTTTATGCCCCGATGTGGTCTTTATGGGCTTTGCAGCACCTAGGGCAATACAGCTTTTCTTTCTGGCAGCTAGAAAGAACTATGGACTCTCTGCCTGCCTTTCCTTCTGCATGTCATATTAGTATAAGCTAGTGTAATTAACTCTAGCTGGCATATGTTTACAATGTTGTTCAGTTGGCACAGTGAAGGGACTTCCTGAAGAAAAGCGAATTTTTCCACAGTGTTTTCAAGTCTGCCTATGTAAACTTTTAATTGCCTGGAACCTGTATGTTGGAGCAAGGCTCTGACCAACAGGCAAGCAGATCTCACACTGTTCTAACAGATGTAGATGAGCAGAGACTGCCAAGTGAGTGTATTTGCATCTATTGTGTTAACTGAAAGCATAATTTTCAGAAGGAAAGGCTATTTACAGTTTAGATGGCTTTAGGCTTAGAACTATTTTATTGCCTTTTAGAAGATTTTTTTTTGAAAATGTGAGCAAGCACTTCCGTAAACTTTTAGGTAGGAGCTGTCTTGGTGTGGAACAGGGCATTATCATGGAGAAATGCCTTGTCCCTTTTAAATGTGCCTTCCCTCTTTTCTCTCTTTTAATTCAGCATCTGAAACTAACCAAGCCAATCTTCTGCATTCCTGCCGAGCTTCATCTGACGAGGTCAGCAGTCTTGTTCTCTGCATTTTTTTTTTTGCACGACAGGGGTACTCACAATACAGTGCAACACCCCCAGTAAGGGTGATAACTACATGGATTCTTGAAAAGAAGAGCATGTGTGCCAATTTGGCTCGAGTTCTTTGAACACGTTGCTGGATTGTTAATGCACGGGAAAAGGATGGTCATAGAATCCGTCTCCATTTCAACGACTGCTCCTGGTAGCACATGACACTACAGAGTGATTTCTTTAGTAAGTCAGAGAGCACATTACAAAGGGTAAATGCACTGAATTGGATTAAAAGCTGCGTTGTAAAGAGGAAATGGTTTGTTCTGGCAAAGAGCAGACAATACAGGAGGACGAATGTAGTGACAGGGCTGCCGCAGCAAAGCTCTGTATTAATAACACTGACGATGATGCATATTAATAATAATACTTTGCACTTCTATAGCACTTTGTTTTTTCAGAGTACTTTACAAACATCTAATTAATCATTATCTAATTAAGAATTACTTTGAAAGGGGCTGGGGGGCGTGTATGACAATATTTAAAATATGCCTTTGTTTGATAATGGCACAAAATAGTAGGAGGGCAGCAGCCACAAAGGCACAGAGCATACGCATTGAAAATGTTTTGGATAGATGAGGTTTATGGTCTGATAACTGGCTTATGCAGTTCAGCATAGAGAAGTATAAAGTAATGAGAGAAGGGAGGATCAAAACTATCCACAGAGACTATAGCCTAAAATGAAGCACAATACAAACCAAGAATAGTCTTGGACATGATAATGGATAATGCAGTAAATCCCTCTCTACAGTGTTTGGCAGAAGCAGAAAAGGCCTTGGGATTTACATTGTATATATAATCAGTGTCTTTTTTTGTTAAATAGGGCAGTAACGAGACTACATTAGGAATATTGTTCATTTCTGGTCTCCTTAAGCCAAATTTCCTATTAATCTACCTGTCAACGCGGCTCTTTTAAAGTCATCAGAATTATAGAGGCCATATTTTGATCTCATATTGTTAGTGTTGATCTTATTGCTAAAGAAATTCAAGGCCAAATTGGGATGTCATTTAGTTATAGATCAAGCCCATGGGCAGAGAAACAAGTCAGCATCTGCAGAAGCTGATATCAGTGCCCCATTTATCTCCTAACACAGTGAACTGGGATCTGTTTGGAGGGACTAAAGGGGCTTCATCAGCTCACATCACTGTATCAAGCAAATGCAGAATTTTCTTCCCTCTGTATGATTATATTGAGGGGAAGGTGTTAGAAAGTACACAACCAAGCATGACAGCTGATTCACAGCTACGTAAATTGATATCCAAAGTCACTGCAAACCAAATGACACTTAAGTTTGGAAGATTAGATGGCTGTGTCCCTCACTTTCATCTCCCCACACCACATTCACTGAAATCCCTCTGAATATTGCAGGAATATTTGGTATTTGGAGGAGACAGCATATCTAATGAGTATCAGCTGAATCAACTCTACTTATTATAGGAAGGACATTGCTGATAATGAAAACACGCAGCAAAGGCCATGCAAAATGATTAAGGGTCTGAGTGCATAAGTTATGAAGGAAGATTGGCTTATAGTGGAGGAAAAGAGGCTGTCTTAGAAGTATATATGACTCTGAAGGGATCAGGTAGACACCAGCAAACTGATCAGAATAGTAATTAATTTCTTTATAATACTAAAGTTTTTGTTAAACATGCAAGGGAAGTGTCTTTCACAAATGCAGGCAATACTTCTTTGCAGATGTGTTGGCGAAAAAGAAACACGTAGAAAAAACAGCAATTAAACCCAACACCCAAACACAGAAACACAGAGAAAGAACAGAAATTAAACCCAAACATATCAGAAGTCCCCCATGAGATGAGTGTGGTGGCTTGGTTTGATGAAGGAAAAGGATCCAGTTTCTGAGCAAAAAATGCGATGTGTGCAAGTTTTCCTGTTACACTCTCCGACTGTCTCACACTTATGTAGGTTAATTCCCACTTCTAGTCATGTATGCAATTAAAGAATTTATACCCTGGAGAAACAGTGGTGCCAGGTGGCTGTACCCACAGCAGAAGCATTGCACAGACGTAATTGCAGCTACCAAGGGACGCTCATCTCTCTCAAACTCAGTTTTCCCTCAGCAGGTTACAATTACTCTTATCTTAGCTACTTGTACTTCTGCAGGGCATTGGTGGAAATGGAGTCTTGACGTATTTGCAATAAATGGTTCCAGGCACCCCAAGTCGTATTGAGAACCTTGAGAACAAAAGACCATAAGCCTGAAATACTGTCAAACCTACAGACAGGGAACAGGGGAGATGAGGGCAGTGTCCAAGTCCTCAAGATGAAGTGCTTCCAACAAGTTTGAGGAAGTATGCCATGAATGATTAGAGAGCGAGGCAAAAAAAAAAATCAATCTTGAAATTATTGTTTTCAGTCTTATGGGACATAAATTCTTAAAAGAAGTCTAGTAACCAATTTGAGTCTGAGAATGTGAACCTCCACCAAGAAGACAACGCAACCCAACTTGTGGCGTGAGATAAAGACTGTTTGATAGGAAAAGCGAAAGCAGCACATGCCAGCAAAGCAAACCAGGGAATTGCTTCACCAGTTCCCATGGGCAGGCAGGTGCTCCACCATCCCCAGGACACAGCAGGGCTCCATCACAAGTAAGAGTGACTTGGGAAGACAAATGCCACTTTGAATGTCCGTCCTCTTCCCCTCCGCTTTATCTGCTGGGCACGGTGCCACATGGGCTGGGATGTCCCTTGGGTGAGTTGGGGTCAGCTGTCCTGCCTGTGTCCCCTCCCAGCTTCTTGTCCGCTCCCAGGCTACTCCTTGGCAGGGCAGCATTAGAAACACAGAAGACCCTGATGTTGTGTAAGCACAATTCAGCAATAGCTAAAACATTCATGAATTTTTAACACAGTTTTAGTCACAAATACAAAACATAGCACTGTAAGAGCTATTATGAAGAAAATAAATATCCCATCCAAAACCTGTCCATACCTTTACTTTCTGTGACCCACACTTTCCTTAGCTCCTCTTCCCCATTTTCTTTACAGTCAGCATTTTTCTCCTCAAAATGAAAACATAGATAAATTTATTTCCTCAGTGAAAATTTATTTAGAAAAAAACCCAAAATGGTAGAAAAAGAAAAGCAATCTTATAAAACAGTATTTTTCTATGAATATATTTTAATTTGTATATTTAATCTTTAGGAGTATTCCAAACAAAAAAAAGATCTTAGAATCCAAATGTTAATATGGAGCTAAAATATCTTTTGCAAAATTGGTACCAAGAAGTGAGAGACAGGAAAGAATAATTAATGGAAAGTCAGCAAGTTTGAATTCTTTACATTCTTCACATTCTTCTTTCATAGCAAATGGGTAGATTAAAGGAAAATTTCATGCAAGCCTTTTAGAGAAAAACAACCTGCTAATGTCAAGTAAATGAATTTGGGGCTGTCAAAGAAAATTTGATAATATGGTTTCTAGATGATTCATTTGTTAATGTGCAAGGTATGAATAGAGTCTCTAAGCCATGTGTGTGTCCACAAATTTGACATGCACCTGGCATCAAAGGACATCCTGACAGAATAACTTAAAGTTCTCATCTCAAAGAATAAAATTAAATTAAATTAAAAAATACATAGCAATTACCACACTGAGAAATTCAGAGAGAGAGAGAAAAAATGCATTAACTTTTCCACTAGACAAGATCTTAGAAAAATATGACAACTCATACTGTCTAGAATGCAGGCAATGTCATTTATCAAATCCAGGTAAAATGATAGTGAAGGCAAGAATTCAGACTTGCATTTAAGTTCGTGTTATTTTATTAGACTTCATTCATTTTGCATTGCTATTGGACCATATAGAAAGCAAATTTAGCATTAAAATTGATTTTTGCCCAACACACAAAAAAAAATTTGTATTGAACATTCCAGGTGTGAAGTCTAATATTACAAAATATGAACTTCCAGAGAAGAGCATTTTAATGTATTTAATAGTAAAAGTGTCTTTCCTGCTACCGTAACCATACACTGACATAGGCATTATATACTGTGCTAAATATTAAAATACAGACCAACTTTGTGTTGGGAAGGCAGAGGTTTAATATGTTTGCCTGTTTAGAATCATACAAACATAAAAAGTACTTTCACCTATTAAAAAAAACCCTTTTTCCCCTGTCTTTTTCCTCTTTTTTTCTCTGCATTTTCAGTAAAATAAGTCAAGTTCCAGACAATAAACAGCTTAGTTAAAACAATATGTAGGCCATTAATCTTAAGATTCAGCTAAACCTCCGTGGGTTCTCTTAAATTTCCCAGGGGAATTTTTAAAACCTCATACTTGTAAGACCTCAAATTCTAACCCTGCTAATTTAAGCCAGTCAGTGAAAAAAAGGCGTAAATAGTTCACTCCTCCATATCCCATCCCATCTCTCCTGCTTATCTGGCCTGACAAACCTGGGGAAGGAGGGCACAGGTAGTGTTAAAAAGCAAAAACAGAGGTGTTTTAAAGAACATTACAGAAGGGAAAGCACGATGGTGGCCCTCATAGCCAGAAGACAAGGGAAAGAGAAAAGAAATTTCTTGCTGGCCTTCCGGCAAGAGAGGCTGAGCCTGAGCCTGCAGATGAGGTTAAAACCTTCACCCTAAAACAATGAAGAAAACAGCCTAACGTCTAGAGAGACAGAAAATGTAGTGAGCTCAGCAGGATGGTTTGGAGGGAGGCATCCATGGTCTACTGGCGCCAGTAGAAACTTTGTGCCATGTCAACTCCAACACAGCTCTGCTGCATCTTTGCTGTGAGGAAACAGATGAGAGCACAAAAACCAGAAAAATCAGCACAAAAGCCTGACCACTGCATACTGGGGGATTGAGAATGGAGAGTCAAACTGCAACCCTGGTCATCAATTTTGAACAGTAAGGAAAAAAAGAGGTGAGATGTTACAGTTTATGATCTATTAAGAGTGACATGGTTCAAATATAGAGTAATAGGCTGCTCCTAGTTCATAAAAAAACAATTTTCTGTCTCTGTCTTTTTATACGCTAGCATGTGGTCTCTTTATTTGTCTTTCAACATTTTCTGTAAATCATTCTTCTCTTAAAGTCGAATAAAAGCACTGATATAAGAACCTAACCTTGCGCTGAAGCCTTGCAGCCCAGAATCCCGCTCCAAAGAAGCCCTGGATTTATGCATTTGACTATGATATGTTCTAAGGGGATTTTAATTTGCTTTCATCATGTGATCCTTTTTCACTCTTCACGCATATCTTTCACTCCTAGTAGCTGCATGGGGGTAAAGAATGAGATACTGGCTTGAGGGAGAAAAAAAAAGCGTTTTCAGATTATCTCTGAAATGAAAAGGAATCAAAACGACAGGTACTGAAGCTGTCATGGAGGCCAGAATCTTCAGAGAAGAACATTTTCACATTAGCAGTGGCCAGAATCTGCAAACAAACAGACAAAAAAAATCTCTCAATTACATTTTGGATTTTCTATAGTCAACACTTGATTTCGTAATATTTACCGAAATACATGATTAAGCTGAAATTAAGAAGCTCTTTCAGAAGTTTGACTCCTGTAACTGTTTTGCATGGTTGTGTTAGTGTCCCTCTGGCTTTCCACTGAATCCAAACAACTCAGCTCCTTTGTTTATAAAATGTTACATGTGCCAAAAGATGCACTGTTTTGTTCTAATGCGACAAGTAGCAAATGACAGTGCTCTGGGGAATTCCAAAGAAAAGGAGAACAAGCAAGAAATGCTAATGTGCTTCTACATTGCCTTTCCGGATTAGAGGATCTGCCGCAGATGTTTTGACTGCTATTGCACTGTAGATAATTTTGATAGAATTACACACTTAAAGAATAATTTGAGTTGGAGAGGATGTCTGGCAATCTTCTGATCCAACCTCCAGAATAAAGCAGGGCGAAATTAAAATAGGTAGAGGAGCATTTCCACCAGCTGAGTATTGAACACCTCTGAGGGCAGAGGTTCCACAGCATCTCTGGGTATCCTATTCTGATATTTGCCTGCATTTATCTGAATGTTATTCTCCATAAATAAAATTATCTGTCGTAGCATCTTCCATCCTGTGCTACTTGTCCTTGCACTGCACTCCCCTGAAAGGAGCCTGACTCCATCTTCTCTGCAGGCTGTGGAAGAGAGCAGTTACATTCCCACAATGCCCTTTAATTTCTCTTCCCCAGGTTAAGCAAGCCAGCTTAATCAGTTCACCTGTCACATTCCACTGTTTCCTAACCATCCGAAGCACCCTTCACTAAATACTTTCCCATTTGTCGTTATCACTTTGAGTGGGGGCCCAAAATTATCAAAATCTTCTTTCCATGTTTCATGTGGCAAGGTGACAGGAATGTAAGAAATATCTTCCAAATAATGGTGCCTGTACTGGGCACCTTGACTTCTGTCTCAGGAATTGATGTATAGAAATGTAGAGTTCCTGATTTAAGAAAAAGCTAAAGCTAAAATTGCATTCAAATATGTTATTGAGGCGAGAGGAAGCAGCCCTCCAACACCACAGTTTCAGCTGCTCATATCAAAGACATGCGTGGTGAAAAATTCTGTAATTTTTGAGCCAGGAGAGTAGAACAGAAGTGTAATTTGAGTTTTAACAGCTAAATTGAGAAAAGGAGGTAAATATTGCCTAAACTGGACCATTTATATGTAAAGGAATTAAAGGTTGCCAAAACTGGGCCATTTATATATCTGACCATAGGTGGCATCAACAGAATGAAAGTTAAAACAATCCAGACACAGAAAGATGCAGTTTTGCAGTTCAGCACGTGAAGTACAGAATTCCACTGCATTGTGGAGTGATCTATAGACATCTCTGGCTTCTAACAGAGTCCTGCACACCAGGTTTGCTGTGCTAAACAAACAGAGACCTGAATGGGGTAAATAAAACACCAAATGATGCAAGCAGTCTATCAAAAATCATCCTGCTGATAAACTTCCCAGAAGATGGAGTTTCTTTTTCATTTGAGGGTCAGTAATTTGTTCGGTAATTTCTCATCAAAAAAATCTGTGAGGTCAGTGCCCCATTATTACTTGAGGAAAAATCCTAAGAAAACCACTTGTTTTCAATTTATATCAGTAACCACAGAATGTGGACTCTTCTTTTTGTTTATTTTAACCCTAGTGATTACTCTGTAGCTTCCTTCCTTGCAGCTAAACACACTCCCAGTCAGAGGCTCCACACATTGCTTTTACCTCAGCAATGTACTCCCGTGGCTTGCTGTGTGTGTGCATGTGTGGGCAGAGGGGAGGGCAAGCACTAACAATTGGACAGTTTTAACACACCATTAGAGCATCCAAGCCTGAAGTCACAGTGTTTAACGCTTGGAATGGGATGGTCAAGCAAAATACTATCACTTTTATCTGGAATCTGGGAATAAAGCCAACTCGGATAAAACAGGGAAAAAAACCCAACCCTGACTAATCTGACAGCTGTGGCAAAGCATATCGATAGCAACTGTTAAGCAGGCCAAAAATTCAAATATTGTGCTGGAAATGGAGCACACTTGTACTGTACACTGATGGTGTACAGAGGCAGTGTGTAAATGGGTGTTAGGAAGGCATTTCAGGGATCACACCTGCGATAACCTCACGTTCTCTGGGGGATGTGTGCAAGTACATTACTTCAATTCCAGTTTTGATTTGCAGATTTTATTTTATATGGGCATTTGAAAGGAATTCCTAGTCTCCTTAACATGGTCAACAAAACTCAAAGGACATTCCTGAAAACCTAGAGGGGATGTTTCAGATTTCTCAATCAACAGGTTTCCCGATAGCCTTGTGCAAAACAGAATTGCATGGTTCAGGAAATTTTGCAGAAGAAGCATTGTATTGGAAGAAGTTCTCTGACACACAGACTCCTGAATACATTGAAACATCTTCAGAGCTGATGAAAGGTAAAAAAATAATATTGCTGTATTATCTTGCAATATTATGAGATAGCAATACTACCAACAAGGCAGTCAACACCAGTCCTAGTGGAAGAGAAAGCTTTGTGACAGTGTGAGGCTGTAAAGAAAATCTTAGATGGGGATTTGGGGAAGAGAGCCTGGGATTCAGATGCCCTGGTCACATGTGGAATGAATAAATTTGAAAGAATAAATGAAATGGGTAATTCTGCTTCAGAGTTCAGCCTATGATATCTAGTATTTTGATTAACACAGCATTCTGAGGGCTCATAAGAGAAACTGTCTTCATCAGGAGTAAACTGCACATTTGATTTTCTAAGTGTGAAATCTCAAATGGACTCAGATGGGCTTTATACTATTACTTGGGTGAGGAACCTGGCATAGGTGTCCTTGGTTTACCTGTAATAGATTTTAGATATACTTCACTGACTCAATATATCAGCTTATTCTTTGATTTATAACCTTGTTTTATATCAAAAATATGCCAAAAACAGATGATTAAAATAATGGGGGTAAATCTGTGTTTGGAATGTTCCCCAGATTTCTTTTCCATTAATGGTTTCATAATTTTTTATTTTTTTTTTTAATTCTAGTCCAGGAAGCACCTTCTTGGGACCAAAGCCTGTTACCTTGGAAGTTTCTTTACCTAGTAGGGGAATGTATGCTGGAACATATCTATTGCAATGAAATCAATTCATCCAGCCTAGTCATCTGCCAAATTCAGATTAATTACCAGTTTGTTCTACTATCTTGCATAGGAGCTGCCATGTCTCCCTGTAGGGAACTATTCCATCTTTTCATAGTTTTCATTGTCACATAGATGTTCCTGCAACCCAGCCTCATTTCTTTTTCCTTGATTTTGTATTTTGCATTTTTTTCCCCAACAGGATTCACAGCTGTGCCTCTGTTTGAATCTCCTTATGAAATTTCTTAGCACATTTCTGGGGTTTTTCTGTATTTCCATGAAGCTTGTTCTGTATCCTCCGTGACCCTGGCAGTATCATCTCTGCCTGAACTATCATCCTAAAACTCATGGCTCTGGAGCATCCCAATACCTTCCACCTTCCAACTCAATATACAATCCCATCTATAATTATCTAGTCTAGTGGGCCTTCTGCCAGTTTTCAGCTGATATGGCAATTTCCTAAGGAAAGCAGTTTAAATTAAGTTTTTATAGCTGTGTATTGCTGATCTTATTTATTTTGAAATACAATTTTAACCAGAAAAACCATGTTTGATTCTACCTTGACACCACTGAAGCTTCACCTATTTCATGGATATATTATGGGTATGAACAGGAATAACAAAGTACATGGTCACATATTAGGAAGCTCTGCTTTGGCCTGCAGTGGGTCCATTCTGAAGCTGTCTGGAACTGGCTCTGTCCAATATGGGACAGCCCCTGCTCTCTTCTCACGGAGTCCAGCCTTCCAAGACAAAAGAAATTCAACTGGAAATGTCTGAAAGCCAACAGAGTATTTGAAGAAGCAGAGAGACAACGAAGGTAACTGAGACAGATCAAGATCCCACCAAGGGAGATTTTATTGTGGCTCTTCAGCACGTAAAGAGGGACTACAAGGTAATTCAGATAAATTTTTTAGCAGGATCTGCTGCGATAGGAAAAGGGGTTTAAAACTAACAGAATATAGATTTATATTAGATACAAGGGGTTTTGTACAATGGAAGTTGTAGAACTGTGGAACAGGTTGCCCAGAGAGGTGGTGATGCTGGGCTGCAAGCCAACTCCAGCCCACCAGATCTGTAAAATTTCAGAGGAGGTAGCATAGCTTAACACCTTTTTAGCCTTTTTGGGGTGCTTGCTGTTGGCAGATCCATCTTAATGCCTGAGGTCTTATCATCACTAAAAAATGTGAGCAACTCATGGCTGCATTTGCACATCCTGAGGAAGCCAAATTTTATTCACTGAAAAGAGAATTGCTTCTGTGGGTAGTTTGGACAGATCTCATAAAACAAACAGAAGAACACAGTTTTAAATTGCTATCTCTGTTTTTCACTTTAAATAATTGAAATTCACTTATTATACATCCCATTTGGTTTTGGCTCTCAGAGGTAGTACCTACTGACACACCCATGTTCTGAGCCTGACTTTTCTCATTTGTTAACTCCAATTGCCCATACATGGAAATTTAAGATAATTTGAGGTTTTCTAGGGTATCCTGACTGGCCTGCAGCTTCCAGGCTAGCCGTGTTTGTCTAGGTCTTGGATGTACTTGATGTTGTGCAGATACCTCGTTAAATCTAGGACATTGCAAATGGCACTAGACACACATATTTCAGAGTGAAGCTAAGCTTTGAGTGTCCTTTTTAAAATGTTTTTTTAAAAATTATTGACGTTCACTGTTGAATGTAGAAGAGAACATTGGGAACAAAATAAACTGCAATGATGCAATAATACAGTAGTTCCTAAAACATGTTTTATGTATAATTGCATAATACTCTGGGGGTTTGAGGGTTCACCAGTTTAACAGCTGGGGGCAATCTGTGGGACCCAAGGTAGGCACCTGCAGTGCAGAGGTCTGCATTGAACCACTGCTGCCTGCATTATCAAAGAGCTGCAGATGCACATTACCCTGCAAGATTACTTGCAGACTTCCAAAATATGCATTAAATGAGGCTCATGGTGGCTACTGAAAGCAACTATTGCCCAGTCAACAGATTGGCTATAGAGAGAGTCTAGGGAGACAATTCTTTGTCACTGTGAAAAGTTAGGTGTGGTGAATGGCTTGTCTAAAGTCTCTGAAAAATGTAAGCTCACCCTCTCAAGGATTTATGCAGATACAAGATCCTACAGTTGATGTACTCTAAGAAAAGGGAAACATTCACTGACTATGGTTTGTTGCTCTCTTGTTTGCTTTGTAATATTCCAAAATGAGAAAAATAGAACATGTCTAGCAGTACCTCCTGATCTAATTGAAAGCGTTCAGGGAAGGAATAGGATAAATATGGAGAAGCCAATGACCAAGGTGAGTTCCCAAGATAAGACTGAAATACAGAAACTTGAGCCCTTGATATTAAGCTCTGAAAGATGCCAAACAGAAAGCACCAAGGGATAAGAAGTTACTCAAGATTTTATATTAAAGTTTCAAGAGGTGTCATTTCACTAGCACTGGAACATTTCTCATTGACAAGTTGGTGAGAAAAACACTGACTTCTTTTTCTTTACCCTGCACTGCCTACGAACATATTACCCTGGCCTTTAGGAAAAATAAAGCTATATGCTTGGGACTTTTGTTTACTATTTTATTGAGACCTATATCGGGGGAAAAAAAAAAAAAAAGCAAAAATCTACCAAAACCATTATATCAGAATAGTTCAGAAAGCTTTAGCACAAGGCATTTGAATATTATGACAAAAATGGATATTTTCTGTATACATAAAATATTAAAAAAAAAATAAACCTGAATATTTTGCTTGTCTTCAGGCAGGTTAGACTTTAAGTTCATTAAAAAAATAGACAAATGTCATATCCAAGATTATTAGTACTGAATGCAGAAAGCGTTTCCTTCTGTGCCTATGAGGTACATTGTGGAAAACACAGTTTGATTTGATGAGGAAACTTGCCATAGCTCATTCAACCCTTAGGACAATTTTGGCTTCTCCACTGCAGTCACTGGCACTTTGAATAATTTATGGCTCATGGTTGTTTCATCAGACTTGATCAAAATAAACCTAATTCTTGCTCACTTTAACTTTATTGTGTGTCTGTATTTAGCTGCAATGCCTTATATCTTTCCCAGAATTTTCTACTTAGCAGTCTGGAAACCTGGTTAAACACCTGGAGGTGAGGAATGCACTGTTTGCAGCAATTTTGTATTCAAGGACCTCACTCACCACCCAAGTAACATGTGTTAATGACTTTAATTCTTTGAATTGCTTAAGATAGAAATCATAAATAATGGTATACAGCATTTGGACTGTAACTGGTTATCTATCAGAAGGGTAGCTGACTTAAATTTTACAAACTGTTTTTGCCCACCATGTGATTCATTTAATCATAAACCTAGTTTGATTTTCTGATGCTAGACCCAATACTCCTAAATGCATAACAGATTTAACTGTAAGTATGCAAATGTTTCCACAGACTCCAAGTTAAGCATATATTTAAGTGGTCTGCTGTCTCAGAGCCTAAGTAAATCTTGAATCTTGATCTAAAATTTGCTTTTCATAAACATCTGTGAGCTTCAATTCATACAATTGGTAAAGAATAAAAAGTTCAGCTACAAAAGTTACCAACAAAAGGAAATCCACCAATGTTTGAGATTCACCAATATGTTTGCCAATCATTTTTTCAGTATTTGCCTATGTCTGTTCAAATGTCTGGGTTTTGGCTTTTCATCTGTTTCAGGAATATTTTAAGCAAGATATGCAAAAATCTTTCTTTGTGCTAGTTTGGCATATTGCAGGAAGGTTGAAGGTTCTTCTTATTTTACTTTCCTTTTTTTAAAATGCCTTCATGTAGACTGTGGAAAACTTACTTCCTTCTAGGAGTCTCTGTTTTTCACAGAGTTCATTCAGATGTAGCTTATATTTCAGGTGAGTTGTTAGCAAAGATGCCTTTATTCATACAAATGCTTCTGCTTTACTAGACCAGGGAAATTTCTAGTTGTTTATATTTCTTTTAACATGAGTAGCTAAAGGCTTTCCATCCCAACATTACCTAATGAGCTGCTCTGTATCTCACTTCTTACTGTGTCCTCACTGAAATACAAGAACCTTCAACATTAATTGGGGGAGAAATGGCATGTGTGTAGAAGCTTACATCACAATCACAAAGCTTATTTTTTTTATGTTTTTGAAATAGCTACTCATGCCTGACTTCAGATTTAAATACTAGCATTAAAGGATTTTAGCCTTCAAAGGCAGAATAAATTAATCTAAATATTCTACCAACACCTAATGAAACCATTGTAAATATTCAACAGTGATTGGCCCATGTTTCCACTTTCAGGGCCACGTCTGAGGATAAAATGTCATAAAATGACCTCTTACCTGAAAGAGGAATGAAAGGCAACAGAAAAAGAAATTAACAAATATGAAACATTTGTTAGTGAACAGGGAAAATCTTCCATTTGAAAAATATACAAACTGGTATAAATGACACATCTAATTCTCTTCATGTTTGGTTGGGGAACTAATAAGCAGAGAAGATCAGCACAAAGTATTTCAAGCTATATATCAACAGGTCAACACCAGTAATGCCTACTCCTAACAATTACCACCTGAGATGTGGTAATTTAAATTTTCTGGTTTTTCCCCTTGATTTACAATGCAAAGTTTTACAATACAAGAATACTGTTAATAAAATAAATAAATATTGAATACTCCAGAAAGATATCACAATGGTTGTCCATACAAAGAAATCCATGAATCTTTAGAAATGTTCATCATATGAAAAGTAATTGTTCTGTTATGCAGAAAGGCCAAAAAAGTGATTTATTTATTTTTCTTAAAACATACATGGATTTATATACTTCTATCAAGACTTTTCTCAGTCCTGTTTTCTGACTGCTCTATTTTATTTTTCGCTAGTATGACCATGAGACCACAGCACCCAAGATGAGGGAAAATGTTATTTATACTATGTAATGAAATTATCTTCAGGATTTCTTTATATCCTAGTCCTCACCATAGCACAAGATGTGATATTTTCTTTGGCTACCCGTCCTCACAGCAGGAGCTCTGCCCACATTGTCTGCAGGAGTTTGCTAGCAGAGATTTCCCCTCCTGCTCTCACTTCAGCAGTTTCAGCCCATTTGCTGCTCTTATGTCCCCCTTAGCTTCATTGAACAGTGAGAAGAACAAAGATGGAGAAGAAACCAGCAGCACTTTTCAGATACAGCCGTCCCACCTTCACATGGTGCTCGGCTCACCTCACCCTGGCTTTGTCCTGGAATTCCCTGCAGCAAATCAGCTCCAGTGATCAGAGGAAGTGCAAAACAACTGTTGAGCAGGGAGAGGAGGGAAAAAGCATCTGGCTTTGAAATCAGAAGTGAAGTATCAGGAGAGTTCAAGGGGGGGTTTTGTGATGGATGTCTGATGAGCACATGGGGAAACCATGCTGACTCTTGTTCCAGGACCAGATGTGAATCACAGAGCTACAGAAATGACAGAAGGTTCATTTGTTTGGGGAGTCAGAGTTTATTTTTAGCTCATAATTGCTTCAAATTATTCTCTTTTTTCAATTGGATTTGAAATTTAATTTACATTTGTAATACCTAAACAAACACTCCTGAACATTGAATTCTTCATTTCTCTCCAGTGAAATAATTGCATCACATTCAAGTGTTATCATTTTACAGAGTTCATCTCTTCACTAGGTCATTAATAACCAACATATCAAACTATGAAGAACATGGTGGGTTTTTATATTCAAGGGGAGGGGTGAAGTTTAACTCATCAAACGTTTTTCCTGCCTAAAAGTGGAATATGCAGTCCAAACTAGTTACCAAGGCTCCCTTGAGAGAGTGGATCTCCATAAAGCACTTCCACAAGGTGAGTCGTCTCATCTGGGATGAGACAATTTTCCCCTTGTTTTCTGTCACTTAAGCAGTTTCTGGCACGTAAGTGCCATTCACCTCTAATGTATTAGGGCTACTTCATTTCCTTGAAAGCCTTCTTCAAGGGGTTTCATAAACTGCTCATTGAAATTCCAAATTAGCTGTAATAACTGCCTTCTTGTGCCTGCAATTCAGTTCAAATACTTGTAAGTCAGAGATGTGTGATTTTCTTTTATGGCAGCCATATTTCTTCAGCTTTACCTTTTTATACCAATCAAGGGGTTTTGTAAACAAAATAAATCTTCATTTATAATTCAAATTTTCTTTTAATACTGAAGCAAAACTGAAATGTACAATTTCTGACACTTTTTTAAAAGGTGCTTATACTTTCTCCATCAAACTCCTCAGCTGGGGTTGATTAATTTAATGAGGGATTATGTCTATTTTGACAGCATTTTCTTTAAATTCCTTCAGCATGTCATCCAGTCTTGATATCTTGTCACCATCCAGCACCTTTCCAGAACTTTAACCACAGCCACCACTTCCTTTTATTGACTCCAAAAGTTATTTTAGGAAACATATTTTTCCATCATGCTTAGTGAGAAAGACAGTCTGAAAGAAATGTAATTATTTCTTGACACCACTACCATCTCTAAGCACATTAATTGACGACAGAGGAGTGCAGGTTGAGGAGGAGGAAAGGAAGCAGGGATCCAGCTCCATTCTTCTTGGGTGTTTGAAGGTACACTGGAACTGCAGTGCCAGCAGGTTGAGAGGTGGTTCTGTCCCTCTCCTCAGCCCTAGAGAGGCCACACCTGGAGGGCTCAGTTCTGTACTGGGCTCCTCAGTACAAGGAGGAGCAAGTCCAGCAAAAGGCGACAAAGATGATTAAGGGATTGGAACATCTCCCTTGTAAATAAAGGCTGAGAGAGTTGGGCATGTTCAGCCTCGGGAAGAGACAACTGAGAGGGGAACTCATCGAGGTATGTAAGGGTCTGAAGGGAGGGCGTCCAGAGAATGGAGGCAGGCTCTTCTCAGTGGCACCAAGCATTACGGCACAGCAGTTCAAAAACATAACAATTATTTTGTGGGTTTGTTTGTTGGGCTTTTTTCAATTTCAAAGTGCATGGAATAACATGCAGTCTCTGCAGCTGACCAGAGCAGGGTTTGTGTGGCTTGTGATGCAGCACAGGAGCACTTGCAGACAATCATGGAATCACAGAATGGTCTGGGTCGGAAAAAGAAAGCTCAAAGATTGTCTTGTTCCAATCCCCTGCCATGGGCAGGGACACCGTCCACTGCCCCAGGCTGCTCAGAGCCCAAACCAACTCAGCCTTGAACACTTCCAGGGATGGGGCAACCCCAACCTCTCTGGGCAACCTGTGCCAGGGCCTCATCCTTACAGCAAAGAATTTCTGGCTAATATCTAATCTAAGTCTAACCTCTATCAGTCTAAACCCATTCCCCCTTATCCTGTCACCACATGCCTTTATCAGAAGTTCCTCTCTGGCTTTCTTGTAGGACCCCTTTAGGCACTGTTCTAGTAATTAGGTTCTATTAGGTCTCCGGTTTGGGTTGTTTCCACACGCAAACGCTGTGGGGACAGAGTTGAAAGGCTCTGTATGGTGCAGGGTGCCAAAACTGGATATTCAAAGCATTACAATAGACTGCTATTTATGAAGGGTCACAGTGTACCAGGACCTGGCAAACAAGTGCAGCCTAAGAGTACACTCAATGTCCTAATTTCTGTTTGAGACAAAGAAATACAAAGAACAAAAATCTGCATTTTCTTTTTTTTTTTTTTTACACATGTTGAAGGGGAATATGGGGTTTTTTCTTCATGTCATTACCATACATCATAAATTTAATTCAAGACTATTATGTAGAATCTCCCATGTTGTCATTTATTGTCATTTTCCCCACTGTATTCCCAACTCACATTTCAACTGTTCCTTTGTCATCCTTCATTGTATTTTTCTCTTTCCTTTTAACAGTAGAACAATCTTGGCTTACAAAAGGGGGAGGAGTTATACTTCAAAATAGAAATTAATTGTTCAATGGGATGTCTCCAATTCAGGATTTATGAGTAATAAGACCATGTATGCACTTAGTGTTTTCATGGATAAAAGTAAAATACTGCAAAGTGATTTCCCTCACATTTTTCTAACAAGTGCTCAATTAGCCTCATCGATTTAGAGATAAATGTCCAAAAGAAACATCTCTCATTTTATTCAAGAGTTAAACTGTCAGTCTAAAATACAATCTCTCTTCAGTCAGACTAAATTAAAAGATACTACACCAATCCCAGGAACTTAAGGAGATTTGAAGTGAAAAGAAAATACAGCATAAGTTAAATTTCATAAAGCTTCATCATCTCTCGGGGTTTTTTCTTTCCCCTTCTTCTTTTTTAATCCTTACAATAAAGGAGATCCTCTAACTATAGAAAGAGATTTATCACAGCTGACAAAACTCTGAAAGACGATCATAATTTCTGACACTTCTTTCCCATTCCTTCCTCTTAGACCTAGCATAAAATTTCCAGACAAGTTTTGTAATGACCTAGCAGGTGCTGGTAGTGTCACAATTCAGACCCACCCTGTACTGATAGCTTTCCACCATGAGCTATAACATTCCTTGGGTGACTTGCTGTGATTTGCAGTCTGCCATTGCTGTATGTGTTTTTACAATAATGCTTCATAAATACCCTGCTGCCTCAGCATCTGATAACTGAACCATTCCCCATGGATGCATTATGGAAAATACTTCATGTTTAAATTATTGTGAAATATTGTCCCTTCTTATCTCCCAGATACATTATCCCCACAAATACTATAAATGCTGTAGCAAAAGGTTTATCTGTTCTAATTAGCATGTATGGAGGAACAAAAACCTGCATAATTGCATTTTGTTCCTCCTGAGCATTTAATCACTATGTGTCCATTGGAAAGAAAAAAAATCTTTAGCCTTGAAATTATCAGAATGGTGATCAATTAACATTTTTAAAGATTAAAAATAGGGGTGGGAAGAGTTGATTAGCTAAGACAATTTTTAGTAAGATACAGAACCTTGTACCCCCAGTTTGTGGATTCAAACCCAGTTTGTTAGTGCAATCTGAAAAGTTTATCAGAACCACAGCTTTCAAGACAAAAAGAAAATACATTTTGATCAAATATCCTGACCTTACATTAAAAAATACCTCTTTATCCCTTCACTATGAATACCTTTGTTTGGTCAAATTATATACCTCAAAAATGCACAAAAATATTCAATGGATCACAGAACCCCTCCTTGACAAAAATTTATTTCAGCCAAGAACAGCTACATCCTTTTAATTTTTTTCCTTTTTTAAGAGCCTTTGGACCTGCAATATCAGACATTCTCTTTGGATTTTTTGATTTGCACAGTAAAGTCCACTTCATGAAGGAGACCAGCAGCTTTTTCACCTCATTTTTCTGGGTCTATTCTACATTGTTTTAGTTTTTCAACTTTCTCTTAAAAATGGATACATATCTGCTGCATGTGAGGTTCTTTCCAGTTCAAGTCTCCCTTACCACTCCCAATCAGTGTTTCGCTTTTTATGCTCAAAGGGTCACACTACTCCTTTTGACAACAGAATGCTGTTCAGTGCTTGTGTTGACTACTTTGCTTCCCTGCTCCCTTTACATGATCCTGTTATTTCCCGACACATCAGTTACTGGTGGTCAGTACCCTAAGAATGAGGTCTAATTTGTCTAAAAGTCATCCAAGAAGACGATAGCTATGGAGTACAAGTCATTTCCTGAGCTTCAATCCATGGACAACTAAAATCACCAGAGATCTCCCTAACTGGCTTGGAAGGCCCTGGGTAGTGAACTTTTTCCACCCACCCATGCTCATAAATGCTTGTTCTTTGGAGACAAACATGGCACCAACTTGCCTCACAACTAATTCAGGTAAGTGATGAAAGCATTGCCTTGAGTTTAGAAACAAATACAATCATTCATTGCTCCAATACAGCATTTTCACAGCAAAGTATAATGATTTGTTTATTTTTAATACATCATTTTGCCTAAACAGCAGTTCTCCATTTAATAATTTTACATTTTATTATCCCCCACATTAAATACAAAATAAAAACAGGAGTTGATAATAAATCATACTTTTACAGTATTGCTGATTGATATGGTATAGGCCTATATTTATCACTTGTGTTGCACTAATGCAAAGCTGCAGGGTCTGAAATCAGGGCCCTTCTGTGCTGGATGCCTGCCACATATTTAATAAAAAAATGTAATTCACTGCCCCAGAGACTACTTTCTAAACAGAGAGTTGGATAGAACAGGTGGAAAAAAACAAAAGTAGACAAGGCAATAGTGAAACAATCATTTTTCATCTTGCAAAATTGGAATTGTTATACTACACAGCAATTTAAATCTGTTTTCCCATGTACCAAAAGCAATCTTTTTTTCTAGTTTCAATAACTATCTCTTTTCCTGTTAGATAAAAATATCAATCTTATTTCATTGGATTTAATAATTTCTAAATCACTTTCACTGAAATATCAAAAGGTGTGGAGCTTCTTTATTTAAATATGAAACACAGCAATAATCACTCTTTGGTGCTATTCTAATTAGCTAGATCTCCCCACGGAGGGTACCAAATGCATACTAACTCAGGACAATTAGAGAGACACTAATAAATGCAATATCATGGTTCCTTGCAGAATGCAAAACCAGCACCAATGTGTAACCAAACAGTTTGCAAAGAGAATTACTACATTTCAGGAGCTAAAACTTCAAGCTCTCATTGGGATGATTTCAGGAGACAAGGGCTCATAATGCTTATCAGTCAGTATTCTGAGAGTTACCTTTTCATCTGTTCTGCTCATGTTAGACTGCAGAGAAAAAGAAAGTTATCACTATTTTAAAAAAATAAATAAAGGCAAAGCTGTTGAATGAGGAAACTTGTAATTCCTGGGACTAATTTGTAGCTAGCAAAACACAGCAAAAATTCGCAAACTGCCATGGAATTGCAATGTCTTCTCCTGTCAATGTTTGTAATGTATCTGACACTGAGTGCAAGATAAACTACTAAAAAATCTGCACGGAAAGAAAAACACACATCAGTTGATGGGGGAGTAAGCTGTTTCATTTTTTTCACTTGCTTATTCCTGAGATCAGATTTGCTTTAAACAAGCTGCAATGCTGAGGACAGCCCAAGGAGGAGGACACTGGTGACATCCTGTCCTGCAGAAGCTTAATTGTCCCTTCTGCACCTGCCTTGAGACACTGTACACAGCTCAGTAGGGAGCTCCTGAAGGGTTCCCTATCCTCTACAAACATTTAAGGGTCCGTTTCACAGACCACAGAATCCAATAGAAGTGGTTTTGCAGGCTTCGATGTTCCTTAGATCAGACCTCAAGAAATAATCCAATTAAACCTATTTTTTAAATTATGATAGTTTAAATTATTCATTTGTGTGTTATTCCAAAGAAGCCCTATCCCATCAAGAGATGCCTTCTAAATTCAGCATGAATCCCTTTTTAACTTGTCATATCCAAAGAGTAAGGACAACAATTCTGCTGGATTTCAAAATTAAGCCTTTGGGACCAAACACACTGCTGTCTTTCTCCATGAGAAGTCCCCATGGCTTTCAGTCCATCAACATGTCCAATACCCAAGACGAGCAATTAAGAACACGAAACAGTTTTAAACTAAGGCACAAGTTATAAAACTCCAGTATACCTTCGAGATCCAGGCAAAATATTTGCTATTGTAACTTTCCCATCTTGCCAAAATATTTGTTATCTCAGAGGCAGCGCTTTTCAAGTCCACACTCAATGGCATCCATAAGGCAGTCCCACTGGTGTCAAGCTGGCACCACAATAACAAGTGCAGTAATACTCTGGGAATCCAGAATAGGACTATAATAGACATATATCCCCAAAACACAGTAAAACCAAGAAGAGCTCCAGGTGGTGCTAAGAAATATGTTAGAAATATAAGGCCTGATCCCATTGTCTTCCATCAGGTTAAGAAAATAAAATCTCTGAGATTTTTCATGTAATACAAAACATTTCCTAATCACAGTGGTATTCTTAACTGCAAAAATAATGTAATCCTTATTTTTCATTGTCATCCTATAAATAACAAGGTACTTGATTTAGCAATTCTTTCTCATGTTAAGGAGCTGCCTACCAAAACACTTCCAGTTTTTTTCAGTGAGAGTGCTTATGGATATACGGACTTCTTAATTTAAGGTTTCTAGAACTGGGCCTCATATTAAATGAAATTGATAAAGAAGAAAATTCCTACTAACCTAATAATGTGAGAACAACTGAACCATAGAGAGGGTGTCTTAGGAGGAGGTAAGAGGTCAGGCAGCCTGAATTTTGCGTGCAGCTTATCATCTGAGGTGTCCAAAGCAATCACCACTATTTTTTGTTTAAAAGCAGCAGTAAAACCCTGCTTTCAGAAATGGCTCATGCAAATTTAAGGAAGTGACTTACTTGTTTATTTGCATCACTGGCTAAAGAGCAGTTTTCCCTGCAGGCTATAAACCCATACATTTGTGTCCTGCCTAAAATCCCATCACTTTCAGATGGGATTTACAGATCAGTGTGGATGAAGGTGTCCTTGACTGTCAGAGCAAGGTGGTCTTCCTCCTCTCGTGTCTCTGTGGGAAAGAGAAGAGATACATGCAGAAATTAAAGGCGCTATGGAAATTTCCAAAGGAAAAGAGTTCTGGAGTGGCCTCTGTTGTACGTCCTCTCCATTTTGTACCAGCACCGATCAATGGACTCATTACCTGCTGTAATTCCCTGCAGTCATTACTTTACAGGTGAGTAATTTATGGCTTTGTAAAGGGCTCTGGGATGTTTGATTATGTCAAAGGTGTTATTGAAGTTCAGATTGTAGTTGTATCCTAAAAGGATGAGATTACCACTGGGAGTTATATCATTACTTTCGCTAATTATTTACAACAAGGTGCCAATCACACTGTAGGCACACTTGCAGCAGAAGAAGAGACGGTTCTGTGTAGGTAAGCACAAACCCTATTAGGTGATAAGCTATCCAAAGTAGTGCATGGCATTGACCTCCAGTGGCAGAGGAAATGAGAGGCAGAACAAGGAAATCCAACATCAAAGACATTAACCTGAGCTCTCAACTGGAAGGGTTAACTTTCAGTGTGCAAATCTCTCAGTCCTCATCTAACCCAGGCTCCCTGTCTCAGGGGAATGTGGAAAAAGGGATGGGACAGACTATTCCAGAGCCACAGGATCAAAGCGTGGCTGGAGAATAACTTAAGAACTGCTGTGTAAATGTTTGCTGAAAGGGGCGAATATAGCAGCTGGGGGCGGAAGCCTCCTGTTTAAGAAGGGAGACATTTCAGGGCCTCCCTGCTAGTGGCAAGAAAAAAGAGAATGAGACATGATTATTCCCCACAGGACTCAAGTTCTTATCCCTACAGAGTCTTCAGTCAGAGTAGGAAAGCTCATACCACACAGTAATAGTTTTCCAATGTGTCTGTAAGCGGGCTGGGTCCCAGGGGATTACAAGTGTGACAGCATCCTTCGATCCAGCCCCAATGACAGAGACAGGGGAAAGCAGTAAAACTTTCTTTTTAGTGGCATACTGCAATGATGTAAGAACTCCTTTTCCCTCAGAGGGCTCACATTAACATTTTTTCTCAGACCTGAGAGTAAATCATGCCATTTAGTCACAGTCTACAGCAGGACTCCAACTTCGCCTTTCTGAGCTCTCACACCCTCACCTTCACCTTTCCTGTCTGATGAGAGCATCTCGAATTTGCTAAGTGAGCCACAAAGTCCAGTTCACTCTTTTCTATGGACCTTCTACATCTTCTACTGGGTCTACACAATTCCATCTTTATGAAGCTTCTATTTCTCTATCCATAGGAGGGACACAGTACAAATAAGTATTCAGAGAGGTCCTCAGCAGCAGCACCATCACTGGGGACAGATTCACAAAGTGACTTAAGCATCATCACACCAACACTGCAGTATTTAATAGTCAGGCACTGTCCTCCAAGACTCCTCAGAGCTTAAGAGATATCTTAATCTTCCCTTTCATTATTTAGCAAATAATTATTTGATATTTGGTAGCTCATGATTTGCAGAAAACAAATCCCTCCAGAGTCAGGGGGAGAAGAATTCTACTGTGTTTATTCTGCATATTGCCTAGCCTCTACTTTTGATTGTGAGAACATATTTTGAGGGATTACTTACTGGATTTGGAAGAATTACTGGTTTCAGCTTTCTGACTGAAGAAAAGGAAAATCTTCTAGGCCACTAAAAATTAGAGGGCGATGTTGAATGCGTAAGGCAGGACTTCTGTGCCAAAATGTAACTACGGAGTGTATTGGGGATTGTATTAAAGTCACTGTGAAGAATCAGATGGGTGAGAATTGGGGTGAAACACACTGGGCTTTTGTTAATATTTTTCAGTGTTGAATCTTATCTACTTTCCTGCACACAAGGGGCAGGATACCTTAATTTCTGTCCTGCACTTAGGGAACTATACTTGGGGAGACTGTGAAGTTCCAGGCTAGAGTGTGAAATGCCTAGGCAATGTCCTTGGACAGTCAAGAAAAGAATGAAAAAGCAAACCTGACACATGTGAAGAATGTGTTTTTAAGACATACAACAGGTCAGCATCAATGAAATACAGAGGCAGAGAAAAGCATCCTGTTATTTTTCCAGGAAAGACAACACATTGACCAGTTACGCTTGTTTTGGCCATCAGACCTGGTACTGATTATTACCTGTCCATTAAATATCAGCTTATTTGGGAAAGAGTATGTCCATTGCTAGAAATTGTAATTGGATGCACTAATAAACCAGAGGACTGTCACTCCTTTCAGAGTTTAGCCAAAGATAAATCATACATAAAATAAGACAGGAACAAGGAAAACAGATCTTAAGGAGCCATAAGAACACAGAAAAATGCAACAGAGCAGAAATACCTTTTCTAATGGAACAAATTCACACCTGTGGGACAGATTCTGAGCAATGCCTGGGTCAATCTTCTACAAAGTTCTATGATAAGAAAGGCATCATAGTATCAGAGAATATCCTAAGTTGGAAGGGACTCACGACGATCATCAAAGTCCAGCTCCTGGCCCTGCACAGGACAGTTCCAAGAATCACACCACATGCCTGGGAAGTGGAGTGTGGGGAAAACAACTTTAATAAATTAGTGGACATTATTCAAAATAAATAGTTATTTCAAAAGTTGCATTCATTATTAAACCTTATGAAATCCATGTGTCCATTTTCTTCCAAGACCATTTGCCTCTAAATTGGTCAAGGTTTCTGAGAATCAAAGATCTGAAACTGGTTATGCTTGAAAGACTTCTACATTCAGGGATTCAAAAGTCATCCCAGAGGTCTCAGGAAGCAGAACTGATAAAATATGTAGAAGAACAAAGTTTCCCAGGAGGGCTGGCTACAGAGACAGCAGGGAAGGAAAACAAAAAAAGTCAGAATTGCACTGGGAGAGAAACACAGCAGCCTGTTGATCAGCACCAAAGTTGTGTAACTGGTATAGAGCTGGCAGGATCCTGGTTTAACTGATCAAAAAGAAATCAAAATTGAGCAACTTTAAAAGGAAATGCTTGTTAGTAAGAGGTGTTTGACATACCCTCCCATGGTCATGACTATTGCTGCATTTACGGCTTGTTTGTTGGATTGAGTAGAAATAACAGCAAATTACCAGCATCCGAGGGAATCAAATATCAAAGATTCATCACTTCCTTCATTAGTCAGGCATGGGCTGGTCTACACTGTGTTTTCCTGGCTGAAGCCATCTCAGTGTACTTTCCGCTGAGCCAGCTGTGATTTGGGAGCCAAAAGTCATATTTACCACCCAGTTGAGCCTGAGAGAATGCACCCAGCCCCCGCTGCAGGCCTTATCAGCTTGAGCACACCCCAGCCTGTACTGCAGCTGCACCACTGCATCCAAGCACAGGTGGACACCATCCATGTCCTCCTGCAAAATTCTCACAGATGCATGTACCAAATCTGGTGCCAAATGATAAGAAGCAGTAGGAAACTAAAAGTGCCAAAGCTGGAGGAAAAAGTTTGGCCAGCTGGAATAGCACTATGATCTATAAATGATTTCTAGCTGGCCAAAAACTGCTTGTATGGGTTTGACAGAGAGGCAGAGAGGAGCTGTAGGGGTACCATTACCTAAAACACCGTGCCACAACTGGAAACACCGTATCCCTCTCAAATGCTGAAAGTAACAGGCTGAAAGGATCTGTAGCTCCAGTGACACATCCCAGCATCACTTGCTGCTCTGCTCAAACCACATGGACAGCACAGACAGGTTGCAGCTGCAAACATGGTAAAAACACTGATGTATTCCAACCAGTGCCATAGAACTATTCTTATAAAGGATCAATGTTTCATAGTCAAAAAACTGTTTCTATGCCTGTTTTGAAAGGCTCAGTAACAGCTAGGGAAGAGGTGGAGGTGGCTGTCATTCATCGTTATGATTCAAAGTCACAGAACCTTGAATGATTATGGATTAGCAGAGAAAAATTACTGATGGGCATGTATTTTCACTCAGCCTCCCTAAATGCCTCTCCTGAGGATGCAGAAAGCAAGCCTGATTTACAATGGGTGACCTCAACTTCAGGGATGTTTTCTGGACAACTGGTTCAGTTTGTTTCTAAAAACAAAAGGTGGGAGTTATACACCATAACACAGATATCTGAAACTCAGTAGCGTTAAGTCTAACCTAGGTACCTCAGGGGAGAAATCAGCAGTTCCATTAGGTAGTTCATCTCATCCTAAAAGAGATCTCTAAGATAAATCAATTGAATCACCCCCTAGAAATGCTGATTTCTCTCTGTAAAAAAATTCAGAGTAGTTTGCTGAAATTTAGGTGTTTAAATTTAATATATCTAAAAGGAGAGAGGAACCCCATTCCTGGTTCTTTAAAACAATTTCACAAGTCAAGAAATTTATTTCTTACAACAAGAATGCCAGTGTTTTAAAGTGAGATTTGAAATAACAATAAATTATATGTAACATGGATAAATAGGAAATAGATGAATGATGAAACACTTAAAATATAGATGACACCTGAGGAAGTTAGTTTCATTAATTTGTTAGGCATAGCCTGGACTTTGGGAAATGAGGATTAGTGTTCATATGTATTAGGAAGACAGGTGATTTTAGGTCAGCTGTAAGTTTTATTTCAGGAGATGCAGATGGAAGATTTTTCAATGATATAAGAAAGTGAAACATTTGTCATAAATATATCTTAATATCTAAAACAAGAAGTTCTATATACCCATTCTAGTGAAACTTCATCTCTATTAAAGTACTAGAATAAGATAACATAAAAAATAAAAATTTTTAACACATATCTTAGATCTAAAATTTTTTTAAGGTCTGAAGAATGTTTTTTAATTTAATTGTAATTTTTAAAAGATCTTAGAAAGCTGGGATATTCAAATGTCCTAGAAAACAAAGTCATTCCAGTGTTTAATAAGGGGCAAAAGAGATTACCTGGGGACCACTGAAAAATTTCTCTGGTGTGCATGGAACTGTCAAATGAGGTTTCTTTCAACAAACAGTGGCTAAACATATAATTTATGCCACTCAACATGGCTTTGTACAAAGTAAGTCTTGTCAAACAAACATATTGTTTTTTATGACAGGATTATAGGCCCTGTTGATAGAGGTGAATGTGTTAGCACACAAGTCTTAATTTTTAAGGCATTTGACTTAGTGCCACAAAACACTTTGGTTTAAAAAAAGAACTTGAATTGTGCAGAATTAACAGGCTGTACATTAGATACAACTAAAATATCTCCCAGAGTTCAGAGAGTAGCAATAAAGAAATCAGTGAGCGCAGGTGCTTCTACAACGTTTCCCCAAATAGCCATTGCCCAATTTATAGAAGGAGCAATGGACTAGAGAGAGTATATGAACAAAACAGAGCAGGGTAGTAGGTAGCAAAGAGAAGGCTCTGGTGCAGAACTATTTGAAATATCTGGTAAACCAGTTAAATTTAAAAAAATAATAATTTAAGGACACCCAAATGCAGAAGAATTCATCTGGGGGGCAGGAATACAAATTATAGGTACAGTGAGACTCTCTTTTGGAAAGCAGTAGCTCAGAAAAGGACTTGTGAGTCATTGTAGATAATCATCTCAAAATAGGCTCTCAAAGCAGTGCTTTGACAAAATGGTTAATATGATCATTGGTTATGTAAAAGATGATTATTAAATAGAAGTAGGGAAGTGCTACTGCTGTTTTAAAACCTCCACTACAATAAGACACCTAGGTCTGGACTCAGATCTTCCAGAAAAACATGGAAATCAAATAATAATTTTTAAAAAATAGGCCAGAGACTGGAAATCAAATATAAAGATGTGATTCTTAAAGAGCTCAGCTTAATTCAACAGAGAAGTTTTAAAGCTGACTTGACACATTTGTACAGATCCTTGCACATGAAAACACCATCCAGTGGTATGGTTCTCAAACCTGCTGACAAAATCATAATTAGACATAATGACTGGAAGCTGGAGTTTGAAAATTTAACCTTGAAATAAGACACAACATAGAAAATGAAATTTTATGAGGAGAGGTGCCAACTCACAATTAGTCTGAGCTGTTAAGATGGGTTTAAATACCTTTCTGAAATCGGCACTATAATTCAGTTTTTCAGAAAAATTACATCTCCAGCATGAGGAAGGGTTTAGATTAGACACCCTTCTGGCCTTGAAATCTGTCAAACCAAGAATACCATCTTCTCTACCCCCAATACCTGTGTGCCATAGGATAACCACGATACCTGTATTACTCAGCATAATCACTATGTGGGTAGATATGCACGTAGACAATGATTGTACTCAAATACCACACCTCAGGGTTTCAGTCAAGTGTCCAATGGAACCGAGAAACATTTATTTAAGTAATGCTACATTGGTTAGATGTAATCTGTTTGCACTTGGTGGAAGGGGAAATTTGATTTTGTGTCTATGTGTTTAACAGCAAAACCGTTACCTTTCTTTGTATGGCTCGACAGACTACAAATCACCTATTTTCTTTACTCTTCTACTTATCTGCTAGGGCATTCAGCTCTTTCTGAAAGTCATAGTGCTTTTCAATCAGTAGGTAAACATCTATGCATTTAAGTTTATTTTTAACAGCTATAGCTTCTCCAAGGCACCCTTCTCTCACCTGTGGCATAATCATCTGTGTTTATTACACAAGAACAGTGAGCGCACAGGTGTTGTGTTGCAAAACTTATGGTTTAGTCCATCCCCAAGCAGAAATAAAAGTATAATCAGTTTATTTTTCTGGAATTCTGAAAATGAACATTTACTGTAAGGTCTCAGAAGAGGGATTTTTATCCTTGTGTCTGTCACCACCGCAGAGGACGTCTAGGCTGAACTGGACTCCAGCAGACACCTTCACTGCTTGCAGGCTGTGCCTACATGGCTATCTGTGCAGAACCATTGCTTTCCATGTGCTAGCACAGGTGCTTTGTGATGGGAATGCCATTTACATTAGCGGAAAAGAGATGCCACCCATCATCTCTCAGTTGGCTCTGCAAGACTAATAGGCAATACAACTTTTTTTTTAAACACTGTAGTAAGAAGACATGACTCTAAATGCACACAGCAGGCAGAAACATTGGGTAGGAAGGTGTCGTTTCCAGCCATTCTTCAGTGAAACACCATCTGTTACAACATATGCAAGTGCAGTTACACATCCAGTTACAGGAGGTGAGAAGGGTAATTTCCAACCTGAGAGGGAAAAGTTCTGCCTGCTCATCTCCTTTCACCACGTCTCACCCATTACACCAGAGTCAATCTACTGGGAAAATAATCATTTTTTTGTCTCCCCCTAATGGAAGACTCAAATCCCTTGCCCTGTACAGGGATAATAGCACGGGTGGTTTCTAGACATAGATTAGAAAAGTTAATTTCAAAAGTCCGAAATAACTGTAAGAATTTGAGAGTAGGAGAAATTCAAAATGAGACTAGAACCAGCAAAAAGAAAATTAATATATAGAACTTACGCATGAAAATTTAATGAGCCCGAGCTTCCAGTTTTCTTTATTTGAATATTTTGACAGATACATTATTAACACTAACCTTATTTTCCTAGCTGCAAAATTAACATAAACAGAAACACAAAACTTACGATGTGCCAAAAAAAAAAAAAAGAAAAAATAGAAGAGTTATGGCTTGGAGACCCTCTCTTTGTATGGAAATGCTAGACTCTAATTTAATTTTTAAAAGAAACTAAAAAAACCCTAGTTTTCTCAGCCTGACAAATCCCCTCCAAAAAATTATTTCCTCACTGATTACAGAAGCAGACAATTGGTGCCCAAACAATCAAAGAAGGTTGTATTGTCAGCATGTTAATCATAGTGTTTCTTAGCAACCATATTTTATTTACAAGTAACAATACTTCTTCAGAAGCCTGTCACATTTAATGACAAGTATCTGTGGGGGAAGGACTGGAATATGTACGTGCAGCTCCAGTCTCTGATGATACGCAGCTTGTGAGGAGGACAGAGCAATGCTTTTGCTGATAACCAGGTACTGATGGTAGTGGAAAGAGAAACCTCTGAGGAGGTGGGGCGAGGGCTTGCGCAAAACAGGGATTTGCTGTGCTGGTCTTCTGTGCCCAGTCTGGTTGGTGCTTTTGCCCTTGTGAGTCCACAGGTTCCTCTCCCTCAGACTCCTCGCTGTGAACTTTTAAAAAATTTACAAGGTAGCCAAGGAATCTGGGGATCAGAACCTTCTCATCTTTGGTGCCCTTGGAGCTCTCCTCTTGGAGCATGTTCTGCTCCTCAGCAGCAGACAGGGGGACAGCTCTACATCTTCCATGCTTTCACATCACTGCCAGCAGCAACAATCAGTGCTCACATCACCTGTTAAACATAAAAGATGGTGCCTGGAAAAGTCCATTTCAAACTCCAAATCACTTTTCTTCTGCACTTATAAAACAGAGCCTACTGGACATCTTCATGTTGAATACCAACACCTTGGGGTATTTTAGAGATAATTTCTAGACAGAAGATGTAATTGTCAAAAAAACAGAGAGAAAAACAGAACATTTTGTTGCTTACTGTGAAGACAGTTTGCAACAAAATTGTACACAGGACAGCAGGGGTACACAAGGGCTCCCTTCAGCTTTGTCTATGATCAGCCGCAGTGATAGGAAGGACTGCATCACTCAGTAAAAGTCACCTCAGCTCATGCTGATCTATTACAATATCCTATCCCTGTTCATGACCATCACAAGATGCTTCAGAGAAAGCTTTAAGAAAAGATAAAAATAATCTGCTTCCATAAAGATATCAGCCTTGAACCTTGGAGTTAGAGTCAGACATAAATCTTTAAGCATGAGCTTTTATTTTTCCTTCCAGAAAGGTTGGTAGTAAGAGCTTGTATTCTAGATGTCCTTGTTATCTATCTCTTAAAATTCTAGGAGTTCCACCCTCAAATGCTGGGTTGCTTGTCCATTCTGGTTTTTTATCCATTTTGAAATAATCACTTTTACATTTCAACAAATGTCTTTACTCCTGACATATGAGGAACAGCAAGCAGGTTGAAGAATCACATCAAAGCATGTACCAGTAACACATCTGTGGACTGTAGGAGATGCTTTTGTTTGAAGAATTTTTGTATGATAGACACAGCAGAAGGACAGCCTGGATATCACCACAGCAAGAGTTTCATAGAAAGAGTTGAACATTGGAGCTAGAGTCCTAATAGCTCATTTGTTCACAAAAACCTTTGCAGACATTCAGAGACATACCACCCTCATAAAAGGAAGTTTGGAAGAAGGGAAGAGAGGGCTAATTTCTTTATGATTGATGAAGTTGTTTGAACTTGCCATTTTTTTCAGATATTCTGTCCTTTCATGAGAGAATAAAAATAGAAGTGGGAAAAAGAATTAGGGATTAGTCCAAATCAAAAAAATAATTATAAGCCTGGGAATTCAGGCTCATCATTAAAAGAATTTCCAAAATTACAAACTGCTAGTCCAAACCCACATAAAATCTTTGTGGTTTAGGCCTGCCCTAAACAAATATTCCCATAATTTTAAGCTTTCAGCAACAGCTGGAAAGGGAAAGACATTCCATGTAAAGCATAAGCACTTGTAAACTATCTCTGACCCCTGGGCCTGCTTGAATTAGTAAGGAGTCATTTCAAAAAAAAAGAAAAGTGTGGTACCTAAAACAGTTCTGAGAATTCACTCTTGTTTACCAATATATGGGAGCCATTATTATGAAAATACCTCAGAATTATGTCAGATTATGTCTTTCATTACCCAGAAAACTGTGGCATCTACAGTGAAGGAAAGGGCAGACAGCAGCAGCAGATTTCTGAAGAACCTAATAGTCCTTCTTAAGCCTGAGTCCCTCCACTGAGCCTCTCATCTCTGCACTCAGTCCCCAGCCAGTGCTGGCAGCTCTCTGTGGCTCCACACGGTGAAATAAACATTTATATTCACTGTACTTCACCATCCACTGGGGAAAAGAAATGCCAAATAATAACTGCAGGTCCCACCCATAGCTAGGCAGCAGGCTCTGTAATCTGCTCTGCGCAAAGAATTCAGCTATATGTGGCCTTCATGCACACCATCAAAGGGAAATAACAAGGCCATTTCACCCTCTCCATCAGAGGTCTAAACAGGGAATAATGCAGAACAGAGTTTATTATCCAGCTGCCGACCGCTCACCTTTGAAGGATCCTTGTGGCCACCAGCGCTCCTGCACTGGACCTGCAGTAATTATTTCGGAGCAATAGCAACACCTTGCAGAGCTGTGTTTTCTCTCCCATAGTTTATTTGGCTGGTAATCGTATTACTATGGTCAAATAACCAGATGAAAACAAGCAACCAACAACAAAAACAAACAAGCAAACAGACAAACAAAAAACCCACTAACATTTCAAAGCACAGATAGTGAGTGATACTGCCAATGAAATTCAAAAAACATATTGAACAAACCTGGCTGTGGAACATTTTAATAAAATTGAAAGCATCAGGAAGCTTTGAAGTCTTCTAAGCATACAGCAAAATCTGTTATTTACTATTGCAGCATCAAAAGAAAGATCCACCAATACACCATACAGACATCAGGAAGAAAGGCTGTCATGGTCTTTGTTTGCAGTTTGCTTGTTTTTCTTAAAGTCTATGCTAAAGGAAGAATCATGACTCTTTATGATATAGCACAGCCCTCATGTTTATTCCAGGTATTTTTGCTTTGAAGATCACTAGGGAACAGGAGTTCTTACATTGACTGCAGACATACATGAGGTTAATATCTTCCTGTTTTTACAAAAACAGGAGGGGTAGTGTGACCACAAATGACAAGACGTCTAACAAATATTTTTCTGGCATTTCACTGTACATTGACTTTTCAAAATGTCAGCTCTGATTTGAATGTAAGCAACAGCTTTAATAAAAATAATTTATCCTTTTAAAGACCATTAAATGTTTTTAGAAGAATCTAAACTGCAGAAGTCCCAAGAGTTTGATGTTCACAGTACTTTCAGTAGAAGTCATCGTTGTTTAACCTTTGGGAGTCAGAACATGTATATAGGTGTCTGAATAAACAGTTTGCTTCATTGGCCATTGGTCAACAACAAATATAGAATCTTAGAATTGTTTAGGTTAGAAAAGGCCTTTAAGATCATCAAGTTCAAGCATTAACCCAGCACTGACAAGCCCATCACTAAACCATGTCTGTAGGTGCCACATCAACACATCCTTTAACACCTCCGGGGATGGTGACTCCAACAGTTCCCTGGCCAGCCTGTTCCAGTGCTTGACAACACTGTCAGACAAGAAATATTCGCTAATATCCAATTTAAACCTCCCCTGACACAACTCAAGGCTATTTCCTCTCATCCTGTAGCTTGTTACCTACGAAAAGAGACCAACACTGACCTGGTTACAGCCTCCTTTCAAATAGTTATAGAGAACAAGGTCTCCCCTGAGCCTCCTTTTCTCCAGGCTGAGCCCCCCAGCTCCCTCAGCTGCTCCAGACACTTGTGCTCCAGACCCTTCCCCAGCCCCGTTCCCTTCTCTGGACACACTCCAGCCCCTCAATGTCCTTCCTGGATTGAGGGGCCCAGAACTGGACACAGCACTCGAGGTGATCTCCCCAGGGCCCAGCACAGGGGACAGTCACTGCCCTGCTCCTGCTGCCACACCGTGGCTGGTACAGCCCAGGGGCCATTGGCCTTCTTGGCCACCTGGGCACACCTGGCTCATGTTCAGCCACTGTCACCAGCACCCCCAGGTCCTTTTCCACTGAGCAGCTTTGCAGCCACTCTGCCCCAGCCTGTGGTGCTGCCTGGGGTTGTTGTGACCCAAGTGCAGGACCCAGCCCTTGGCCTGATTGAACCTCACACCACTGGCTTTGGCCCATCGATCGAGACTGTCCAGATCTCTCTGTTTAGCCTTTTGACCCTCCAGGAGACCAACACTCAAGCCCAGATTGGTGCTGTCTATATATATGTTATACATATATTTTTAATTACTGTTATCACTACAGTAGAGGATCCACTGCAGCAGAGCTCATGCTCTCTGGACCTGCCAGAGATCTGCAGGGGAGAGGGGATAGTGTACCGGGTCTAGACAGACAACAAAATTGCACAAACATAGGCTTCTTAGAAGGCACTTGAACTGATTATCTATTTCATTTTTCTTCCTGTAACAAGGAACTGCTCTAGCTGTCATATTCCCAAACTATTTTATCCTGCTTGCTGAGCCTGTTCTTTAATATGTCTAGTGATGAGCATTGTGAAAGGTTCTTAAGCAACCACAATGCCTACCAACTCCTACTGTGAGAAAAACCATTCCTAAAATTCTAAGCAAACTTCTCCATCTGCAGCTTGAGATTTATTTCTTGCCTTACTCTTCATGGCCATAGGAAATATTCTTTTTGCAGCTTTGTTGTGTATTCATACACTGATATAAACTCTCCTTTCTATCTTGTGTCTTCTAAGGAGGCCAAACACCCTATTCTTTGTAGATTCCCAGACTTTCCTCAGAGCCTCCATCTGTGCTCCCTCCAGCTAGTTCACATCTCCAAAACCATAACAATGTGAAGAAGAATTACATTGCTATTTTTATGGACTACGCTGCTGTTTATAAATCCCAGTGTAATGTCTGACCTCTGGGCAGCAGTGTGGTGGGCTGACCCTGGCTGGACACCAGTTGCCCACCAAAGCCACTCTGTCACTGCCCTCCTCAGCTGGGCAGGGGAGAGAAAATACAATAAAAGCCTCGTGGGTCTAGATAAGGGCAGAGAGAGATCATTCACCAGTGACCGTCATGGGCAAAACATACCCCACTTGGGGAAATCAGTTCTATTTATTATCAATTGAATCAGAATAGGGTAATGACAAATAAAACCAAATCTTAAAACACCTTCCCACCACTACTCCCTTAATCTTGGGCTCAGCTTCACTCACCGTTTCTCTGTCTGTCCCTCCCAGTGCCACAGGGGGATGTGGAATGGGGGGCTGTGCTTGAGGCATCACACCTTGTCTCTGCTGCTCCTTCTCCTCAGGGAGAGGACTCCTCACACTCTTCCCCTGCTCCAGTGCAGGGTCCCTGCCAAGGAAGTCAGTCCTCCATGAACTCCTCCAACTGAGTCCTTTCCACAGGCTACAGTTCTGCACAAACTGCTCTGGCGTGGCTTCTCCACAGGCTGAGCTCCTTCAGGAACAGGCTGCTCCAGCATGGGTACCCACAGGGGCACAAGTCCTGCCAGCAGGTCAGCTCCAGCATGAGCTCCTTTCTCCATGAGCCACACGTGCTGCCAGGAGCCTCTTTGAGCATGGCCGTCCCACAGGGTCACAGCCTCCTTAGGGCATCCCCCTGCTCTGCTGTGGGCCCCTCCAAGGGCTGCAGGTGGATCTCTGCTCCCCCGTGTGCTCCATGGGCTGCAGGGACACAGCTGCCTCACCATGGGCTGCACCAGGGGCTGCAGGGAATCTCTGCTCTGGCACCTGGAGCACCTCTGCCTCTCCTTTACTGAGCTGGCTGCTTGCAGAGCTGTTGCTCTCACATATTCTCCATCCTCTCTCCAGCTGGAGCTGCACAGGTTTTTCACCCTTCTTAAATACATTATCCCAGAGGTGCTACCTTCTGGCAGCTTCTCACGAAAGTCACCCCTGTGGCCCCCCTGCTGTCAGCTGCCCAAACCTTGTGCAGCAAAACCAATACAAACAGCAAAATACTCTTAACCTACATCTGTTTTGTGACCCACTGTAATGTCCAAATACCTCTTTGTGAGACAGTTACCTGTCTTATCTCTGTTTTTCTTACTGTATTTTCTCAGCTGTTTATCCCCACCTAAGTGCAGAACCATGCATTTGTGTTAATTAAATTCTATGTCGTTTTCAATACTATTTCTCTAAATTGTTGTGATAATTTTGAATTAATTCTTATCTTTTAATCTGTTTGCTGCCTTTTTCAGATACATTTCACTTGTGGATTTAATAAGCATATTCTAACAACCTGGTATTGGATTATAATGAAAACACTGAACATACTAAGCCTAGGATAGATCCTCAATTCCTCATAGCAGTTTAACAGAGAAGTTCTGGCAGCTGCTCTGAATGCAGCATCCCCAGACACCTTTGTCCCCACTTTACAGTAACCTCAACTTGCTCATGTTCTGTGAGACCCTGCACAAAGCCTAGCTATACCATGTCTATACCCTTAAGGCATGTTACTTCACATGAAACGATTTTGGATTGATCTGATATGATTGCATCCTGACAAATGAGTTAACACTCACTGCATACTGCCAACGAGTTTACTACTTACTCATATGGTGCTCTTTTAGGTGCCCTGCAAAAATACTGTTGGATTTCTTCATCTAGTATGTTCCAACAAAAAGAATTGGCCCATCATTCTATAACCTTCCCTCTTGACTTATTTTTTTAATTTGTCTTGTGTTTGCCCTTTCCAGTCTTCCAAACCTTGATCCATCTCCACACATTCTCAAATGAGACTGCTGGGATTGCTTCAGCTAGGGTTTTCACAAACCTGAGCATAATTTCATCAGGGTTGGAGAATCAGAAATTTCTAAGTGTATTCATAGTAGATCTTTTTTTCTTCTTCCTTTTTGTCATTGATGTTAATTGTGATAATAGTTTGAACACCATTGCCTTCACAACCTGCAGCACAGAAGAGTCCTAATTCAGTCCTTGCAGCTCTCTCCTGCGAGAGGCAAGGGATAGCCAAAATAAGCTCCCCACAAAGCTCCTGAAGTCAGCACATGGAAAATCTGCCTCAGCTCTTTCAATTTCCAAGGTACCAAGATCCAAATTGATCCAAACCAGACTCCAAGAATAATCTTCAACTCCCAGAAGGTATTTCAAGATGTGGGAATCATATTTTCCCTGCATTTGTCCTGCTGTTCAGAATCATAGACTCACAGAATCACAGAATGGTTTGGGCTGGAAGGGACTGTAAGGTCCATCCAGTTCCAACGCCCCTGCCATGATCAGGGACACCTTCCACTAGCGCAGGTTGCTCAGAGCCCCATCCAACCTGGTCTTGCACACTTCCAGGGATGGGGCATTCCGCCATAGAATGTGAAATCACAAACAAGCTCAGCTAACCTTTTAGCTCATGGGTAAAAATTAGGCAGTGTTGAAGGCTTGTAACTCAAGCTTTTTTGATAAAAAGTTTGTTCAGTTTCCATGTAACAATGTTTCTCAATCTTTGAAAATATACAAAAATTATATATAAAATGATCAATTTAAAAGCTAAAATATATTTTGAAAAAATCAAATATCCCAAACATTGAGACTATTAGCCTTAGGAAATTTCATTCAATTTTTGTTTTTGCATAAGGATGATTATTTTCAGAATGTAACAATTTTTTTTAAGACCTCATTCTTATTGATTGTGGAAGAGACAAACAATACTTCCAAACACCATGTTAAATATGATAGTATTTAACTATTTTGGTCTAAATATTTTGTAACATATTATTGAAAGTACAGTGACAGTTTTCTGATCCCTCCTACAGAGAAGAATTATATGTTCTTTGCATTCAAGTTTGCAGATATACTCCATTGGTATATGGGGGAAAATCCCATTATCTTTAATATATGTAAAGCACAAATGTTTTAGAAGACAAGGCAATGGCATTTGTTGCAAAAATGCACAGCAGCAGGTGGAAAAGCACAAAAGTGTTTTTAGCTGCCTCCAGCATAAAATGCTCATGAAGACAGCAAACGGAGTGGGTTTAAATCCTTTGTATCACTACTCACTGAAACAAAAGACTCACCAACATCACTGTCCTGGCCAGCCTAAAGTCAAATTTAAATTCTGTGACAATGAATGAAGTCCCGTGGAAAGCAGACAAATAAACTGTTGATTTTGTGAAGAATGGCCTGAGACACATCTGGGAAAAAAAGCAAAAACCTAACTGAACACAGAAAGCTAAGGGATTACTGTACATAGATACATCATTAAATAAATAATTATCTTGAAATATTTTAAATCAAAGTATATTAATTATAAAACTCAGGTTCCTACATTCAGAAAACAACTAAAGCACTTTTATTATTTCATAACTTGTTGAACCTTACCTTGGTTTCCTAGCTTTTTCTCATTTAATCCATATGATGCAGGGTCTGCCATGCAGAGGGAAAGGAGAGATAAAAATAAAAGAAAAAAGAAAGAAAACGGAGTGAACGGATTCAAGCGCTGTCATGTGATGAACCAGACATGTCAAGTGTCAATGATATGGCCTTTGCCAAATCATTATCCCACAGCCAATGCCTGGTCATCACCCAGGAGTTCTCTCAGCCCAAAGATGGTCCCAATACGTAGTTTGAAAGTAGAAATCTTGTTCTATGGACCGGAAAGTAATATGAGTGTTAAACTGTGTATATCAAAGCATAATAATATGTTCTGTGTCATCATGGACAGAGGATGGTCTCTAACCTGGTCCCTGGTACAGCCTGAGGGGACATTGCCACTCTGAGTGTTGTGATATCTAAACCACTTCTTCATCTGAGCCCTAAGCATTTGTTCAGATTTCTGTGAAGAAATGCTTAACACCAGATATATATACCTGCAGAAAATTCTCTATTTTCTGTGGCAGTGTAACAAAACTACAAGAAATGT
The DNA here is from genome assembly GCA_013397895.1 of Origma solitaria. Classification (NCBI taxonomy): domain Eukaryota; kingdom Metazoa; phylum Chordata; class Aves; order Passeriformes; family Acanthizidae; genus Origma; species Origma solitaria. The sequence continues at coordinate 780,325 of VZRL01003893.1, read as the reverse complement.
ACCATAAAACCCTATTGTGCTTTGCTTCATGGGAAACATGCAATTAATTCTTCTGGCAAAAAGGGGGTGGGAGGAATGTGTCGAATTTGCTTTCTTGCTGTCTTTCATTTTCTTGGGTTCAATACAGTCAAACAGATTTTATAACAGGAAGAAATCTCTTCATCCCTTTCTGTTGTGCACATTCACGATGCAGAATGGTGGGGAGGTTTCTTTACACTCCACAACTGAAACTACATGAAAAGGTCATCCCATGTATAACAATACATCAGGAAGACATGAGAGTGGCTGGCAAAAATTTAAAAATCACATATGCAGAAATCTTTTATGGAATATGCACAGGTATTCACTTTGGCAGTGGACACACTCTTTCATATCTTGAATTTTCCTCATCTGATCCTCATCCTTTCAGCAGAACCAGTAGCTCAGCAATGACATTTGTAGAGTTCCAAAGCAGAGTAAGTATCTATTCAATATCATCAAAGGAACTGATAAAGAATAGGGAACTTCAGGACATTTTAAAAAATGGTTTTACTTGCTTTTTCCTTATCTGTTTTATTGGTGGGTTTTTTTCTTTTTTCTAATTAAGATTTTATTGAGTTTTCCATAATGGAAGACTAGAACCAATCAGCAAATGTATTATCATATGAATTTTAGCTTAGTAATTTATTTGGGCCGACTCATTTCTTTTTCTAACAGGCCAAGAAGCTGTAACTTCAGGTGCAGTCAATCACATCTTTGGGAACATTAAGCAGAGGAAGCAAGAAATGAGAAGCACCAGCATAAATTAGATAAAAAACCTAAACAAAGACTGAAAAGAAAGCTAAATTCAGTTTACCAGCAAAATCTGATGTGCTACGTACATGAAAATTTCAAACTTTAGAAGAATTCATGAGTCAGCCATTCAGGGAATCATATCAGAAAGCTAATGAATGTATTCTCACATGAGACCCCATGAAAAAGAAATTGGTCTGTGAAAGCAATTCCAGAAAGCCGAACATACCTTAAAACATTTCCAGCCAACACATCAGCTCTTCCCGAGAGGAATTAAGAGCGGCTGTTCCAGGAGTAAAGGCTGATTGGCATGCTGGTCCAGCAGCCACCAGTGGAGAACACTCAGTGCGGGTGGCCACTTTGCCATCACAAAACCTTCCCTCCAACACGCACAGAAAGCTCTGTGAAGAGTCCCACCCCACCCTGCACAGGCTGGACCAGCTTGGGCTGGTGCATTCTGCACATGGACTGCTCTGGCTTCATTCAAAGGAACTTATTCTGCCATTCACAGCTGCTCTCACTGCCGCTAAGCTTTTATACACCAGAGCAGAGGACAGGAGAAGCTTTTCCCAGGCCCGGCACAGGGAGGTGATGCTTTCTCTGTGTCCAGCTCCACAAAACAGATCAGTCCTCTCAGCCCAAGTCCCAGTATCTCTGAGTGGGCATTATCTGACCAAATCTCAAGGCTTGTCTCATTCTTACCAGGGAACAGGATGCACTTCAGCACCCCATGCTAGATACCTTCTTCAATATGAGACAAATTGCACCTTTGAGAGTGCTTATTTCTTTCTGGCAACTATAAAGAGATCTTAAGGTAAATAATTCAGATGTATCTTTCAACACCAAACACTGCAACATAGCTGAGAAGAATCCATGCTATACGTCCACCCCACCAAAAAAAAGCACTACAATTAATGCCAGTTAGAGAGAGGGGGTTTGTCAGTCCTGACAAGGAGCCATTCTTAATTTGTCTCACCTTTCTCAGAAAAAAGAGCTCTGTGAGGAAGTTTACTGTGGTTGCCATCCAACATCAGGCCATGCTGGCAAGTTTCTTGCATAGAGCTTTCTATTTAATATCTTTCACAAGAAAATTTTTTTAGATATACATGTGTGCGTGTATAAAAAATTAAATATAATAAAATATTAATAATGAAAAATAAATGAAGGTATTCCTTGATCTAAATTTTAGAAACCTGCATTTGGGGAATATTTATTATTTTCTGGAATACATAAGAATTTATATTTGACTGAAGATGAACAATAACAGAGCAAAATCAAGGTTTTAATTAATCACTGAAGGCTTGTCATTTTGACAACTAAAGAATCGGGAAGCTGCAAAGAACCAAAGTGAAACAACATCAATCATCTGGCTACAATAAATAATTTAATAAAAAAAATCACTTTGTAACTACGAGGTCTAAGGAGGTAAAATAAAAAAGACAGAGAAGTAAAACAGGAGCATCAGACAGACTATGTACAGCTGACCCTATTTATATTAATATTACACAATAGTCACAATCTCTATCACATCTTTTGCTATGCAGAATAAAACACCATATTCATTTACCTTGGAGATGAACATCACAGCTTTTACAAAGAAGAATGAAACAGACTTGCAATGACATTAATATATTATTTTATCAAGTTTTCTATGAAGTTAATTAGTCTCATCAGCAAACAGAGAAAAAGAAAAATACAAATAATTTAGTTGCCATAATGCAGCATCACGGGCAGGTCCAGCACCCTGCTTGGTGCCCATCTCACAGAACCTGCAATCAACCAAAGCCACAGGGAGCACAGACAGAATTAAGAGTTAACAAGTGCCAGGCAAAGAACACAGTGAGAAACAACTCTACATAACCAGCAGTGCCTCACACTAGATTGTTTTCTGAAAACTTCACCTCAATATTCAGCAGTGGCCAGAATGACAAAAAGACTATTAAAAATTAGCAGCATAAGGCAGAGGCTAAAATGAAAAACAGCATTATGCCATTGTGGAAACCCAGTGTGCAGACAAGAAACCTTTCCATAAGCTATAATGGGGTGGTGTTAAAGGGCAGAGCTGGAGCAGCTGAGCCTCTGCTCTGACACAGTGGAGCAGGTTTTGTGGTTTCACATTCTGGGAGATTTATTTGGACAGAATTTGGGCCTAAAGCAAGAGTAATGTTATAAGTAAAATGAGTGATTTTTCGCATATGCAAGTTAGCCATTACTATAGTACCTGTTAAATAAGATTAGAAAATTAAGACTTTAATAAAGTTATAAATTATAAGGTTAAAAGAAAAAACTTAGTTAAAGATGTTTTGAAAGGGGTAGTGTTTGGAGTTACAGTAGAAGTTATAAAGTTAAAAAAAAGAAACTGTTGAGTAGGAGTTGTAGAGTTAAAAAGAAACTGTTTAAGAGTATTAAGGTATTGAAATTGTTAAAACCATGTAATCCTAAATTCATAATCTATGTATCTTTAAAAATCCTTTATTTCTGTAATTCTATTCATGTTAAAATGCAGTTTTCATGTTGTATGTAATATCTCTAAGTCCATCACCCATCCCAATAATAATGGCACACTGCACCACCCGATCTAAAAATAGAAACAAAACCGTTAACTGCATCTCTCCGCCCCCTCTAAGTAGAATACTAATAAGGGCCTTTCCCGCCTTTGCAAACTACCCCTAGATACGATCCATCTATTGGCAGGGGAGGTCCACCTCATTAATTAGTACTCCCAATCACCAGCAAGCAAGAGGGCGGAGATACTAATTCGGACCAGCTCATCAAAAACCTTATAAAAACCCAAATTTGACCAGCCTCAGTGCGAGCTAGCTGGGTCCCTCTGCCACCAGCATCAGCAGACTGGGTCTGTGCAGGGTGCCTGGTGTCTCTCCTCGCTGAATAGCAGTGAGGTAGAGACTGGGTCGGGTGCTGGGCCTCTTACCCCTTTCAGGGGCTTATGCTTCAAATTTTCTTTGAACTTAAGGCTAGCTTAAGTTCACCACCCGGCCTTGAGGATCTCCTCTCTTCGGCAGCCAGCCGGTAGCCGGGGGAGTCTCATTACCGTACCGGGACCTCCTTTTTGTGCTTTTTGTTTTCTCTTTTTTTTTTACCTCGGGATATTCCGGACCTCGTGGGCTTTTGTAGTAAACAACATCTACCTCAACCCACGAGTGTGAAATTGTCTCTTTTTATGACAGTAAACTCTGCATGATTTATTTCATATCTAAGGGCTTATGAGACATGATTGTGTCAGGATAAAAGTGAAGAACCCAGATAATGTTTTCTTTCCTTTTTAAAAAAAATATATTCCCCTCCCTTCTCCCTGGACAGAAGATGCTCATACAGTATCATTTCCTCTCTCCTTTCCTGAGGGATCAAATTGACTCAAATCTAACTACACATATAAAAAGTCCCACCACTTTTCCAAAACAGCACGGGACAAAGACACCCAACAGCACTGCAGCACTTCAGCAAGGCTCCAGCAAGGCAGTGACGAGGCAGGACCAGCTTTACTTGAGTGATTATAGAGAGTGCTATCAAGATCCTGATACATTTTCCTCTGTAAGTTTCACAGTAAAACACTGAAATCGTCCAAAAGTATGGTGTGCTGCAATCCTGCAGTCAGCCAGCGGCCTTCTCCACAAGAGCTCTTCTCTAGGAGTTCAAACACTCAGCCACCAGCGAGCTTTCAGCAGGCTGCAACATCTGCTGCTCTCGATTCCTGCTCCAAGTCTGCAGCTGAATTGGCAGCTGGTCTGGCACGGCAGGTAGGAGGGGATGGCTGTGAAGGAGGAGTCCTTCTACCCCAGCTGGTTCCTCCAGGGGTGGTGTCAGCAGAGCCCTCATACCTGCAGAGACCTTTCTGAAATTAATATTATACACCTTCTTATCTAATCCAGCCTATTCTTTTCATCTGGGATGTTTTCCCCCTTTGACCTGGTCCCTGGTCATTTAAACACAGTATGGGATGCAACACACCTTTCAGCTTTTCGGGGGGTTATTGGGTGGGAGACAGCCCATGGTGTCTCTGCGATAAAGGGGAGCTGCAGAGCCAGAATGAGGAGCAGAGCACATGCCCTGAGCTGTGGTGAGGGATGGATGGACTGGGAGAGAGCGAGCGAGCCACGGATGCCAGCGCTGCAGCTGAGTGGCACAGAGCGAGCTGTCACTCCTGGCAGAGATCACAGGTAGGCACAATAAAATGCCGTGTTGAAAGATTTTCTTGGCTAATTGTTGTTTTGTTTCAGCTAATTACACCTCCTTAAATTGCAGGGTGCAGCACCCCTGCCTGCCCAGCCAGCAGCACTCAGGAATCTCTCCCTGTGTCTGAGCTTGCTGCACACATTCACTCTTTGGCCGCCTGCTCGCACATCGAGCCCTGCGGCCCATTAATCATTTCAACTGCTCTTCACTCTACAAAATAACATAATAGACTCCTAAAAATGAGAGATGAAGAGGGCTAGCAGTACTATCCAATCCCTTCCCCTTCCCAGGGAATATTTCCCCAGTCTATTTTTCTTACCTATTTTTTGACGTCTCAAGTTTAGGCCAACAATTCTTCTGCCGGTTCTTCCACTTTGTTAATGACGGGATGATGGATAATAGATTTTGTTTCTGTAACCTCTCCACTTTCTTCAGGGGAACTTTTTGAAATAATCCCATCAGGATTTCTTTCAGTCTTAAGTTCAAGGGTTGGCAGTGGGGAAGAGCAACTCATCTCATCCGTATTCTCATGCCACGTTAAACACAAAATGCTTCAGCAGTTTAGTTTCCCCACACAGCTTTCAGCTGCCCTCTGTGCTGCATGGGAAGAGCTAAGCCCTCAGGATAAGGAGTTATTTCTTTTCCTTACCATGCTAAGCCCAGGCTCTTCCAAAGCAGAGATTCTCTTGTCACTGGTGCCCAAATATGACAAATTATGTGTAGATAATTTTCTGATATACCCATCTATCTCCCTAAGTGTGGAGAGACCACCAAAGGAAAACAGCGGGTGATGGACCTGAAAGGCACTGAAAGTTATGCCTACTTTTTTACACACATCCCTGTGAAACAGATTATCTTAGCGCTTTGTAAGAAAAAACTACAAACCTCAGTTCCCCACCTCTTTTCTGTGTATTTATTGCTTGGTTAATAAAATGATCATAATATTCACTTGGCAGTGAGCACATTTACATACACAGAATATTATTAAAAGAGCATGCTTTTCCCTCCCTGCAGCATGCAAAAACCAGTGGCTGCTTAACAACCATTCCTATTCCAGGAAAAAACCTAAGAGAAATACCTCTCTACACTAGTGCTAATAGTGAAACAATGTGCAATTTTTTAGACTGGTATTTTCAAATTAGTTTAATGGGTTTAGGTACCATATGCCTCTTGAGTCTCAGGAATAGCTGCATCTCACACCTAATAGTTACCCCAAAGCAGCCACACATTTAGCACTCCATGGCAAAGGCAAATGGGCTTTTGCTTTCTCAAAGGAAGGTACAAAGCAGTTCTCAGCTCCTTCACCAGATTGTCTCTATATCATTGTGCTGACGTGCTCTGTTTTTACCCTTTTTTTTTATGAACAGGATAATACAGATAGAGCTACTCAAGCAGAAAGCAGTGCCCTGGCAGTTTGATCTTCCATACAGAGGAACATTTTCACAAATATCTTGAGAAATAAGGCAATATTCAACATTTACCGTGAATAACTGTATCCCTCCATGTTCAGGCATTTTACTGCATATACAAGAGAAATTATAGAAAGTTTTTAGAGCCTACAGCTCCACAGACTACCAATATGGTTCACAATATAGGGTAGGACTTCCCATTCAAGACCAGTGACTGAAGTTTGTTAGGAAATCCTGGTTTCAGGTTCTTTCAGTCTGGCCCATCTGGAGCTGAACGAGTTTACAGGAGGCCACTAAGGTGCTCGGGGGGCTGGAGCACCTGTTCTGTGAGGAAATGCTGAGAGCTGGGTTGATCAGCCTGGAGAAGAAAAGTCTCCAAGAGCCCTTATAATACCTTTTAGAGCTTAAAGGGCTATAAGGGAGCTGGTGAGGGACTTTTTGCAAGAGCCTGTAGTGACAGAATAAGGGAGAAATGGCTTTAAACAGAATAAGGGTAGGTTTAGATTAGCTATGGGGAAGAAATTCTTTACAGTGAGGGTGGTGAGACACAGGAACACATTGCCTGGAGAAGCTGTGTCTGCCCCACCCCTGGAAGTACTCAAGGCCACTGGATGGAGCTCTGAGCAACCTGGTCCAGTGGAAGGTGTCCCTGCCCATGGCAGGGAGGTTGGAACTGGATGAACTTTAAGGTCTCTACCAACTCAAACCATTCTATGAGTTCCCTCTTCCTCACCATTTAATCTCATTACAAGAAGTTTGAGTCCAAGAAATATATTCGATTTTCATAATTTTTAATTTTACTTTATAGAAAGCAATCTGTTTAGTCCTTTTTTTAAAAAAAATACATCTAATAAATACTTGAATAAATTGCATATTGTATATTGTAGCATTTAATTTTTGATTATACAATGTAGATTTTATTACCGTTATTATAAAACTGCAGTGCTATAAATTATAAAAGTTAAAATTAAGTGTATGTCCTTAAAAATATCCTACTAAATATTTTTCCAGCAAAGGCTTTCAATACATCATCACCTGCTAGTCTAAGTGCATTTTAACATTTAAAGACCCCTTCAAAACCCAGATAACCGAGGAAACTGCATTTCAGATAAACATCCACTCTCGGCTTTCCTGCCTGGCATAAATCTTAATATCCCAGAAATGTCTTTCACTGTGAATGTATAAACAACAGACCACCACAAAAGTGTAAGTAAGACAAAAGAGTCAAACTTGGATGTCTTAAGTTTAATATCAGCATCCACATTTAAGTAAATGGACCATAATACTCAGAAGTACTGGGTGCAGCTCCTACTGTCGGCTGTCAGCGGAGAGAGAGGCAAAGACAGAAATCAAAGGGGAGAAAAAAAAGACAGGTATATGAGTTTTCCAGAGAGAGGTTGGATTTATGAACACAGTTATTACAGTATAGTAAATAAGACCCTACTGTGTGATTTTCTGTCTCTACAATCTAGTTGTCCTCTTAAAATGTGCTAAATATAGAGTAAATGTACCAGCAAGGAGAAAATGAATTGATAGGCAAATAAGCACAGCAGTAGCTTGCAAGGAATGTAAAAAATAAAACTCTTAAAGAGCTCTTCAAAACATATTGCTGGTTTTTTTCTCACTCTGAAGCCTGTCTGGGAACAACTTGCTCAGCTCACGAGGGATCAGAAGGGAAGAGGTGCAAAGGGGATCGTGCAATTTTTTCAGCATGAGCATTTTCTGAACTGTAACCAGGCAGAGGTCTGACTTCAGCCCAGTCCCACCCTGGCCCTCAGCCAGCTCCAGGCTGGATTTGCCAACTGTGACCCCAGGCATGGAGATGACTTCGTACCACATCACAGTGTGAAGTGACCTGTGTGCAAACAAGACAAACCAGCAGGAGAAGCACTCCTGCAGCTCTGCAGGAGGGCTTGGCCAGCAGTGGCAAGGGCCTGACTTGACGTACATTGATTTATTTTTATTTATCTTGCCACATTTACTGTGCTCACCTACCAAAGGGGATGCAGCTTTTATCAGTCAGAGAGCCTTTCCTCTCGCCTTGCAGAAGGGTGTTGCAACAGGAGCCTGGAGTGCCCATGTCACCTATTTCTTGTCAGCTCCTGTCAGTGCCTGGTGGAGAAAGGAGTTCAGGTGTCAAGTCAGCCTCCCTGAAGTCTAGTAGGTCTTTGGGCTGAAACAGCCCAAGGAAAACAGGAGTACCTGAGTTATTGGTGCTCAGATACTGCTGGAAAGAAAACAGAGCACTTATTTGAGAATTTTTGAAAATCCCAAACTAAAAATTTGTTCTGTTTCATCCACAAAATGCCAAATTCTTTTCAAACTTCAGAGAGTATGTAATAAAAATTCACATTCACACCTCAGTTCTTAACTTCCTCCAAGTTTGGACTCAGGCTTTCCAGATCAAATACAGCTCAAATACAGCTAGGGATAATTGTCCACATTTTACTGGTATTAGTTAGTGCTTATGACCAACAGACTAACATGACCCTTCCTGTAGGGAATATATTTGCTAGGATAGGATAAAGTATCTTTAATTTCCACCACTTGAGTTAAACAACCCTGAAGTTCCTCAGTCTTCAGAGCCATAAATCTGGAGCCAGATGAGCTCCTTTTCTGCTTTCATTAGTAAAATGAAGATGCATTTCTTTTCTTATTCATGCAGTGATTCCTCGCCACCTGTATAAGCCGTTAGTACAAATGACAACGGCAACATGTCACCACAATTTAGAAAGGTAGAGATCACAGTTCTCCTGAGATGAAATTCACAGCTCTGAAAGCCCTTCAGCCATCAATAACAGAGAAAGAAAACAGTGAGATTCTGTAATTATACTCAGAAAATCAAAGTGCAACCCCTTTTGCAAATCAATGCCACATAACCTGTCAAGAGTCGTTTGCATGTGATCCTATTCTTCCCGAGCCCACAGAGGTCCAAGGGAAATACATCAGTGCAGTCAGGGTCTCTTCTGCAGTACGTTTAACACTTATGATTCTCAAAGTGTACCTGTGAAAATAAATTCCATTACCATAAGGTAAACAAAATGTAATTGCACCGACCAATTATAACATCATACACCACCACAACATTTCATTTTTATCCTTCTTATTAGAGCTATTTCCAAAAGGCTCCTGCTCACCTTCCATCCCCCAGCCCAGTCCCTATTATTATTATTTATGAATCATACTGCAATAGCAGAGCTACAGGACAATATTCTAACTGTTTCTGCTTTTCAGTTATGAATGTGTGTCACTTTTGCCAATAAGAAAGGCATTTGTGTCACTAGCTCCTGGAACCAGGAATTGCTGCTCAGGCTTATAATGAACTTGGTGCTCTGAGGCACCAGAAGGAGAGCTGCAGTCCAGCAGCTCTTTGAAGCAGCCCAGACATAAGCAGTATGTGCAGGTCACACGATACACGAGAAAGGGCAGTGAAAGTAGGACACCCTGTTCTCAGATTGATGGGCCTTCAAGGAGCTGTGGACAATGGTAAGGATCACTGTGCTGCCAGTAAGCTGCACATGGAGGTTCACCTTCAAAGCAGAGGCATTACTGCACCTTATCCTTGCTGATTTTTTGCTCTTTGTACTTTCATGGGTCCTTGGTCAGTGACAAACAAGTCCAATGCTGCTGTTTTCAATACACACATGGAAAAGCCCAAGTGCCTGAAGCATTTCTATATAATGCAATCAAAGTTGAGAGCGGGGGAGTGTTGGTGGGGATGCCAAGTCAGCATCGAAGAGGACACTGACACCTTCTACAGAGGGGAAACAAGGCAATGAGAACCTCAGAATTTCAGCGCCAGGGTTCCCAAATTTCCACTTGCATAAAAGATTCCGACACTTTTACCGCTGACCTAAGTGTGCTGGTTTTGATTGGCACTGAGTTAAATTTCTTCACAGAGTCTGGTGTGGGACTGTGTTTTGGATTTGTGCTGAGCACAGGATTGATAATACAGAGATGTTCTTTTCTCATTGCTGAGCTGAACAGAGAGCCAAGGCCTTTTCTGCTTTTTGTACTGCCATGCTGGTGAGGAGACTGTGGGTGGGACACAGCCAGGACAGCTGTTCCCAGCTGGCCAAAGGGATATTCCATACCATGACATCATGCTCGGTGTATAAAGTGGGGGCAGGAGGAGGAATGGGGGGACATTTGCAGTGATGACATTTGTCTTCCCAAGTCACTGCTACTGGTGATGGGGCCCTCCTCTCCTGGGGTGGATGAACACCTGCTTGCCCACAGGAAGTGGTGAATGAATTCTTTGTTTTATTTTGCTTGCTTTCATGGCCTTTTCCTATTAAACTGTCTTTGTCTCAACCCATGAGTTTTTCTGGCTTTTACCCTTTTGGTTCTCTCCCTGATCCCACTGGTGGGACAGTGAGTGACTGTGTGGTATTTGTTTGCTGGCTGGGGCTGAACCATGGCACTAAGACAGCACTCTCTTTACAAAAGCAATATAGGGAACATAAAACTCCCCTTAAGTGATGCTATAAAAGGGCTTTATTTTTATGAGGCCTAAATAAACAGGAGAACATGAAGTACAACAAAGATATGCAAAGGCACAAGCTGCAACAAAGGAAATTATGATTATACATTAATTCTTTCACCATGAGAGTCAAACACTGGAACTGGTCTCCCAGAGAGGCTGCAAGAGCCTCATCTTTGCAGGCAGTCAAAACTGAGCAGGACAGAGCCCTGAGGAACCTGGTGTAAGCTGGCCCTGATTTGAGCAGGTGAGTCCAGGGGATTTACAGTGATCCTTTCCAACCTACATCATAGTGCAGTACTAAAGACCAGCTGGAAAAGTTTATCATGGAAACATTTTCCTGCGTCACTCTCACCCACTACTATATCATAAGGGTATGAGACATTTACAGAAAGGTCAGTGTCTCATGTCTTTGATTGCCAGGAAAGTGCTCGTCCAGCCATCCAGACTAACAACACAGCCTTTTAAAAGCCCAGCACATTGAACATCAGTTTTTACAGGTGTTCGAGCCACTCCTGCAATCTGTGACCTAAAAAAGGAGCAGCTCACAACAGGGATTGATGATCTAGATGTGAAATATAATCAGAAACTGACAAATAATTTGAATTGCATCAAGGACTTTTGACGTGATTCTTAATCCTATTTTCCATCTGGTCTGCATAACCCCTAAATTATAAGCAGCAGATGACAGCATTGTCATCTGTGGTGTGAACAGGGACAAGATGGGTTGGATAAACTTGAGCATTTCCTCGGGGGATAGTTTCTCCTTGTGGTTATCTCTAAGGGATAACTCAACCCACATCACTTCAGCATGGCCCTTCAGAGGCTGATCCCAGCTCAGGTGCAGATGGGTGACAAGGACTTAACTCATCCAGATGGAGTAAATCACCTCATCCTTGGGTACCATAATGGTTCCTTTGTGGGCAACCTCACAGGCCCTCTGGATCCCAAAAGGGCTTGTAAAACAAATTATGCCGAAGCTTTTGTTTGGTATGTTTGGGGAAGGACATGAGCACAGTGGGATTAAAATTAATTTAAATAAATAAATAAAGGCCTGAGAATATAGATATAAGTAGGAGCAACAGGAAGAAATTAAACAAAGGGAAAATCAGGATGAACATCACAGAAAATTTGATAGTGAGAACTACTAGAGTGTGTCACAGTCTCCCATGGGGATGATCTACTGCTTCCAATACTTAAAACTAGATTGGACAAAGCAATATCATTCAGGGAACAGTCCTGCACTAAAAAAGGAACAGACTGCTTTGTCTGACATGTTATTTCCATGTCTAATTTTGGTGGGTATATGATAGCATTATGTGTGACTCAGGATCCCTTTTCAAGTCAAAAAATATCTGTCACTGACTCTTCGTCCACTTATTCATTATCCTTTTGTTCACCTCAAGCCTTCTGAAAGCATTAACTACCCAAATCAAAACACACAATTTGGAATTGCAGGTCTACTATTTCCACAACTATTTGCAAATATTAGTTATTTCACATACTGCTTCTCTTCATTTGATTACAAGTAAGAACAAGTCCCTTAAAAACATTTAATATCTATATTTTAGTGTAACACTAATAAAAAAAAACGTAGGGAGAGAGAAAATTACCTTCAGTGACAGGTAATACACTGTCTACTTGCCTAGAATTCACATGCTACATTTCATAATGTTCATTTTAAAGTCACACTAAACTGCACATCCTTTCCTGAGAAAGTTGAGTTTAAACATGAGAGATGATGAGAGGTAATCAATTTTATTGTGACATTAAAAAATAACAACAATTATGTATAGGAAAGAAATAAACAGCCTTGAAAAGACTAGTGGCTGAATATTTTAGTATCTTATTTTGTAAGTTAGGTAACATTGTAATGTTGGTGCAGCCTTTCTTTCTTTTCTTCATCCCTCTCCTCTCTCCCTCCCTTCAAATGAAACAACAATTCAATAGAATTTAAAGACCTTTTCTTGTGCTGTAAGAACAGCATGAAGAGGAACAGATTTCCTTGACAATTACAGCTCTATAAAGGAGGCCTTCGCTAGTAACACAGAAAAATGGGAAATTTTTCCATACAAGGAAACAGAAACACATTTAATGGCTCTCTGAACTCGCTTTGGTTTGCATCAGCACCACACCTGAGCTGGATACACAGGCAGCAGCACTGTCCAGCCTTCCCTTTTCCTGCACCAATGCAAAGTGCCGAGGTGTCCTGCAGGAGCTGGACAACAGCAGAGCAGATCAGGCCAGGGTATTCTGAACCTCCCTGCAGCTCCTCCCTGCTGCCAATGGCCCCTGGAGCTGTCACCACAAGGCAGGACAGACCTTAAGAGGCTACAAACTCCACAGATGGGAACAGATCCTGGCAGCTCCAGAACAAGAAATTGGTGAAGAGAGGGTAAATTAACTCCTCTTTAGGTGACTAAACCAACCCTGGCATAAAGAATGATTTTATCTGTAAGTATCATATCATTCCTATTACAAGGACAGGAAGAGAAAAATAATTTGCTTCCTGACCTGGAAACACGTGATGCTGTTCTGTCTCACTTAGAGTTTCTATGTCTCCTTCCAGCTCTTTCTTTTTCTGTTCAACTGCCAGGCAGAGAGAGAAAGATCACTAATGAACCACAGCTTCTGTTCAGGTCATTAGCCCTACCAGAGAGAAAGTTAATGAACCCTAGTATATAAAGACAAAATCAAGTTTTCTTTAATAGTTTCCATACCAAGAGCATCATTTTCTGTTAGTGTAATCCCTGGATGATTTAGTTTGAGTCCTTTTTTTTTTGTACTCTCCAGCCTGGTTTTGGAAGAAGTGCAACAGAGAACATCTGGTCATTAAGTGCATACAGATGATATTCAGATGCTGTGGAACAAGCACCAGAGGTAGTCAGAGAAGGAGGGAAAGGTAAGCCACCTTGTACAAGAAAAGCTCTGGGGGAAGTCAGGAATAAAAAGTGGCAACTTGCTGAAGTGTTGTCCCACTGAATAAGCCCAACAGTGACAACAAAACAATTAAGCACCCACAGAGCCCCTGACATTCCCTGAGAACATCTCTTTCCCTCACTGGTCTTCCCCCACTTATAAACAAACATTCAGACACAAACATCTTGTGCACCCTTATGCTTTGCCTGAGTGATTTAAAGACTTCAGTGCACCTATCTCTCATAGTGGCCCATGGGCATAAGAAAGTGCTATTTCCATTATTTGGCATTATTTAAGATCTTCCAAGCAAACCATGGTCACGCAGGATATATTTTCCCCTAGCTCTCCAGCATCCTAAAAGGACAGCCATTCTTTTCTTCACAGCTCCATCAGGATCAATAGAGGGTACTGCACCCAGAAGAACTTACCTGCTCCTAGACATGCTTTTCTTTTGATAGACATGTGCTTGAGAATTTACACAAATAAAAGTTGTGGTGATAAGGAAATGGAAGAGAAGAAAAAGCACCTATGAAAGTCCTATGAAATTATGTGTACATTAAATCAAAGCCTAGGGATGTGGGCCAAATGTACCAATGAACCCTTTTCAGTAAGCTTTGAGTGACAGTTCTTCTACCCAGCAGTCCTACTGGGACACCGTATGGACTCTTACCCATTTCATGGTTATGAATTCTGTGTCATTTTTTACATTTATTCATGGACCAGTTTGTGTAATTTACATGCCACACTTAAACCAGACAGGGTGTCTGAAGAAATGAGGTGCCATATAATGTAAGAAATGTGGATTGACATTATCCAATGTATTCTACTTCCATTTAAATTTTCAGGTTCTTCTATATTCTATTCCCAGCAAACTCCTTCCTGCAACACACTTTGGAGGTAAATTGAAGACAAATGTAAAGGTTCTTATCCAAATGAAACTTTATCTTTTAAATAAACACTGATTGGAAAGCAAATTACTCCCCAACAACTCCACAGCAACGTGTATACTAAACACACTGTCCACAAATCCTAATCTCCTGCTACCTGTGTTTCACATTAATGTCTACCAACACTGAACACTGGGGAGATTGGATCCAGTTTTCTGTCAAACATGGAACCAGATTCACTGCTCCAGCCAGCATCTTTGTGCTAGAAATGGATGCAGCCTAGCAAAGATAAATGCTGCATCCCTCCCCCAGTTTTTCCTCATTAGGGAGTAGCTTTAAATTATGGAAAAGGAATCGGTGTGTTTTCTGATTTGTCCTGGCCCTGAAATGCTGCAGCCTCACTCACAGGCCAATGGGAATTGTGAGGAAGAAATCTGGTTTCCTTTTTCGTTCATTTACCAACCATTTGCTTCTCAGCTACTTTTAATAATGATGAGCAGAAAGATCAGCAAACACTTGGAAAAGCCTAGCTGGTGCTGTTTGCATGCAAGCATCCTTCCACTAGCATTACTTTTCCATCAGTATTTCTCTAGAGTAGATAAGCATGGTATTTTTATCCAAAGGCAATTTACTGGCATAGAAAACGTACTGCAGACAATGCATTCCTACTCTATTATGCATGAACACCCGGTATGTGCTCAACTTTCCTCTCGATCTTATTTATCGCACTGTCATTAAACCTGTGTCGCTATTACTGTTCTCTAATACACGTCACAAAAATGTGTTCTTATCAGGGCTCCTCTCTCATCTGCTGATCTAATAATATGCTGCCTCAACATTTTGGTGATTTTAACACAAATAAACAAACACAAAAAGGTTCAGGCACAATATACTCAGGAATGTGATGTTCGTGTTTTGGCATAAACAAAAGCATTCCTATTATTTTCAAGTCAACTTAATGGTTCAGCTGCTGACAGAATCATTCAATAATGCCCAAGCAAGGGAGCTGCAACCTAATTAAAACTTGTGGTTACAGAGGTCTGGTTGGCAAAATTTGTGAATATTTATGGAGTTTTAGCAAAAAGCACTGTACTGGATTATTTTGAGTCACAAGAAATGTTTGTGGCTATGTTTAGAGTAGCTCTCAGAGAGAAGTATCCTCGGGCTCTGTCTGACCTGATACTCTGAAAGTGCCAGGGAGTCTCCCAAGACACCAAAACTCAACTGACCAGGCAGTGAAATCACCAGGCAGGTCAGTGGTGGTGGTTTTGGGTGAGGGCAGCAAACAGCCCCCAGAACAGAGCCTGACAGAAACAGGAGGAACCATTCCTGATATGCAGGCCAGATGCAAACCCTCCTGTGCCAGAGGGAGACCAAACTCGATGGCATTTCAACCCATTTGGCCTCTGCACCCGAGAACAGTGCCAGGCATGTTTAATTTATCTGTACAAACAGTGCCGAGCAGTCTCTGCTCCGCTCTTGTCAGATAAGATGGTGGTTGTTAGACTTGCCTGAATTTGCTTCAGAAACATTTCTTAGTGTCAGGGCTGCACAACCACCAGGATTGTATCGGGCATCTGAAGATAAAAAGGACATAGGTTCTGCAGATGTGTTTAAATAGGGCTCACCATGCTCTTTTATCATTGTATCGTTTGTCAGTGCAGAAGAGGAAGCATGTGAAAAATCATTAGAACGAGCAAGGAAGATGAATAAATTAAGTAAATTATCATGAACAAGGCAGCTCATAATCCAATTGGAGAAGGTGATTATATATCATATTCAGCTAACTAGAAAACACAGGCAGGAAAGACCCATAGAGGAAACAAAAATTCTTCTGATTTAAAAAAAAATAATTGTGGGCAGAAAAATGAACTCAGAACAGCATTTTTTTTTAGCAGAATTTGCCTCAACTAAGCTCTAATAGATCTAATCAGTGCAGGAGGTGAGAACAGGCACTGTGTTTTTATTTTACAGGATGGTGAAGCCATTGTAAACAAGGGGAGTGATATTTTTCACCTTGTTAAGCCCCTTAACAAGCCACCTGATTATATACTGTAGCTTTCGAAGGCAGAAGATAGGAACACAGTCTAGTAGGGGACAAAAATCCAGTGGAGGTTGTATTAACTTTAATGATGTTTGCAGGTATGTGGTGAAAGTGCCAACTCTGCTTTTCAAACGTGAACTCTAGTTATAGTTACAGAAGTGACACTATTAAACTTTTGAGGCACTACATGAATCATATCACTAGAGCAATATATTATATCAGTAAAAATGGGAATTTCAATTCAGAATGTGACTTTCCTAAACCTATCAAACACCAGTGTGATTTCTGTTGGCTTTCATTTTTCCGAAAGTTACATTTATTTTAGCATTTCAGTACTACTTGAAGAATCCTGACTCTGTTGTTGGCATAGATGATGTTGGAGCATCATGATTAGTGAAACTGTTAATTCATAGGACCACTAGTAACTCTACTAATATTAATAACCATTAAAATCAGCATCAGTATCATCATAGTAGCATCCAAATGCCAGCGGCAAGTGGACTGCAATCTGCTGTGCACTGTGTAATGGGTGAATACCTTTTTAGGTGAGTGTTAAGATAGTTTATGTATATAAAATTACACATATATAGTAAGATAACATGTGTATGTATATATATATATTTATATCAATTTATAATTCACCCCAACAAAATCACAATTCCACAGTCTGAACTCCTCTGGACCTCAGTCTGTCTATGCATTTCATAGAGCCCTTGGTATTTTTGGGAAGAAATTTTTGCCTACCTTCCCTAGATGTAGCAGTAAGAGCAAAATATGCATGTGAGGTGTTTTAAATGAAATCAGTGTCATCACAGAAAAGTAAGGTCATTCAGTCCCAGTCAGACATCCTACTAAGTAGTAGCTTTCTAAAATTCCTGAATCACAACAAAGTCCATATTTTCTATCAGAAGCCAGAGCCAAATTCCCAAGGGGATTACAGCCAGGAGCTTCTGTTAGATTCAGCAGGAAGTGTTTGTTGGGTAAGGATTTGGCTTTATATATTAAAGATATAATAATATTTAGCTGAAAAGGTTTCACAAATCTTGAAATATTTCCAACCATAAGCTCTCTAAAATTATGAGTCAAGCAATGAAAACTGTGCGACTGACTTTAAAATTAAGTTCTCTAGCTTTTGCAACTTGGTAGACATGGTTCTCTTCCCTCCCTCACCAGTTCCTGTACAAAGAACAGCATTATAAATATACTGTATTTTAAAATTATATCTGAGTGTCTCATACAACCTTTTGGTTCTTCAGTATATAAGAAAAAGGCATTTTAATAATCAGCAAAATCTCATTTTACCCCCAAAAAAGCAGAGTCATCATGTTTACTGCCTGTCAGGATTAACCCTGCTCTGTGATATGTCCCAGACTGTTCACATATATTTTCGGGAAGAGTATATTTCAAGTAGCACTCACTACTTCAAAATTTAGTATTTGAATGAAGCAGATAAACCCTGACACTTTAAACTGCTTTCTTAAGTAATTCTTTTGGCTACTTTAATAAAAGCAATGGAGGGACATTGAGAATTTGAGTCCAAGTGTTGTTCTAAACCTCTCCTTCCATGACATTTGACAGGTATCTCACACTTCGCCATGGTTTTGCCCATGACAACTGAACACTGTCACAGACAATTCCCAGCCATAGTCTGGGGAATAACACAAACCAGGAATGATTCCAAACAGACAGATAAGGCATAGCCAAGTTACTCTTTCTGATGAGATTTTTCTGTGTGGACATGAGCCAGACCGAGCCAATAGGTCTGCAAGTCCCAATTTCCATCATGTTTTCTTTAGCACTGTAGCTGTGGTCATCAATAAAAATAAATTACCCATGGAACAGCCTCACTCTGAGGGAAGAAACACAGTCACTGTAGGTATTTGTATAACTATGCACCCGAACGCCAGAGCACTAAACAATACCTTTAAATATCAAAAGAAAGATTCTTAATTTTGGCATCTTTACAAGAGTTAGTACAAAATTCATCGGTTTCCAATTTATTCCAACATTTCTGTGAATGAATTTCCATTAATATGAAAGTCACACTGGAGAGAAGATTTGCCTAAACACCTGCAATTTTCTGCTTCTTAACTCCTCAGTTCTTCAGTTGTCAAGAAAAAACTGGTTACAATGAGTCTGAAAATAGGAATATATCATACTAAATCCTCCAGTGGTGTGGAGAGTCCACCAACTTCCTGGAAAATTTTCTCCTTTGCAGATAAGACATGTCCTCCTAAGGACTGTTGATGCAATTCACATTCATTAGTTCTCCTTCTAACAACTGTGGACACACAGAACAGTTTATTTAATTTAATCTTTGCAGCTACCTTTTATGTATGGGAAGGCTGTTTTCAGATCATCTCTTTAGCCCCTATCAGTCTTTTCAAGATAAGGCAAACCCATTTTTCCAAGCTTGCAGGCTTATTTTAAAATTTTCATTTCTTTCTTCTGGATATTCTTTAAAAGATCCACATCTTGCCTGAAGAGTGGTGTCCTGTCGGAAGCTTATCGGCCCTGAGGAGAAGATTACAGCTTGGACACAATATTCCCATTTACAGTGCTCAGAGTAATAGTTGCTTTACTGTAAGAAGTTAAACTTTCCCCACTGAATTATTTTACATGAACGTTTTATTTACAACAAATAAATATTTTTTTCTTGGCTGTTTTCCCAGGTTTTTCCTGCCTGTGTACTAACCCTTCTGATTTTGTCCCTACTTACATTGCTTTTGCATTTGCTCTTTACAACTGAGTATATTGTTCTTCTGTGTGATGACTGCTAAATGTTCAAGTTTTGAAAGATATCATCATTTTTCTAAGTCACTATCCTTACCCTTCAGTGATGCTCTTTGTGATGGGATAATTATTTCCTTAAAATATTTCCAGATGACCTTTTATTACACTTGTTTTCCAGCAGACCATTTTCAAGAGTCAGTTTTCCAGAGTCACTTCTTTCCTGGAAACTTTATTTTATCACTCTCCCACCTTGTACTCCTGTGAATCAAGGATTTAGTGTTTAATGCTTTTGGTCACCCAGGTTGCCTTCCACTTTCCTCAAGTAGTTCTTTTTCATCAATCATGATCCAATCTACAAGGGTCTTCCTCCTCCTGCTTTCTCTGCTATTAGTATCAACTGTTGTCACCAATAAATTTGAATAAGCCTTTGTCTTTTTCCGTTCCTGTATTGACTGCTGCATGGGCTGTTTAAGTACCCCATCAATACTAATTACTGTGCATAAGACAAGTCTATGAGTTACAGGCTCAAGTCTCAGGTTTCATTCTGGCACACAGCTTGCTTCCAGAAGCATCAGAGCCCAATTGCAGCAGGATACTGCTAGTCATCCATAAAGAGAGTCACTAAGTACTCTCTTCTTTGTTTTCTCTATGTAAA
The DNA here is from genome assembly GCA_013397895.1 of Origma solitaria. Taxonomy (NCBI): domain Eukaryota; kingdom Metazoa; phylum Chordata; class Aves; order Passeriformes; family Acanthizidae; genus Origma; species Origma solitaria. Next base: position 760,230 of record VZRL01003893.1, on the reverse strand, counting down.
GGTGAACTTTCTTTGAGGCATCAGACATTCTTCATTTGTATGAGTTACCTTGTGGAAGATAAAAACATAGCTGGGAGCAGACTGTGGTGTGATGACATCAGCCATATTCTTACTGGGGTGTTTCAGGAAGAGGAGAGGACAAAGCAGTGAAAGGTATAAAGGGACAGAAGCAGGTAATTGGAAGAAGAGACAGAAAACAGAAGAGGGACAAAAGTAAAAAAAAAAAAAAAAAGGCAGTAAGCTCTTCCTTCCAGTTTCTATCTTTTTTGTGTGGGCACACCACTGAAATCCCAGTCCCACAGCTTTCACACTGTACCAACCGTCTTCTCAGAGTCCTAGAAATAAGTAATTTCTCTCTTTCATTCTTTTTCCACAGCCCTCATACAAATTAGGCTATGCATCTGTTAATATTTTTAAATGCTTTGGAATCCACAAACATCTGAGTCTGAATCCTCTCTTACCAGCTTGCTGCAGTCTCGATAGTCTGGCATATGGCTGGACAGGAGTCCTCAACAAAAAGAGGCTAAAACTAATATAAATATAATTTTGTTGCAGAGTACTGTGCATTGTGTGTGGAGTTGAAGAAACAAGCCCACGAGCAGGTCATACATACCAAATTATCTGTGTAGCCTTACATAAATTTGCTCAAAACTACACAGACACATAGGAAGTAGTGTCTAAAAGGCCACTGTACATATTTCTGTGCAGAATTTTTACAGGAGGCTGGTTGCTACCATGTGACTGCAAGTTGTTCCAATACGTATGGCAAGAATGAGAAGGATCATATGGTTTGTTTCTCATGTACTTAAAATGCAATTATTTTAATAAATTACACTATTGTAATTTCTCCAGGGGTATATAAACAATGTGAAAGAAATAAGCACAGGATACCTATGAAAAATGGAAAACAAGGTAATACAGGAAAGATTAAAAATGCACAGAAGGAAAATTTAAGCACAGAAAAACAGAGAGAAGAAATAATAGAGCTGGCAATGAGAACGGACGGTAGCAAAGGGAGAAAAATATTTTTGGTTAAAATAGTTCTGTCTTTCTAATGCCAGCATCTCACATCTGCTGTCATACAATAATGAGAGCTGAGGCCACTGTAATGCTGACCCAGCCACAGGTAGATGATTTATAATGAAATTGTATCTGCATATGGAAAGGTGTCACAGCTATTAGCTAAATCTTCAAGGTAAGGACAATTTAGAAACCTGAAGTTCAAGAAATTAGGTCGACCACTCTGCTATTAACTGTAGAACTGACTGAAATGGAACAGAAGAATATATTTTAAACCCCATTTATCCCACCACAAAAAATCCCATAGTTGCCTGTTATTCTGAAGTTTGAGCTCTACTGTCTGAAAATAAGCTCTGTGTAGGGGACAGCTCCCAGGTGTCCATCTTAGAAACTGATGGAGCAGAATCCACCATGATCCCAAGGGTGTTTTTTTCCTCTACTACTTGCTAGGCTCATTCTTGACCAAATCTTGGTGGGTTTTTCCAAATATGACCACCAATAAGTTCTACAAACTGATGCTTTCCTTTCCACTTGTTGCTATTAGGAACACCAAAAAAATCTAGCGAACAGGTGTAGAGATAAGAATATTTTATTGGAGACGTGACCTGCTCCAGACAGAATGCAAGTGCCTTGTAGAGACTTCTGCAGTAGAATTTTATGCATTGGATGGGATTTGGGAAGCAGTTTGGCCATGTCAGCATGCACAACCTAAAACACAGGAACAGGGCAGTGGGATAACTCAGCCTGGTCATGTCCAGTACCCACACTCACAAAACTAGATCTCTTGTAAGCACCTCACTGCTCATAAGTATTGTTCCAGCTCTATAGAATCAATGAGTGTAAATGCTCCCATTACAGGTAGTTCATGCTGTGCATTCAAATGTTAGACAATTTCTCAATTTTTTTTTTTTTAATTTTCAGAGAATCCTGGCATCTGAGAAATTAAACTGGAGCCAATAGAGCCCAGCTGAGAATTCCAGGTATGTCCAAGTTTCATGATTACTTGTGAAAACTGGAAAATGCAGAGTTCTAGCTGAACAGTCATAAAGTATTCACTTTTGAAAAAATTAACACAGATTGATAACATGATGTGGTATCCGCAGAGTTTTAAATTCCAGGCCTTTCATAGCAAAGAATTCCTCGTTTGCTCTAGAGGAAGAATAGTATTGAACTAAATCTATATAGCAAATTGATCAGTGGCATGGAGCACTCCTGGAGTTTCTCACACACGCTGTTAAATTGCTGGAACAGTCCCTGGGATGTTGTGGCTCGTGGACAACCAGCCAAGCTCTAACAAACTCGCAGATGCGAACTGGCAGCACGCTGAGATCAGGAATCATTTCCAACAGATAAGGTGGATGTCACCACCCTGTTTTGGAGGCTAAGAGGATGTAATGACACAAACTCTACCGGAGGAAGCCAGCTGGCCATCCAGAGAGCAGAACCACGTGCACCTGTTGGAACAGAAGCAGCTTCGGATAGATTTTCCCACTGATGTAGCTGCTAAAGCAGGAGGCAACTCAAAACTTGCCAGTGCACAGGATGATGTTTGAAGCTTATTCTTTTTTATACCCTTGCTTAAAAAACCATGAGGCATCCAGCCAAAGAGCAGGAAAAGATTTGTCACCATAGCACAAAAATAGTGAATAAAAACCAATGAAGAGTTGATGAGTTTGTCAATAGTCCATTACCTGAGAAATTTTTGTCTAACTGATTCAGCAAATATATACCACAAATTTCCTGTGCATCTTCCTGCTCTGCTTTCAACTTTCTTCCCTGTTTTTATCTCTTTTCCTAACTGCAAAATCGTTTTTTCCTCGGGACTCTCATTCTGTTCCCTGAGCGTGCTTTAATCCTCTCTCTAGAGGATGTAAGAGACAAAGTGGTATTAGGATATGGTGGGAGGCAGAGTAAAACATGATGGAGGGGGAGGGGGCCTGGAAGGGCAAGCAGAAAGGGAAAACTCATCTTTTGACCAGTCTTAGTTTTAAAAGGGTGCCTGAAAGTGAGCAGTGAAGGGATTTTGCGTATGTGACCAGGTGCACTTGACCTCATATTTTGGGACAAGAAACAGGGATGGAATTGAAAAGATGGTAGTGGGTAAGTGTTAGACCCCTGGCAGAAGTTTTATATGTTCAACCAGAAGGATTTATGTTCTACCAACAAACTTTATAATCACAATAGGCTTATTTTAAATTACTTGCTATGCAGTGCTGTAGTGTCTCCATAGATTCCTCTAACGAGGTAAATACTGCAATAGAAAATACTGGTCTGGATGAAGTAACCACCACTGGTCTTTTTCCTACTCTCAAAGTTAGATGGTACATTCCTATTTGTAGTATCTGCAATGCCTTGATACAGTCCAGCAAAATGAAAGCCACATGAGAAGGGGAAATAAATCTATACTACCTGCTGTGAGTTACTGGAGTGAAAGAAAACCCTCTTCATCTGCTTTCCTCCCGGAGCATGTGCATCCTCTCATTCGTGTAACAGATGACTCTGAACTCTGCTCTCACCTCACCAGAAGCACAGGCTGCTTCAGGCAGCAGGAAATGACTTTTGCAGCTCTTGCTAAGCATTGGCAGATCCTTTGTTAAACACTACATGAAAATATGCTGTTACTGTAAAGGACACGCATACAGCCATTAACTTTGTAATAGCCATTTCCCTCTCTTTCTTATTTATTTTTTAATTCCTAAACCCAAAAATCACAGACACTTCAGGGAGTTCCTGGTTCAGTTTGTTGTTATGAGGTTAGCTCAGATTGCAGGATGAAATGCAGAAGTGTGAATACACAAATGGATAACATTTCCCTCATTAGGAAACACCAAGCTCTGTCTACACTCAAAGATGCTTCCCTGCAGAATAGGGACACCCAGAAGATTGACATCTTTTGCTACATAAGTAACTGGTAATTGGCCAAAATTAAAGCAAAATATTCTCCAGAAACCCAATATTTAAAAATAGAAACAAAAGGAATATTCAATATGCAAATAGACTTTTGTGGAGGAGTATCAGCAAGTCTGTGAACCCTATTTCAGAGTTCATTACTCAGGAGAAAAAGTTATTTCTAAAACTGGGTCTATGAGCAATAGAACAAAGTTCAGGGATGATTTTTTTTTTCATTGAAACTACTTCATTTACAGAAATGAAAACTATGACCGTGATGTAACTGGCCTCTGAATAAATTCTAATCTGAGTAAAATCCTCAAATATTCTTAAAAGTTTTAGGTAGCTATTTTCTATTGACTTTCAGACAGCATGTAAGTTCTTTTGAAAGTTTTAGCCAGGATAATCAACAAATATAATGACTAAAACCAGTATCTGCCCAATTTTAGGACTACTGTGTAATAAGTGAAACTCATTAGGCAAATAGGGATTTTTCAAACTGGTAAGTAATCTACCCTCTGGCAACACATTCATTAAGAAAGTGGTGGGAGGACAGTGCATTTAATGAGTAATAAGCGACTATTCATTATCCTAAATACAGAAAGTTTTATTGATACTTCAAGTTACAAAATAAGTAGCTACACTTTTTAGGATACTCCTTGCCTACCCATCCCTCCCGAAGTGTGCACGGTGCTTTACAAACAACTGTTTCTACACCATTTCAAGCAGTCTCATGTGGAGATGCTCATGTGAACTGTGAAATAAAGAGCAGCAGTTTTGCTGTGCTAGTGCAGGGTTAATTAGTGCACACAGAGCACTGTGATAATGCCATTAATGTCTTTGGACAGCTTTGCTGTTGGAAGTAGGATATTTCAACCTCACTTGGGTTCTCCACATATCCTGCTGAAAGAAAGCAGTCAGAGTGAGCTGGATTAACAGAGGTGTCATACATAAGATGTGCTGTTTTCATTATATTCAATTGCCATAGACAAAGGCTGAAATCCTGCACTCAGTTTCACAAAGGTCTAAGGGAGAGAAGGGGAAAAAAAGAGAAAGCTGGAAAGCAAAATTATTGAAGCTAGTCAGAAATTATTTTACTTAATACAAAGCAGAGACTGCTGAAGGTAGACGCAGTAAATTTTAAACTATATAAACAGATGGTTCAAAAAAGAAATTAATCTGATGATTTCTATGTCCACTAGAAATAGGACAAGAATTAATTGACTTAAATCACAACAAGGGGCATAAGATATTAGGAAGAACTCTCTAACTGAAAAAGCAGTTACACACTTTAACACATTACTGAAGGCAGCTCTCAACTCGCCTTCATTGGAACAAACTAAATAAACATCCATCAGGGCCGATTAAAGAGCAGATGGCTTGGTACTGGGCTCAAATAGTCTAACACATACTATCTGATATTGAACAGAATGCTTTTGAACAGGAGGAATGAAGCACTGACTTCCCTGAATCAACAGAAAGATTGCTGGCTCCAAGTCCTGACCAGCTTAACATAAATAATTGACTAAAAGGTTCTGTGTAGTGGGTTCTTCTGTAGTTGCCACAGACAGCAAAATGCCATTGTGCCTTATTAATGAAGCTCTTTTTCCAGCACTTATGTAAGGAGTTTTTCCTGTGAAACAATTGGAAAACCTCCGTGAGTTTTAGATGAGGTGCTGGTAACAAAGTTCTTGGATCCACCACTGAGGACCTGGGTTTGGCATTTTTAAAAGGGAGACAATTTGCAAGCAAGACAGGGAGGAACAATTGTGAAAATAGGCAAACAGCTGAGTTTTAACATTTCAACAACTGGGTTTTTTTCCTTTTTAATTAGCTGCAATAATTTTCCTCCACATCACAAACACATTTATAACCCAATCAATCTCTGTCTCGCATACAGCAGAAATTTTGGAAGAACACGCTTGCCCAAAGGCTCCAAATAGGATGTCTGCATTTCTCTTGCCAAACTCATGCATGTGCATGAGAAGGCTTTTGATTTTGTGTAGATTGACAGATTAGTATACTGATGACGGCCCATTTACTAACCCATTTGGCCATTTTTTGTAGGCATCCATGTATGCTATGACTTTACGATAATGTAGTGACTCAAAGACCTGATCCTCAGGAGAAGGAAGAATTCACATCCATTGACTCCATGTCCATGAGCACCAAGGGGATGAGGACTTAATGCAGAAGATAAATTAATCAGAAGCAGTTTTCATTCCATCCAAGCATAAACAAAATATATACAATTATTTTGTTTCTTTCTTTTACTTAGCACCTGTAAACTACAAGCAATCCAGTTATGCCCTCAGAAAAAGTGGTGCCAGCTCCTATAAGTATTTGGTTAGTTTTAGAAGGCCACTAAACTGTTCAAAGTACTACTCGGTGAGAATAAAGTAATCCCAAATCATCGCTGAAGTATTCAGGCTGCATTAATATAAATGAATTATCAATGTATAAATGCTGTCATAGTCAAACAGCCAAAAGCATAAGCAAAACACTGCATGGTTTCCATTAAGTCCTAAACATTATGTTAACAAATCAGACTTGTCAGCACTTGAATCTGAATTCCAATATTAAATGATACATCAGCTTTAATTTCCATCTGTAAAGACTTTTCCAAGAAACAAGTTGCTGAAACTATGAGGGAAGGCCATCTTAATGCACATATACCAATCCCTGAGCTGAAATCAGTTCACAAAGAGCTGAATATTGGATCTCAACTTCAAATTTGGGCATAAGAACTGATAAGCTTACCTTTGGCCATTAATAATTCTGCTTCTATGCTTCTTACTTTTTAGTGTGTTGCTATTTACTTTCCTACTTGGACATAGCCTGTCTCACTTTCTTCTCTCTTTCTATAATTTTCCCAATTTCCCTTTCATCTGTTTTGTTTACATTTCCTATTCCTCCTTCATTACCTTAGTCCTTCTCATTTCAAAAGTGCAGTCCATTTTGTACTTATACCATTATGTAAACCAGACCACTAAGCAGGAGACCAGACTAGAAATGCAGCATGGAAATCCCCGATAAGGCAGGCTAGAATGAATATTTGTATTACATTATTTTTTTTTATTATAATAAGAAAAATGTCTTATTGTGTTACTGAGTACAATGCACAATATTTTGCTAATATACTACACTGGTCACTAATCCGATGTGAAGGTCATATACACTTCATCTATTAGCTTTTACTATTGCTTTCTGTAATACATTGATAACCCAGCTTCTGAACCAACCTTTTACATTCTCATTCAGTTTATATTGTAATTGAAGACATTTTTGAAAAAGTAAAAAAATTTAAATAAAAGAAAGGGAAAAGAGAAAGACAAGTTAATGCTGCTGAGAATATTGTTTTCCTCTGTCTATTCAGTCTGATTTATTGCAAAGTATTTGCCATTGAAAATCCTATTGTTTTTTCAGGTATTGAAATTTGCTGTATCATTTTTCAAGGGTTTTAAAATTGCATTTGGAAATTAAAAAATAGAACCAATAACAATGAATTTCAGCTGCACCACTGTCAAAGAGACACTGTATATTCCAGGACAGTAAGGAATAATAACACTCTGGGAATGTATGCTCACCTTTAATTTGGAAAGCTGCCTGAAATTAAACAAATTAAAGACAGAATTTTAAGCTACTTTTATCATGAAGTTCACTGCTTTCCTTTGAAATATCACCTTTCTGGATATTTTCTGCTATGAAAACAATTTCCACGCAAGAAAAATGTTGAGTTTAAGCAATGGTTAAGGAGCCTGACAGAACAATTAACTTTGGTGAAATTATATTTTATTCACTATTGGTCCAATCCTGTTCAATGTTTGGCAATGAAGGATGTCCATCTTTTCTCAAAAGGCATACACAGATTGCTTCCAAAGAATAAACATTTAGGAGCAATCCTCATTACCAGTGCTCTGAGAAAATAACTGCTGCTGTTGTAGTATAAAAATTATTATTCAAAGTTTTAATTTTGTCCTTTAACTCAAAAATTATTTAGTGCTTCTTTTCAAGACCTTGTTTTTAATTTTGTATCTCAAAAGAGGTAGTGAAAAAAACAGGGATTTGTGTGTTGAATTACTTTGGACCCACAAAAGGTCTGAAAGCACTGACATATGATGCTTAAGTACTGTAATAAAGATATTTATTGAATATACAACATGATGTTTAGGACGACAAAGTTTAGAGAACAAGGTATCCAACAATCTCAAAACCATGAAATCATGCAATATGCATTTTCAAGGCTATTATAATTAAAGTTGTAAAAAAATAATAAAAAAAATAAAATAAAATACAAGTGGGTCCCTTCCAACTCAGGATATTTTATGATTCTATTGTTAGGAAGACAGGAATGAATACTGAAACTGTGAGGTGAGCAAATAATTAGCTAGTAGAGAAGTATCAAAAGTATCAAAAGAGAGAAAAAAAGAGGTAACAAATGGTTGGCCTTGGATCAATTTTGTTGATTTTTTTCTGTAAATAACTGTGGATTAGTAAACAAAAAGTATCCTTTAGATGAAAAGCTAAAAGTACTGTCAATACTGAAGAGGATTAGGGTATTTCATAGAAAGAACTGCATGGCCCTGAGGATGAGAGTGAGTGTAATTAAGTCAAATTAAATTTAAAATAAAAAGAGTAAGGTCATTGGGGACTATGAAGAAGAATTTCTGCTATTCACTAGGAACTTGTCAGTTAGAAGTGGCTGGGAAGAGACAGACACAAGTGTACAAGCTGATCACAGGATGGCTATGAGCTATCAAGGGATGGCAAGCATGGAAAAACTCAAATACCATCCTGCAATACATCAGTCAAGGTGTTTCCAGCTCAGACAGAAAAGAATGAATTCTATACTAAACCACAATGACAATTAATTTGTAATAGTGTGTACAGTCCTGGTCATTTATTTTCAAGGAAGATATGAAATAGAATAGGCATAGAGAAGGATGACTGCCATTATCCATTGAGTGGCACCGGGAGCTAATCAGACAAGAGGAGAATTCACCTTGCAACCCAGAGGAATGTGATTGGTGCCTGTATGTAAACCAGTGTACAAATATGGGAGATAAAGGAGCTATTTATACGGAACAAGAGTGTTTTATACAGTAATAAATGGCCATAACCTGAACTTTAATGCAGTAAGATACAAAGCAAAGCAGATTCTGAAATCACCTTCCAGTTAAAGTGCCAGAGACAAAACATGAAACTACTATTAATATACTGTTTGAAGCACTTAAGTAAGTAAATATATGATACTGTGTCCATAATGTCAGGGCCTTGCATCAGAAGAACAAGAAATCATTTCCAGTTCTGTATTTCCAGGATTCCAAGATTTAGCCCTTTCCAAGTATTTCAATACTCCCTACGAATGCATGAGAATATCAAGAATTAGGCATTGTATAAGACTTTTTTAACGTACATATGTAAGAAGCAGAGAGACAATCAGCATGACAAGTGCAGCCCACTTTCTAAACAATGCCTAAATTGTTCAAATTGTCTAAACTGAACTGTCAGTGGGGACCATGGTCTGAAGTTTTATGACAGTCTTCAAGAGGTTCCACCTCCTGCAGGATCTTGCAGGATTATGGCGACTACACTCATCCAGACCTCATTGCAACCCACAGAACTCTTGCAGATTTCAGAAAATTTTGAATCAGGCTGTAGATATATCTCTGTAAAAATGTGTTTATTCAAAAATGAGAAAAATTAATTCAGTCAAAGTGTACGTTCATAAAAGAGAGAGAGATCGTAACTCTGTGCACTGCCTTAATTGTATTTTAACTCAAGCAAATTAAAACCAACTATTCCAGCATGTCATTCATGGAGAAAATCTTATTCACAAGGCTGCCTTATTCATGATGGAGTCTTGCACATATTCAAATTCATCATAATTTTCTTAGTCTGAGGTTCTTATTTTCATGGAATAAATTCGCAATTAACATTTCAGCAGAGGGGCACCTGTTAACACACTGGAAAAGCATTGCAGCTAAGAAGGATTTAAGAATAAATGAAGATATTTTTAAGTGACTTTATTCCCTGCAAAACACTATTCACTCTATCAGAAAGTTACAGGGTATAAACACACTTAATCTCACAACATGCACACATATAAACACATTTTTTTAAAAAAGGTAAAATAGACTTTTGGCTGTTAGAAGCACTAGTGAAGTAGCAAATGAAGAAATAGGTAGAAAAATGTTTGGTAAGTACTGGTAATGAGTATTTATATTCTGTTTGGAACTGAAAGCATGGGCAAAGGAGACTAACCTGCCTCAGTGCTTTTACATCCAGTGGTTTCCTTCAGTGTCAATTATTCTCTGTTTCCAGACCAGCTAACAAAATCTTAGAATCATGGAACACCATACTGGAAGGGTATCTCAAGGATCATCCAGTCCATTCTTTCCTAGCGGAAGCACAGTAAGAAAGAGCTCCTTTGGCTTGAAAATAAATTATTATTACATATTCATGTCATCTGAGTACATCCTTTAGATGAGAAATATGTTGGTTTCTCTCCTAGAGAAATTTTAGCCACAGATCATTCATAAATAATACAGTGCAAAACACTGCTTGGATATACTAGCTTATCACTGTTGGAGGCTGAAAGATTATTATAATCTTCTACCAGACCTTTGCCAGAAAGGTCAAGTAGTTAAGCAGTTATCTCCCCTCACTGTTAGAAAAGGCTGGACCACAACAGATAGTATAAACTGTCAAAGGGAGGTTTCTAGCAGTCATCAATATAAAAATAAAGCTAGATCATAATGCTAGATTGAAGACGCTGCAAATAAAACAATAGTATCTCCCTCAGCACCTCACTCTTAGTTCTCATACTCAAAATTCTGTCACAATTGCCCTGAAAATGTTTTTCGCACAGTTGTAGGAACCATGGAGGAAAGAAAAAAGTAATTATTAAAAACAATGCACCTCCCACCACAAAAAAACCCCAAAAAAAAAAAAAAAGACAAAGAAAACCCAAAACAATCGAACTTAAAAAGAGGAGTGGAAAGGAAGTTGAGCAAAAATTACATGGTTTCTGAAACAAGGATCCCTGCATAAGTACCTGAAATGCCTGTATACTAAGGCCCTAATCAGAATTAAAACACTGCTCTCATGTTATCTAGGCCCACTTAAACATAGACCCACCTATAAAAACATAGTATATTAATACTCTTCTAAGCATTAAAAGTAATGATTTGGCAAACTTAAGAAGCCAGAAGATAGAACACTCGGCTTAGGACTGCCAGATTTATGACAGTGTTATTACTGCTGGCAGATCACTTTTCTTTTTAAACTGCAGCGTGTACCAGGTGGAAGAGAATCATTCCAACAGTAGGCTCTGCCTGGGTGTTGCACAGATATTAGCAAATGGCAGTAATTTATCAGGAAATATCTCAGGACTCTGCTGAATCAAAGCTCTGTCATACTACAGGACCTCCATGTCACTGTCGCTCACTTGGTGAATTACAAAGTCTAAATTCTGGTCATTTGGGGTCTGCAAAGAAGTCATTGACATTCTTATGTCTATCTTTAGCATCTAGGTCAAACTGCAGCTGGGATAATTATGTTATGGAGTACATCCTGTTATTAGCTATTAGAAAAATTTTCTGTGTTCATTAACAATCAGCCATTTTGCGTTCAGTTAGGTTTTGTCCTTTTTTTCTCTCAGTCAAAATTAGGGCTTATCTGAACAAAAAGCATTAATTTATTCCCTGGGTATGAAAGGATATAAATGCATTTGTGTATTAGTGTATTTTTAGCTGGATTTAACTGCTTACATTGTTCATTGTCATATTATTGCAATGCCTCACAACACTCAGGCTCTTGCATTCTGCTTCACAACTGTGCAACTTTCTTCCTGCAATTCTGGGGGGAAAAAAACACATAAAGAGAGGCAAATACCAAAAAGAAAAAATAAAATGAGCCAACAGTGGCAAATACGGTGGCCTAACTCTCAGTTCTGGGCTGCTGTATGTGGAATATTCTCCACAAGAACATTTTGATGTATGGTATGTCTTGCACACGTGAGATCCTATTTACAGCTGCAGAGAGATGCAAGACCAATGTATTGCAATGGCAGCTCTGCCTCTCTCTGAAATGTGGATTCAGGAGCACTTCTGAACACCCAAATCTCTACATGTCCCCTCGCAGCATGGCTGCACAGAGCACAAGTCACAGATGGGAAACTTGAGCATATTCAATGGATGTCAACATCCATGTGCTCTGGTCGGGCGCTAATTTGAGCAATCAGAGAGAAACTGCCTTTCAGTCCAGAGTCAGCCCATGAATGTGTCTGTCTCCCTCCAGCTATGCCTGGTTTTCCCTTCTTTCTGTCTGAGAGGCACTGACAAAATTCACGGTCGCAGTCTTGCATGTAACCTGTTAGACAGGTGGTACTAATTAAATATCGGGCATCACAGCTATCCATTTAGCAACAAATATAATTATGCTCTATCTGCTGGTGCATGAAAGCAGGAGTCTCTTGAAACTCAGTTGAGGCAGGCATATTTTAAAGGAAACTGCAAATAACTTATCAGAGGCTCTTCCTCTCTAAAGCAGTCCTCAGTGAGATTCAAAAATTGAATAAATGAGATCCAGCTCACCAGGTGGGTTTTTGCAGGCTGTGATGTTGGTTCTTATAGCTCTAAAAAGGAAGTGATAAGCTTCTGTATTGAATGTGAGTGCTCTACAGGCAGGAGGATAGACGACTGAAAAGAGAAATCCCCACAGTGAGGGATTTGTGAGATTTGGCAGGAAATCTGCATCACAATACTGTGCTATTTCCCACAGGGAAGGAGCCCAGAGAATTTCTCAAGAGGAAGGCACTATTCCACCATCGCTACTTTAAAAGTGACAGGCAGGAGACAAATCGGGGTATGGGCACAGACAGGTATCTTCTTTATTGTGTTTCTTGACACAGGAAAATCTGAAGGGTCTAAGACACCATTTTCAGCCCCGTTGCACTTAAGGTTTATATGCAGAATAAAACTGCAAGTTCGGGGTGTCTTCGAAAAATCCATAGGGCAAACAGAGATCACTCATTTCCAGAGCTTTCTAGCAGCTTGCCAGACTTGCAAGCTTAGCAGAAGTCTGTAGAAGCAAAAAATAAAGCCGCTACAAAAGACTATTTCGGGACTTACAAATGGAAGCTGAGATATTTTAACTATTCAATTAACTGGGGCTGTAGGATTTGCTTTGTGAGCATTTTATTTCTTAATCTACGCTGCCCTTCTCTAACCTCTGAATAACTTTTTACTCTCCTCCTTTTTTATCTGTTACTACCTTAAAAGATGAAGCAGAAGACTGTGTGAGTTGCAGGACCACCTCTGTTGCCTCTGAAAGCCATTACGTGCGCTGAAAGCATTAGAAATTCAGAAATAAATTGCAAAGTTGGTTCAGAGCACAGTGAAGCATTTAGTTGCAACTCAGTTGGGTGGAAAAAAAAAGAAGTCACACTCCAAAAGAGACAGAGAGCTTTCTCTGCTTGAAATTATTGAATAATTTATTTGAAACACAAATCAAACTATTAGAAGGAAGGTGATGGTCTTCAGACAGAGGTCATGTAGAAAAGTACAGGGCCAATAACTGCCTTTTTTTTCTCTTTCATTAGCTATCAAAATACTTGGTTCTTTTAAAAGAGAAGCCAGCCACAATCAATCATTTTTATATCCCTTCCATTGTAGATTATGTCTAATCAGTGTAACTGCATTTGAAAAACGCTATCACATAGAAGCTACAAGTCATGCAAAATATCTCTTAAATAATGAAGCCCAAATGAAGATGTATCACATAAGTCCATTGAAAACTCCATTTCCTTCAAATGCTTTGTGAAAAGCAAGTTTTATAGCACGCATTTGGCTTCACTACAGAAACAGCTGCCTGACAGGGCTCAGAGCAGTGCAGCCACTGTGCATCAGGCAGCACACAGCTATAAAGTAAATTATTAGCTTTCAAACACTCAGCCCAGATCATTTTCAAAGCTAGTTAATGTAAGGACCCATTAATCCCCCAAACAGGAGCTAAACACGTTGCACAGCAAAACATTCATGAAGGGAAACAGTCCTTCCCGTTCTCTCATGAGCATTGTATTCTTCTCTACCACCTTAACCCGTGGGTTTTGCCACTCCAGCCTCAGCACCCGCTTCCACGGGAACCAAACCCTCAATTACCTTTCATGTCTATGTACTTTCTTCATCACAATTTTTGATAGAAACCCAAAGAGCCACAGATTGCAGAATTACCATGCCAGATTCCTTAGCGGTAGCCATAGAGAGGTTTAAAATCCTTAATCCGATGCTTGCCTGTGGTAAGCCTTTGTAATTAGCCTCGGGAAGGATCCTTATCCATCAGCAATCTGATTTAGCTCTCATTCCCAACTTGCTTGGGTGTTTTGCACCTTGTGGGAAACAATTGGTTGAAGTTGTTAAGCTTCTTTTATGCAGGGCTAATAAGCATTTGGATGTCTGTCGTTCTCTTTGAAAAATCCGCTGTGGATCAACATGATCCTCTTCCTGTGTAAGGCACCAAGGCCTCTCTGTCAGAGCAAGAATTCTACTTCTTGAACCTTTTTTTTTCTACAAAGGAGAGATAAAATCTTGCACGTTCTTTTAGTTTTTGCTTGATGAACAGTATAACTTTATCATTGGTCTCCAAAGCAAAAAAAAATTCTAAATACAAATATAACAGAATGTAAGCATTATATATATTCAGAGATACATAAATTCTGCTTTACTGTCTGTAGTCTGGCATTTGAGATTAACTCTTTTTAGTATCACAAGCCAGACTTTCACATAGTCTGAAATTTTCAAAGCATTATAAAGGATTAATTCATGCAAATTTCTGATAAGGACATGTTAATAATTCTGAGAAAAGGACATATTTGCTTCAGTAAAACAAAAATTTAAAGTATCCTTAAAGTCTTATAAGCAGTCTGAAACACAATAAACAGTGTCTGTACATTAAATGAACCCTATCAAACAGTAAATTTTCTATCCATGACAGATTTCTACATCTCATTATTATTGTGTATATTCAAATGTAAGCCTTCCAAACAACTCATACCTATACTTCAGCAGAAATACACACATATTCCCTTCTGAGCCAGAGGTGACAGGAATATGCAGCATGTGCCCTTATTCTCCTCAAAGTCTGAGGAGAATTGCAACATTTTTGTTTTCCTTCTCCTAACTGCAAACACGCAATAGGCACAGGTGGCTAATAGGGAATCAGTCCTCAGCTTTCAGCAAAACACTTCCAAGCACTGTTCCTCGGCATGGACACATCTCACCCTGTGTCAGGGAGACATTCGGGTCCCACTGTTGCCTTCCACACCTTAACTTGTAAGTGTGAACCCTGAGGGATTCAGCTGATAGAGGACTTGGTGTGAATTGCCAGGGAGACGACAACGATAAAACCTTATCAATAAAAGCTATTGAGAATGTATGGTAGGGGAAACATTTTCTTCCTGGAGTTTCAGGATGTTCCTAGTTGAGTTGCTGCTTTTTGCAAAGGTTTCCAAATATATATAGTATTGTATTATATTATATATTGTATTTCTAATAATACCCATCTTCTCTTCCTCTACCTCTGTTCTGGGATATTCTCTACGTAACCATGATCTTTCAGTATTTGAAGAAACCAAAGTTTACCTGCTGAGAAGATTCTTTCCTAATTATTTTTGTGGATGTCTACAGAAAACACAAAGTTTTGCAGCTGAAACTGATGTAACTCTCTTTGAAGAGGTCTGCATTTTGTTTCATGTTACTAGTTCTCAGAAAGCAATTTGATTTCCTTGCAGAAATAGCCATTTTAAAGATTTCTTGCTCTTTGATACTATTATGAACTTATTAATTAGTCTACTATTGAGTCAATTTTCAGCAGTTGTAAACTAGATCAAGACCTATGGGATTAAACAACTAGATAAATATTGAGCCAGTGGGGCAGGATTTTAATGCCTGTACTTGGGCTTTTTTTTCCTAAAAGAAATCTTCTGAGACTTCAGTAGTCTTTTTGTGGGTTAAGGTGCTACTCAGTGAAACTAAAATGATCAATACTGGACTCTCAGTTACCATCAGCTAATACTCTGTGATACTGGAATTATTCATGAGCATTCTAAATATTTCTAAGTTTGCACATAGGTACCTATTGCTGACACACTTAGGAATTTCCACAGTGGATCGAAGCCAAAGATCCTCTAGGCCAGTATGTGTTTTCCACTGATGAATAGCATGAGAAGTTTCAGAAATCTGCAAAATCCAGATGGCCAGGCCCAGAAGAAATCTCAGGAAACCATTTCATTCAGTCAAACCTTTCTGTTTGGAAAATACAGGTGAGAAAATCTCTCTTTCACAATGTAAATCTAATTTTCATTGCTGGCAGAGATAAATTCAAAAACTTCAAATGTGAGATTTAATATTCCCTACAGATGCTTGGGCACTTTTGTTATATCAGTGTGCTCTGGACTCCTTGGTTCTCTAGCTTTGGCAAGACTTCCCTTGAAGACCTCCTCTTTATACTTCTTAAAAGATCTATTGAATGCTTCAACTGGTCTTTATTATAATAGAGATAGCTGTGATAGCTTTGTTCTTAGCCTGTTAAGCATGTTCATTAATCAACATTTCTTATTTAAAATAAAAAAAATACTTTATCCTGAAACTTTATGGTTATGGTCTCCTAGCAACAGAATCTCCCCTTAAGAAGCCACTTGTCTTTCAAAGGGTCTGTGCCTAGAACATATTTGACAGCACTTTTCAAAAAAAATTTAATCAACGGATTTCTTAATATGAGTTAAATAACTTTTCTTCACAGAGATGGCAACAGTATCAAGTGCTACAATTTTAAATCATCATTAAAAAGAGATCACAAAAAGTAGATTCATTGTCCATAAAAATTGCAACTAATTATTATTGATGCTTATTATGAGTGTTGCTGTCACACACCAAGATATCAATGAGCGAAGTCTTGTAAAGCCAGAAAGAGAATGTACTTCCTTCATGCAGCTTACAGATTTTCATGGGTTTTTTAAATGTTTCTGAAGTGTAAGGAAAAACAAGATGATTCTGGTTTCAATTAAAGAAATCTACTTGTTTATGAGGTCTCTGATCCTTACGAATAATTCTAGTGCATTTATTATGGATAAAATCTAATTTATTGAACAGATGCTCAAGATCATTTCAAATAGTCATGCTAAATGCATTAAAACCTGAGACAACACTGTTCTGCAGCCACAGCCTTACTGCTCTCCCCTCCAGCTCGGCTGATATTGTCTTGTGTTAATTTAATGTCTTCTAAAGTGATCATTATCTATGGTTCCCCATGACAGCAAGGTACAGACCATGGCAGGAGATCACTTCTAGTTCTCTCCACCTGGAAATCCCAAATTCCTACAGAGTACGTCGAGACAGCAACCCTGAGAGAAGGAAAATCAGCTTCAAAAGAGCAGGTTTAGAAGTGTTTTGTTTGAAGGGATCCACACTTGTATGAGGTCAAACTATCAGAGAGGGGAAACCACGGCCTGGTTGTGAGAGGCTGAGGTTGTAGCTGCTGCGGAGTAAATATTCCTGTAGGAGGGGAGGAAGATCATAGAATTATAGAATCATTAAGATTGGAAAAGACCTCCAGAACCATAGAGTACAACCTTTGATCATAGCACCAAAATACAAAACCAAATAATATTGGCAAAACTATTACGGATAACTTCTGTCTGACCATAGTCTAGATTTCTACAAAAATAAATTTATAGAGTTATCCAAATGGAATGTAACACAAAATTGAGAAAATTTTCTATTTCTAGGATATGATTTCTGTCTTTCTGTAGTGGATATCTAAAATAAGTTAGATAAATGAGACAGGAAATTGTTTATTTCTCACCACTGACCATTCATGGATCACTGGAAGAGTAGCCAGATGTGGACATGACATCTAAAACTGTGAGAGTTTAATCCCATTTCCTGTGTTTTATTTGGGTTAAATGAGTTCAAAATTTATTCTCTTTATAGATCTCATGCACTCTCTTAACTTTTTTAACACAGTTTTCCATGCACATGAAATTATACATAAGTACTTCAGATGCAAATCTTTCAGTCACAAGATGGAAATGGAAGGAGAACCAGGAATATCAAGTGTGCTTTCTTGGTGTCCAAAGTAACAAAATGCGCAATATCTAGCTTAAACCCATCAAAACTCTTCAGCTACTCTTCAGATGGTAGAAAAGTGTTCTCTAATTTCCAACCCAAAGGTATCCATGGCCCATTTATAATAATTTGACTGTATGCCAAGAGTTCACTTTACCTTTAAAAACCTGCCTTATTCTCATGTACAGAAAGTGCATCAGCTGATTAAATGACAAAACCCTCTTTGAACAGCTGAGACTTGGTTGTGACCCCATCACCTTTCTCTCTTTCCACACCATTTGGTGCTGGTGGCTGCCCAGAAGCTTTCTTCCTCTCTGAAAAATTATCCATTTGTTATGAAATGCCTATCAGAAACCCACTTACAGTGATACCAAGATTGAGTAGCAGCTAGACAGTACTTTATTTTTGTTATGACTGCATACGAAAACACCTCTCTGAAAGGCTTGAGGGGTCTGTACAATTTGTTAAGCTTAAAATAACATAATGATCACTATACAAGACCATTAAATATTCATACTCAGGAAAAACATTAACTGAGCCAGCAACATTAAATAACAATATGCAGGTGACAAATTACCAATCAATATATCAAAGCATTTTAAAAGCACTTTCACTACTTTCAGAAACATTCTCTTATTCAAAAAATACTTTCAATAAATTACAGTGCAAATTAATTTTCTTTTAGTAGACTTTCAAGAGATTCTGCACCATCAGAGAGTACACTAATTCATCTATATGACCTTACTACAATTATTTTAATTCACCCTGATTTTTAATATATTGCTATATTTTGTCTGAAACAGGTTTAGTGGGTAATATTTTCATACCAGTGTTACATCTTCTTGAAGGTCTGCTCCGCTGGCAGAATCCTTCTAACCTATACATTACTACCTACTATGGAAATTAGGAAAGTTACCAAGAAAACCAGGAAAGCTGAAGCTAGTTAAAGAGTTTTCTCATGTGCTCTGCTTGGGCAGAAGGATTGAGGGCTGGAAGAGAAGGAGGATGGGGGAGGGTGTTTGTTTATTTTCCTGATGCATAGTTAGGGGCAAGTTTTCTAAGTCCAAGAAATGGACTTCTAGCCAGTTCCTTGTCTCCAGTCCTAACTTAGAGTCCGTGGTGCAGGTGACCACCTCCAGCATGACATCCTGCTGATATTTATCATAAAATGAAGTGTTGTCCTGTAGAGCTGGACCATCAGTGCTGGCCAACACTGAAATCTTCATCACTGCTGCTGCCAACTTGGCTGGACTCTTCTCACCCTGGAAAAAGAAAGAAAGCAGACATGATATTCGTTTGCCTCATGACAGTATGAAGCATTTGGTGGAAAGACTATGGCACATGATAAAAAAACCGCAACAACGCATAGATTTCTCTGTAATTTTTTCTTGGAGACGAGAGAAGTGAATTCATTGCTTATATAAACTGGTAAAGTAAAAGTCAAAGAAACTGGACTTTAGTCGTTCTTTCTCAGCTGAGCAATGAAGAAACAGCACTTGTGACGTATCCTGCTCTCTATCTCAGCTTTGCTCCCAGTCTCCATCCTGAATCAATCCTTTAGTGAATTTTCACCATCATTCAGGCTTCTTACTCATCTCAGGCCTCTTCATTGATGACAGATTATTACCTGAACACTCTTCTGTCAGAAAACAGTCTCGGTTTACTGTCACATTGAGTGGTCACACAAATCTGAAGTACTTAATTGTCACTTAAAATGTATTTCATATGGAATTTTACACTCCATCCAAGATTCCCCACAAAGTTATTTCTAATAAGCAGGTAGATTGATTGCAACAAAGATCCAAGATAACCACTCTAAAAGCCAGGTACCATGGAGAAAATATCAAAAACTCTCATATGTGTTCATTGATGGGAACAGAGAAACATTTAATTGGGAAAAAAATCTGCTTGTTTGATTTTTTTTTAGTATTTTTGGTTGCACAATTAAAGATTTTTCTTGCTTCAGCAGTTTTCCCTGCTGATTTGTGGGGGCTCACAGAGACTTTGCTGCCTCAGCAACACCTGGGACCAGAGGTAAAGCTGTTTTAAACTACTTGGCCTATAGAAAAACAATTTGAGCATTGAAGCTGAAATTGCACTAAATTTTCTCAGCTGTCTGTAACCACACAGATTGCCTGTATGCGGACTACACTGTAGGTGGAGAAGAAAAAAAACCCACAGAGAGTGCATTTTGATATGTTTTTGACTAAAGAGTGCACATGGTTGATTTAAAAATGCTGTAACAGGTTATACATTGTTAAATCTCAGGCCGAAAGTTTTTGTTGTTATTTTTCTTTTCCCAGATCACACCATACTGATTAAGGCCAGTCTGATACCTTTTATTCCCACTTATTAGTACCACTCCTCATGATTACTCCCATTTAAGTTACAAGGCTGCTCAAGGACTCTCATATTTTTCAGAATGAGTAGAGCAGCCCAGTTTGTCTCTGAGGCATTCAGAAGCAAAATGCAGATGTCTTCCTGTGCAGCAGAATGGGAATGACCTGCTCAGATAAAGATGATAAGGATGTCACTCTTCCTCTGTTCTCTGTACAAGGGAGTCAGGCCTGTCCTCCCTTGGGTGCCCACATGAAATGTTTCATCTCTTCTAAGCAAGTGAACGGTCAGTCCTTGAAGCAAATGTGAGGATTCAAGAGTTTTTTCTAATCCGTGAAACTGTGGGCACGTCCTCCTTGTGTTGGTCATAGACCTGTACTTGCTCAGGACAGGGGGCTACAGGTCCTCTAACCTCAAGCCACATTCCCCAAGATTTTCCTTAAATAATAGCAGGGTTTCACACCACTTATTTTATGTATGCATATTCCCTCTTGCCTCCCTGAATAGCCAACTGAAACTCAGCATAATATTCCAGAGTATGTACTTAGGCTGCTTATGCAACAAACCCACTTGAAAGGGAGAAAATCTCTCTCCATTGAGAAAAAACACTGACACTGGTCACTTAGACGCCTAAGACTGATGATAGATATGCAGTGCCACCAAAGATGGTACAAATACCTACACAGATTTTCCAAAACCTTGGTTTTGTTCCATATCCTTTTGGGAAGTGTGGGACGGTGGAAAACAATTTGCAAGATTCACAGTGTGGGCGATGCAATACAAAAAGACAAAGACCCAAGGCCGTAGCCACTTACTCATAGATGAAGCTTCACTGAAGTTATACATGGTACAAATAATTGCCTTCTTAATTTCAGTATGACTTGTACAGATGGCCCTAAATAAGTGTTGTGCACAAAACTGAAAGATTAAAGTTTCACCTCCTACAGTTACTACAGCACTTCTTTGCCTGGACACATTTAGGAGAGTATGGCATTACAATCTCACCCACCACATGTACAAAATATAAATTATTCATTTTATACATCTACAGTTATAAAAATCTCAATTGTATGAAGATAATCTATTTACCAATATTTAACTTACAGAATAGTTTTGAAGAATAGGCTTTTCTTCTTACATGTTTACAAAATCATGATTAGCCCTGGAAGGGCAGATTGGAACAGACTGCCTATGTACCAGTAAGAAACTGCCATTTGAAGATCTGGGAGTCATCCAAAGAAATCAGATAGAAATATGTTTAAAGCCAGCAAGTAGACATGGTTATTCACAAAGAAGGTGATTCTTCTGAAATTCCCCAACATTTGTTAGTTGTACACATATGGGTTCAAGTGAAGGCTCTGCTAATGAATTCTAAGCAGACAAATTATATCAGGCTCAAGTAATTCCATGAACTTAAAACACCTAGAGGCTGGTTGAACAATAGGGAAAAATAACAAATAGCTTTGGCCTCTTCTCTGCCTTTCTTTTCTGTGTGGAAGCACTCCTGTGATAAACCTAAATCTATTTCTTGAATAGCGAGGATTAAAACTGACCTTCTTCTTGCACCAATGTATTGTTTCTCTCTAATTTCCTTTCTAAGAAGAGGATTTCAGTAAATTATTCCACCACTAGAATACCTAAGATTCATTTGCATGCATAGCCCAGGAAAGCAGAAGAATGCTATCAAACCTCCTGCATACGTTCTGAGCAGAGTAACCTCTGGCTCAGCACGGCATGCACACTTTTAGCCCATAATGTAATTGTTTCGCAAGATAAAACTGTCTATTAAAAATATATAATCTAAAAAATATACTCTTAAATGCAGTATCAATAAAAGATAGCTTTCTTTCCTGAACTATAGGGCACTGTGGTTCTTCAGTCAGTATTGAAGATTTGAGATCTGTTTGAGACTTTTAAGAACTGGCTTAATGTCCAAAAGATACTGTAATTCCACATACACTCTGGTATCTGGTGCAGCTCTCAATATCCAGGTCCAGCAACACTTAACCTTCATAGGATATTAAATCAGGTCTAATAAAACAAGTTCATCCACACCTTTGAAATCCATCCTCCGCTGGTCTGCAGTGCTAACAAGAAATACTGGCAGTCTCCTCAGAAGCTATAGGCAACCTTTGGATAAGTAAACTTGGAGGGAGCAGGTGTTGCTGCAATCTTCTAGAGGAAGATAGGAGGGAATAATACCTTCTCCCTGAATGTTTTATGATTATTCCCTCTAATATTTCAAAGGAAGCTTCCTTCTCGCTATGCAGAATACCCATTTCTACTTCAAGGCTACATGAGCACCAGGTCTGATGTTTTTAAACAAGACCGAGTTAGCCAAGCATGAAATAGCTGAAACAATTTTCTTAACAGCTGAAAAACACTTGGCTAACTCAAAAATAGCTGAACCAATTTTCCTCAAACTTTCCAGTGCAGTACACCTTTGGACTAACACTATACCTGCTAAATTTCTCCTCTTCACATGAGTCTTTCCTTTTAACCAGTGACTAACAACATAAAATACAGATTAAAAATCCAATCCTGGACATACACAGGTACATGATTAAAATCACTAGTGGAATATTGAGTCACTGTTGGCAGGGTTAAACCCTAAGAATGTTTGTACCATTTCAACTTCATAACAGAGCTGTATCGACACTGCAACTCATAAATATGGAATAAGGTAAAGTCCACTATATTTTATAAGGCTGTAACTTTTCATGGTGTTCTCATATTACTCTCAATAACACTCTAGGGCAAACCTAGTTGGCTGAATTTTCATAGATTGCTTTCTAAATCTGCTCGTGTATGCTATTTCACATCAGCTGGGCATGTAAATTGGAAATGTTTTTATAGGAACAAATCATGTGACAAGTATGAATCAAAATGGGGCATATTTTTGTATGCAATCATGCTCTGAAATGAACAAAAATGCTCACAAGTCAAACAATAGCATTCACCTTTTTTAAATCTAAGGAAAATTTTAATCCAGAGCCTATCAAGCTTTCTTCCAAATCAGTGCAGGTATCACTCCCAATTCATGCTCTTACCTGTGATAAGTGAACTATGTTCCCCCGTACATTTTCCTCGCTCTAAAAAACATGGTCATCTACTCTGTGCAAACCCAGTACTGAAAAACATATGTAGACCCTCACACCCTAATCAACTTCTGCTGGAGTTCAACATGTATTAGACATTTATTGAAGTTAAGATATATAGATTATTATACAAGGATTTAATTTGGAAGTCATTATTTTGTTTTCTCTGTTCTCCTCATCAGTGGCACTCAGCTTCTAAGAACAGCATAAGTCCATTTAGTAATCAAGTCAGTACAGCACATCTGTTGTTCTCAAAACAGAGGGATAGCACTGGAAATTTCTAACACATGTGCAAATTAATGACAGCTTCCACTATTGTTCTTTCTTTTGCTTGGCCAAGCACAGAATGTCCACTAAAGTGGATTACATCTTGTACAGCTGTAGAATATACAATAAACTGGCTCTTATCCACATTTAAGAAAACTCCCAATTACGCTGACTTCATCAATGAATTTTTCTTCGTAATCCCCATTAGATCACACCTGTTGTTCTAAGAGCAGAGAATCACAGAATGGTTTGGGTCGGAGGAGACCTTACAGATCTCCTAGTTCCCCCCTCTGCCCTGGGATCTCTCCACACACTCCCCAGGGCTGTCCTTCGTGGCAGAGGGGGTGACCACCGTCACTCCTGGCCCTGCACACATCTCGTTCAGCTGCTCTCCTAAGAACTGCCAGCTCCTGGGGGTTCTTGGAGGTCATCTGGGGTTTCCCAAGCTCAGGAAATCCCCCTGCACACCACAATCCCTCACCCCACTTTGGAACGCTCCTGTGTGTGAGTTCCTCGGCAGGGGACAGAAGCTCCTCACAGAAGCCATCCCTTTAGCCCCCACCCCAGCCAAAACCTTGGCACTCAAACACAGCACAGCATCTTTAGACACACCCTGATATATTCTTCCCCTGTTTCTTCCTGGGTCATGTCCGCAGGCTTCCAGTCTCTCCCAAAAAGTGCTCAGTGACCCAACTCTTGTTTTGAGCTCCAGTGTTCAAACTCGACAAAATGTCTTACCTAAAGTTTAATAGCCTCCAGTAGAGTCAAGGAATCAGGTTTCTGAGTTGTATTTCAGCTTGCATATTTTTTTTCAGAGCATGCAATAATATTAAAATAATATTAAAATGCACCTTAAACCCTCCATCCTTTTCCATGTTATGCAGAACTGCTTCCAAGCAGCAATTCTTCCCAGTCAGTGCATACTTGCCTTTGTGCAGCTCATTTCTCCCTGTATGCAGCACTTTGCATTTCTTCAACAGGATCCATTTTTCTGTGCTACGACCAGGTTTGGCAGTAAAATTGTCATTTGCAAGCCTGTCCTGTAGCATACAAACAGTACAGTGCCATCTGAAAAATTTAACAAAAAATACTCTCTACTTCAGCATACAACTTATTAATGAAAATAGAGTATTGAAGCCAAGACAGCCCTCTATCACAGCAAAAATAATTTGAACACTAAAATCTAACTAATTCTTCTGCGCAGGCTGAGAATTAGAAAGCTGCTTTCTTCAGGTAGTAAGGGATAGAAGCCAAAATTAGAGTCATCTAGGCACACAGGTGGGCTTCTCATCACACATAGGCCCAGTGGTTTTAAAAGCATCAAGAAGTAGCACAAGCTCACCACGTGGTAAGTTACTTTTTCCATTTTTCTAAGTACTCTGACTGCACAGAAACAAAACACGATAAAGTATATCCCAAAGCAGATCTTGTATGACGGTGAGTCAGTCAGTGTTATATTCATTATTGGACTGAAATTACTTGAAACAGAACGTGCTTTTGAAGAGAGCAAAAAGAATAGGAAAAGGAAATGAATGATTCAATATATTATCTCCTCAGGCTCTAATATACAAAGCTGGCAGCTTGAGCTTTACCAGCACTTTAATTTCAAGAGACAAAGGTCTCATTTCTATTATTATTCCACTCACTAAAATTTACATTTTAACCAAGAAAGACCCTCCGTGCCAACTTGTGTCGGAAGTGACCAATTTATATCCATTTAAAAAAGAGAGAGAGAGAGAGAGAGAAGTGCTAAGAATAATAGTTAAAATTCTGTCCCAGTTCAAGTCAATGGACTCTGTAGTCTCAATTCCAGCACAGTGCACACGGAGGATTTGATATTCTGTGTTATGCAATTAGACCAAATAAATTCTGCTCTTCTGCTTACAGCACTCAATCTTTTAATGAAAACATAGAGTTAGAGCTACGGAAAAATGTATACATATGATGCTTTTCCATTAACGTGCAGTTCGTGATTATTTTAATAATAAGAAAAGGCCTTAATAATTTTACCTTTTTCCCAGTAGATAAGTTCTTATCGGCTATCTATACCAATATCTTTCTCTTTAAGTATATACAATGATTCAAATAGGACTTCTGGTGGCATAAGGCAAATTTAACAGGACATTTAGCATTAGTGGCAATAGCTGAGAGAATAACTGAGTTCATCACTCAGTTTCCCCTACAGCTGAAATGTAGAAAGTGACATTGCCCACAACATCTCTTCACAGTATCGTAGTATGTAAAATCTTTGTAGCTTTTCTGGGCAGGAAGATGCCACAGATGAAAACTGGGAGCCAACTTGAAGACATTTACCTGGTGTCCAAACCCAAAATATTCCTTTGCACTTTGGATCATACACTAAATCTACTTCCTACATCAATTCTCTCCTTACATCACTCACATGCTGTAAGTACAGTCACTGGTATGTGTCTGCAATTCTCCACATCTTCAGGAAAAGTCATCACCTGGAAGAAGATTTGGCTTTCTAAATCTATAAATCTGCCTCATTCATCTGGAGATGAGATGCAAGCAGAGGACAAAATCTGGTATTTCAATTCCAGGATGAAAAGAACATTCCAAAAGTTAGTAGAGGGCTTAAGTGAGTCTGCAAAGCAAGCAAAAACTTTTTGGATAGTGCAAAGCTGCCTGATGGTTAGGGGTGCTCGAAAAGGCAGGAAACTTTCCTGAACTGAGAAGAAAGGAGGTGAAATCTCCCTTTCTCCTAACTGAGTATTAGTGCCCTTGGTGTAGCCATACAGACCTGATGACTCCCTTTGGCAGACCTAAAATTCAGGGAGTAAGGGTATTATTTTGGCAGGTGGAAAAACATGCAACCATATTGCAGTAGTGTGGAGAGAGTCCTGCCCAAAACCAGGGCTTTGGATTCATATTCTAGATTATGCCAAAAACTGAGATTTAAGAAATTGATATGAGGTTGAAGCTAGTACTCAAACTACTCTAAATATTGAAGTCTCTTGAAACCTAGCTCCAGGTCTAACGTGTATGGATCAAGCCAATCCAGCCTAATAATTTGGTCTCTGAGGAATTTCTGTGATGCAATTAAACACTTGGTTCCATCTGTGGCTCAAACACAGCACAGTAGCAGCATGTTATAAACACTTGGCTGTTAGTCTGGACATCCACTCATTTTTAATATTGCACGATCATAGGAGGCTGCCTAAATCAACTTCAATAGAGCTATTGCATTAGAAAAACCTAATAGGACAAAAATCCCTCACTGTTCATCCTAACCAAAATATAATATATCATGTTTACATTTTATGCATTTGTGATAACTGGCCTGAGTAATGGACAAGGAAAATGAGCTTTCTATGTGCAGTATATTCATACTGAAGAAGTCTGCATTATTAATAACAATGGGCCTATCAATACTCTGCATGCAAATCTGTTTTGGTTCAGGTTTCTTTCTTGGGGTGACTTCAGTATTGCTTTAAGACATTTCCTCAGTAGCCCTACAGAAATTGTTAATTATTTCCATGCTCAAGATTACATTTGTAAACTTCATACACAAGTAACATGTTTTCAGATTTGCACAGGCAAACTGACATCTGCACAGGCTACTGACGTTACGTTTGGGAAGATATCTATCTTTTGTGTGTGTTTATATGATAGTTGAATAATACAGCAAGAAATAAAGGCAGAAAGATGATGATGATGATGATGATGATGATGATGACTGTTGTCATTGTTATAGGTCAAGATTTTAATTAACTTCTCTGTGGGTCTAGGTAGAGCTCAATGTCTTTCACAGATAAGCCCACTTTTATAACAGTGCAGACAAAAAAAATTCAGGTTGCTACATCTGAAAGCAATGCTCCCAGTTATACACAACTTATGACTTAGTTATGGCCTGAATTTTCAAAAGAGTCTAAAAAAGTCATGCTTCTTAATCCCATCACATTTTAATAGATTTGGCAGCCTATATCCTTGTGTGCAGGAAAGGTAATACCATGAAGGTTGAAAAAGCAAGAAGTCTAGTTGCCTTCAATGTGATATAAATGTGCTATAACTAATAACTAGGTGAGAGACACTCACACAATCTGGAAAACTGCTTACTTGCAAATATGACTAAGCAAGCTATTCAGCAAGGGATACTGGGGTCTGACTTAGCCAGAGTGAATGTGTCTCACAGAGAAGAAAGTATTAGTTTAGAAACATAAAAATGGAAAATTCAAAGTTATGTTTCCTGGTATACGGACAGAACTCAGAGAGTCAATAATTATTCACTCTGAGCATTGAATGCTTTAGATTTTAATGAGGTAATTAACTAATCACAGAATCCAGAACAGCCACATGATAGAAGGCTGATAACCAAAGGACTACCCTGTGGTCAAATATACAAAACCAGTGGAAGCTCTAAGCACAGCAGCTTGCAGTCAGCGGACTTGGCTTTCTGGACATCCTCACACAGGAAACACCTTACCTCCAGTCCAGAGACCTGTGCTTGCTGCCTCCAGCCTTGAGTACAGTCTGATATCTCATCTTAGTCTGTCTTTTGGGGCTCGGGAGGTAACTTCCATTCCCCTGACTGCCTGCTTAAGCACATCCTTTGGGGCACGTGCATGCCACACTGCTCCAAAGCCTTTGTGAGGACAAGGCACCTTGACCCCGGCTGGCACATTTCACAGGGAAACAAATGATAGATGTAAGAGTTTTGGTTTAAGGTAAATCTCTGTGGGAAGTGGTAGAAGTCAGATACAAGAGACTGCAAGTGGTAAAATGTATATAAATATAAACGTAAAAGGAATTCTATTAACGGGATGCTGTCTGTCAGTGCTGCAATATCTCAGCTAAAATACAGACTCTCAGAATCCTGCATTTATAGCAACTCTGACTCCGATTGTAGAAAAACTTCTGTCTCTTCTTTTAATACACTAGCACAAGTAATCTTGATCTAGTGCAAAACAAATGAAGAATCAATGACTTGTCTATGGTGACTGCCTTCTTTGTTATTAAAAGACTCCCTGGATTTCCTAGTCCTCCCCTTTGTATCACATATTTCTGGCAAGAAATGGTTTTATTCTAACTCCAGCCAACTCATCTCAGCCCATGTTACCTAATATACATTTTAAAAAGCTTTTCTGTTTTTCTAATATGCCATATGATATTCATCATAAAAGTAATGCATGATGATGCAGGCAGGGTGGTGATGCTACAGCCTTTCTGTGGGGATTTGATCAAGATCAAAGCACTTTGGAGCCCATTACCAGAAAGACTAACTGTAAAAACACAGTATTTTCCTGGGCAGACCCTAAGGAGCAAGCATCATTCCTTCACCTTCTCCTAACCTTTATTCCCAGCTGTGTTCACCCAGTACTGTTAAGGATGAATTTCCTACTGTATTACAGGCCCTGTGTTACAAATGCTTCCTGTCACCAGTTTACCACCACCTTTCACCACTCCCTTTCCTTATGTATTTATTCCCCATCTTTCTCAAAAGAGGAGGAACTGAGAGAATAAACTAGAACATAACTCAGTTGCTTCTTTCCTCTTTAGCTCTAGACAAAATGGCACGGAAAAGCATGATGACAAGGAAAAGAAGTACATTTTTCAGTGACTACTAATACCCTTCAACACTAAGACATCTTCGTTCTAATAATACCAAAAACAATTGACCATGAAAATGCTACGCAAATCCTGTACTCAAGGGGAATTCATTGTTTTAGGGAGCAAGTTATGCACAAAGAGACATAGATTCTGTGAAAGTTATATTAGTGTGAGATATGAGTCCAAAGCAAAATAAGAATCCTTACAGAGCCATGACTTTATTTTCATTGTTTTCCACAATCTAACTTTAGTAAATCAACAGCAGAAAAAGAGCTACTTCCAATTATTAAGTTTTTCAAAGAATTAATACAAGAACATTTGTATCTTTTTTCCCCCTTTGTATTTAACTGCCTGTGCATATCTCACTAGGTCTTCTTTTGTGAAACCCCCTGTATCTATTCTGATGTAGTTGACTTTGATTAGTCTGAAAGAGGAAACTATGCACTGACAGGAAATCATGTATTTTGCAAATAATACCCTACCAATATATATCTACAGAGTGCAGTGCAACTCAATTATAAAGAACTAGATATAAAAGTGCAGTAGTTATCAGATGTGCTCAGCAGGTTGTTAGGAATTTTTTAATTGAAGTTATATAGGAAATTTTAATTGATAGAAGCATTTTAAGCAGGCTGGGGAGGTAGCTGCAAGACGTGGGTGCCTCTGTAGGGTCACTGGGCCCTGGAAGATTTGAACCCCAGAATTCATATGACTTTTGCTATAGAAAAATGGTTTTTGAACCATTTGCTCTCAATATATATACTGTTTGCTCACTCACAGCAAGTGTTATGGTCCTAAGGGGAGAAAAAAACAAGGGATGTGGAGTGAGTCAGATATAATGTCAGGAGCAAAGAAAGCAATGACTGCATAAGTCCAGGAACAAGATGAAAAGTCTTCTAGGATTAAACAGCAATCTGGAATCAAGAGCAAGAAAATCAAGAGGCAAAACAGGGGTATATACACTCACTTTAACCAGCTGTTGACAGCTTTTTCTTTTATATAATGTGGCTCCTGGTCAGGCTTCTGCAAACCAAAAGCTGATATTGCTTTTCAGGTCTGAAGCTGTCAAGGGAACTCTTACTGCCAACCTTCATGGTAGCCACAAAGGAGTCACAGATAAAAAGCCTTCTATGAGGATACCAGTTGAAATAATCTACACTTCATTGTTTTATTTTCTCTTGCCCATGCTGTATTTTCCTTGGAATTCCTGTCAATGTGGCATGAGAGGGAGGGTTCTCTCCAGCCAGGGAACAATATCTCTGAGGCACCCAGCCCTCCCAGTGCCCTCCAGAGTGCTCCCTCATTCAGCCAAGTTGTCACCCAGAAGCTTCTCTGTCTACAAAGCTGTGAATCAGCCCTGCAGCACGAGCCAAATTTCCCCTCAGATATCCTCAGAATTTCCAATAGTCAAACAGAACAAAGATCTTTCACATTTACACGTTGACAGCATTTCGCATTTGCAATACGATGCCACCACCCTACCAAAGACCTGGCCTCCAAAGGACTTCTGTGGATTTATCTCTGTAGACAGAAACACAATTAGAATGTTTGCAACATTTCCCAAAATCTGCACCTCCTACCGATGTAGACTGCTGCCTGACAAATTACAGAAAACTGTGCAAGACTGAGGTTAAAAAATCTGAAGGACTATAAAAAGTCATCAATGGCAATCTGAGGAAGGTGAGGAGGAAGTAAAACTCCTGCCTCAGAAATTAGGTATCTCAAGGGGTGGTAACATTCTCTCTCAGAAGAAGGGGGAGAACGAAATAAAAAGGGAGGAAAGTTGTTTTAACATCTGCATCTAGGGATATCGTGACAGAGAGCACTGGCCAGGTAAATAACACTTAACAGGTGGCCATGGCCATGGCACCAGACAAACAAGAACACTGCATAATGCCTTCTCCCCACCGTGCCTCCATGGCTAAGCAGGGCAGGTGCCTGAACAGGCAGATCCCCAGTCCTATCCTCACCAGGAGTGCTTTAGCCAGGATGTTTTAACAGCCAAACCAGGACGGCATTTGTGCTGTCTATCAATTACTGCAGGAAACCTGACACACGTCACTGTCTAAAGGGGATATGTTTCATCTCAGCAGGTTCTGAAGGATTCCAGATGGTCCCAGGAAGCAAGCGGGTACTCTATGAAACTGTTTTCTTAACTGTGATTTACAAATAATGAGGTCTGGCTCCTCTAAGAGTAGCTGCCCTTCCTGTTCAAACTCTCTCTTGGTTATTAGTCTCCTTGTGTAGTCCCTGGAGTGCTCTTACATACACCCCTAGATTTCAGGGCTTACCCATACCCTGCATAACCTGCCTCAATACTCAACATATTTGGCTCGCAGGGGCTGTTACTAAATAGTTTTCACACACAGCAACAGAAAAGTATTTATGTGCCTAGTAGTTCGCATCTGTTTTGGGGGCTCAGTGTATGATAGGAAGAACTGTACAAGTCCTTATCCTTTGCAGTAGTCCTGGCAGGTAAAAATATCAAACTGTCATAACATTTACATCCCAGGAAAAACAGATTGCTAGAGGAAAGTGTCATATATGTGGGAGATATTATAAGGAGAATACAGGCTGGAGAAGAGATCTGCCTCTGGGATATGAGGAGTGTGCAGTAGGGGGTGAGTTGATTATGGGAGCTGATGGGCAGCCCAGCTCCACCTTTAATCTGAATTCAGTGGTGCCAAAATCTCTTCTCCTATCCTTGGACAGAAGCAGCAGCTGAAGCATGATTCTGCAAAGGTAGAGAAAAACAAGATGTTTAGCATTTAGATACGATGTTTCACATTTACATATGATGTTTTGTATTTACATATGTTGTTTTGCATTTACATACCTTTTTCATTTACATACAATGTTTTGCATTTACATGTGATTTTTGAAATTACATATGATGTTTCCCCGCCAGCACAGGGCCAGGATATGACTAAGTAATTGGTGTATATCCTTGGATAGCTTTTGAAAGGGGTCGTAACAAGAGATCGCTGGATCCCTCATTGTCCTGCAAACAAATTGTGAAATGTGAAATAGATAACTCTCAGCAGTGCTCTCCATTCCAGTGTCAAACCAGACAAACAAGCAGGGTCAGATGACCTTGAGTCAACTGGGGGCACATGTAGAAGAAATGTGGTTATTACAGTCGGACCACAGCATCCTGACAGCACAGGATAATTAGTGCACAGCACCACCAACATTAAATCATTCCTAAAGAAGGAGAGAATCATTCCTCTTCTGATTATGGTAATTATCTTCCCTCTTGAATGTTCTGGTACTGTCCTAAATGTCTCATGTGGCAATAACACAGATTTACCAGCCAATATATTTACATACCATGCAATATGATACTTGCAATGTCTTGCCATCAGCAACTTGTGACACTACCATGGCTTGTCAGCACGTCTCTTGTGCTAAGCTTGATGAGAGGTTGGCACAATCTACTTCCAGAAGGCAGCATCTATATGGTGAGTTAAGGTGGGGCACCAACAATCCCGACAGTACAACCATCTTGACAGTGTATTACCAACAGTTCAACATAGTTGTGCCTGGAGCCATCCATCAGCACCCTGAGATGAGACCCAGCACCTGGCTGTGTGTGGCAGGCAGGCTTAAGGCGACAAAAACTGGGTGAGAACTTCAGTGCAGAGCTACACTGTGGTTCCGTGTTATGAACAGAACAGAAAGGTAACTAACAAGTTGACAAAGGAGCTTTACCTGTACAGATTTACTGAGTTTGTGAGATGGGGCTGATGACTGGATAGAACTAGTACCTCTGTAAGAAATTATGTGATCTGAAATCTGGAAGTGCTCCAGCTGAAGGAAATCTCATTATGTGTTTGACAGAAGAGTTCTAGTAAACTTCACAATTAGTGCGGGCATAAGAAAACATTACTTTGTGCTTTTAAATAATGTTGTTGTCTGTTTACAAAACTTTCGTGTGTTTAACAAGAAATACTTCAGTAATCTATCTGAAAGTGTCTAAAAATATGTGCTCTTTATTCAGGTTTTGTATGTAGTAGACACAGTGTTTATTCCTTGAAATATTCGTTTAAAAGACGGAAATACTTGTTCGGGATTTGGAGTGGCCCCAAACTGAAGATGAAACACAGAACTGCCCCAGCACCTTTCTGACAGCTTTCCAACAGCATTACAATAGCATAAGAAATCCCAGACAATTCCAGGCTAAAAAACAGAAGCATGTGAGCTGTGGAGAGGGTTAACCAAAGGCTGATAGGAAGATGTGAGACAGGAGAAAAGACAGAAACTCAAGGATTTGCCTGACATTCTGAGGTGCCTCCCTGCAATACAGCATTTGCAAGAGACCATTTGTCTGTGCCTGCAGGAGAAAAGTATTCCTTAAAATTCAGCATCTAGGGCTGTCAGCCTCACTTTTGATGCCTGTAGCTCAATAAGAGACACCCGCCAGCCTCCCGGTTCCTGCAGATGGTACCTTCATACACTGTTTTATCTCTAAAGGTCTGCCACTCACATAAGTTTAGTGACAAAGTCAAAATTCATTCAGCAAAGCAATCTTCTCCAAGTTTTCTCTTCTCCCTATCTTTCTTTCATTTCTTATTCCATAGAAATGCAGTTTCCATTGAATCATCGCTTGCACCAGTCTTGTCTTTGGGAATTAGACATTTGAAAAACAACTATAAAATGACAAGTTATCCAAGAGTTCTTGCTATTCAGAGAGTTTCCTTGGTAATTAGAACATTATTAAGGTTCTCATAATTGAATTGCAAGAAATATTAATCTTTCCCACATTCCACCCTGCCCAGGATCTTCAGAATATTTTAGCATTGCATAAGGATGACACATAAAATCCTACTTCATTTTTAGTGTAACAGACAACCGCAGGACAAAATTCTTTCTCTGTCTTTTACCTCTTATTATTAAGAGCAAACAAGTTTCCAAAATCCCTTTGTGCCTGCAAAAATGTATTGCTTTCTTCAGTCCTAAGACTTTCTTTCCTTCAACAGGTTTAAAAAAAGAAAAAAAATTAAGAAATTAATTAGCTGTTGAGGAATTAGGAAGTAATCTAAAAAAGGCTTGATGAAGTTCTCAAAATTTATAGAAACAACAGTAATGTTTTGTCTTTTTGAAAATAACAAAACATCATAAATCAGTTTCTTGTTACATAAAATCTCCTAATAATCCTGGTGTTTTGTTCCTGTATTTAGCACACAAAAGTATGACAGATAATGTTCTGCAAAATAACTTCTAAGCCCCTGTCCTGTGGCTTCCTCTTCATTTTAGAGTGCACTTGACCTTATCTGTCTTAGGCATTATGCCAATAGTTTTGCCCAACATCCTCACATTCTTTTGCCCAGTCCTGTCATCACTGTTGACACACTTTACATGTGACTCCCAGTTTTTCTTTTCTGTCCTACAGTGTCAAGGGGAATGATGTCATAAGCACGACAGCTGTCCCTTCCCATCTGGAATTCATAAATGGATAATATTCTATTTCCACAGTGCTGCCTGATTGCTTGGGTTTGTATGAAAGTCAGATGGTTTTGCCTCCACACACATTCCAGCAGCCTCTGATGACTTCCATGATGTCAGCCCTGTGAAATGTCCTTCCTCAGCCCTCACTGCAGCAAATCCATCCTGCAGTGATCTACCAGCTTCTTGGGGGTTTCTTACTATGTTGGGTGAAGTGCTGATAGCTTGGTTTTATGGAGGGAAGAGTTTGAAATCTGAATTCTTTGTCTGCTTTAATATTGGAATGGTGATGGTGGCCATGGGTTTGACTGTGTTCTCTGCATTGTACTTGGCTCTCACACTTTTGGGAAGGACACAGCTCTAAAATAAGGCAATGATTCCCCAGCCTGTGCCTAGAAAAGACTGGGGCTGACTACTTTTGTTTTATCCTAAAATATGCAGAGATTCTATTTTTTATGCAGAATCAGTTTTTGCTACATTTTATTGCAGTCAACCCTGGTTGAAGGGCAGGGGGGAATGGTATCAACAGCTCGGGAATATTTCAGATTTACGATCTTTCTCTACAATAATTTACATCACTCACAATTTCTACAGCAGAGATAGAAAGCAGGCTAAAAAACTGTATATATTTAGCATCTTTGAGACTACCAGAGACTCTGAAGTTAAGCCCACATGCAAGAACAGGCACAAAGCTGACTTTTTTGACACCCTACTGCATTTCAGTCTTTCCTTTTCCTAGTGGAAACACTCAGCTCTCAAAAGCACCATGACAAAATGGCATTGTTTGCTAATATTATCCACAACCTCAGTAAAGAGGGCAAAATCCAACAAGCCCTGAGACTGTATCAGACCACATTATTCCTCTGAATGAATGGCAGCCCTTCCAAAACAGAGACAAATCCAGTTGGTAGAGCAAGGTGAGAAAAATCTTGTGCTGTCATTGCTTTTTGCCATCACAACTTTCAAAAACAAAACTTCCACACAGAAAGTTGTAATGTGCTGAAATAAAGCTGGTAGTTTTTATAAATATATATATAAGAATTACGAGACAAGTGAAATCTGAAATAAGACCCCAGAGAAATACAGTGCATAGCACAAATATAATTTTAAACAGATGAGGAACTACTTGCATTTTTAAAAGCTGTGGTGAATCATAGCCTGAGTTATTATGTGAATTGGGTGGAAATGTACTCTGTATTTTGGAGGGCTTTGAATGAACTTAGACACAGTTCATAAGCTGCATCACTTAAGTGTTAAAAACTGTTCTTCCACGTCTGTGCTTCTCCCAAAGGAAACAGCAAAGTCAATGGTTTTCTTGTACTTTTTTCTCCCAAATGATTGAGACAACAGAGTAGGATTTTAATGGATAAGCACTTAGTTATTTTTTTACTCCCTAAATGAGCAGCTAAATTTGGCATAAAATGACCTATCCCTTTTCTCTGTGTTTATAATTCTTGTTTATAAAAAGTTGCCAAATTTTCTGCCCTTGAGCAACACTATTTTCATGCATGTAACAAAAAAAGTAAATCATAGGCAGCAGCAGTGAAAGATTCCATAGAGGTATCCACCAAAACGCTATAATATTGACATAAAGGAACAATTTACATGGTTAGAGGCATAATATGTTCTCCAGACCAGCTGCAACTACATTTTTGTTTTCTGTTATGAGGCTTTCTGCCAATCATCAGGCTAATTTCAAAATTTCTGAAAATAACAGATCATAACAAGCTTAAGTTACTTCTGACTTAGCAGAATTAATAGCTGCAGCTGAGGCCACATCTAGATGAGGTTAGCAGCTTCTGTATGCTAAAGTTTCAGTGCCAGTCTAGATAACCTGATTTAAAATAAAACTTTGCACCCAGTATCCCTTTGCACTCCAGGGAATATATGGTAAGGATGTCCTGACTGGCAGTTTTCACATTGTATTGCCCCATTTTGTTTTGTAGCCCAAATTCAGCCAAGGAGAGGTCAGAAAAGGATTTCAGATTCCTGGGAAAGCTCACTTTTCTCACTGATGTTTCTAGAGGATTTTCACTCTGCCTCCATTGGAGAAATAAGGAAGAGAATTTTTCACTCTTTTGAACTACTTAAATATAAAAAAGAGTAATTTTGATTGGGATAGTATACATTTTAACATTTAAATGGATTTTGTTATTTGCAATACTAATGCCAAGGCTTTGGCTATGTCTGTGTATGTATGTCCATGTACATACAATCCACACACACATAAAATGGAATTCAGGCACTGGTGTTTCAGGAGATTAAGGAAATGCCCCATTACTCCATAACACTAACAGACACGGGTGTGTGTCATAAAAGCTTGTATGTTCAAAAGGTACAAATTTGGTTTTTTACCATAACTCTCCCTGCAAACATCTGACCACTTAAACTTTTCAGTCTCCTTTTCAGAATAGAGCCTGAAAGCAGCACAGGGACTCCCAGGCAGATGGCACAAGTATTCCAGAAGAGGATACTCTGCTTTTTTCAGAAAATTAATAACATGCTGAGCTTTATTTTAGTATCACAAGAGAATTAAATATTTCCATTTCAAGCAGCTGCTGCATCTTCTCTATTTGCAGTCCTTTCTCACTCTTGGTGTAAGCAACCCAAACAGTTAAACACCAGCTACAATTCTTTATAAAAGTGCTAAGACAACTAATTAAACCTGATGAAAGCAATCCGTTTCTAAGTGTGAGAAAGTTCTCTTTTTTTGTCTTTCTGAATATAGGTATAAAATTACTGACTCTTGGTTGTGGCAAGGCACTGAAACATTACACTAATGTATAAATTAAACAAGATATGAGCTGTAGCTTAAAAATCACAAGTGCCAGTTCCAAGCCAATACCACAGACCAGCCAATTTTCTATTCCTGGCATAAAAGCTTAATATTTCCTCTTAAGCTTTTATTATATGGTATGAAATCAGTACTATGTAGAGGCTAAACCTTTTCACTTGAGCACTGTGCCTTCAAGATTAAATTATGTTAATTTAACACCAAAAGTTAGCCATTGAAAAAGAACAGTATATCCTAATAATTTTTTTAAGAGTTTAGGACTGGATTTGCAAACTCTGTATTTGAGGTGTATTATTAAGTAGTTGGGAAGGGAAAAATGCCAGTGCGGAACTTTGTGCTCTGTTCAACATGGCTATGCATTTATGCAACTGTAAGGGCATTTTTAGGAGCCCCTCTTTTCTCAATCAGGAAAAACTGTATAATCTTTCTTTATGAACTTGAAAATACTATGGATTTTGGCAAAAAAAAAAAAAAAAAGAAAAAGAAAAGGAAAAAGAAAACCAAACTATTTTATCAGTCACTAGTCCAAATCACCATGGTTGGATATTTTTTAGTTCAAAAGATAAAAAAATTATGATTACAGCTTGTTTCAGAATTTTAGGTTTAAATTACAATGGAAAAACATTCCGTGATTTGATTCACCGTAGTTCTCATATAAAACAAGCCACTCTTTCCATATGTTTAACTCTCAATTTCAAAAAAAATCCATCTTCAGAACAAAGAAAATCCAGGCTGATTGCACTAATTGATTTCCTTGGAGCAAGTGATTGCACAGCACAGCGAGCTGCAAAGTAAAGAATGAAGAAAAAAAGAATACCAAAACCATGTGCCTTAGTTACAAAAGCTGATTTATGGAAGCAACTTTCCAAGTCTCTCGTTGCTCTGCAACATTCCAGGCATATCAGGAAAATCCAACAGCTGTGCTCCCTGATGATTTTTTTGCTGGTTCGACACATCCTGATGTGTGCTTGTGACTGCGATGGAACATTGGAACGTCAGAAGAACATTGCTCCAGGAAATGTTGCTGAGTGGATACTGCAGTGAAAAAACAGCAGGGGGACAGATGGAATGAAAATCCTGAAAATGTTAAAAAGTGGAAGCGGCTTAGCACATTCCTCTGAAGATCAGATCACAATGGGGCAGGTGTTACATCATTATTCATGTATGCATTTGCTGAGGTACACTTTTAGTCTGACCTTCCAGCAGGAGATGCAGAATGAAAACTCAGATCCTGAACTATTGGTAATTCCAGTGAAGTTTGGTAAAGACCTTCCATTAGATAGGTCTCATCTTAATGTTCAGACTCTTTTGTCTTTAGAGATTTATAGAGAGCTTTCAAAATCATTCTCTACTTATTGTAACTGGTTCTGTGCTGTTAACTAAAACTACAAAATGCAGTTCACTACAGAGCATAATAAATTAACACTGTAGTATCACTACAGAAAGAAAGTGCCCCTTTTCTGAGGGACTGTGCATTTTTAAGGGACTGGGCTTTCCCAGTCCTGTAGAAATGAAGAATGAAAACAGGAACTGCTGCAGGATATTTCCAAAGCTCTGTGAGCTACAGCACTGGTTCTGGATTACCAAAACCTTTGGATACAATTACTTTAATCTTTTAATGTCAAAAGTATTTTGTGATTTTATGGTTTTATTTTAGAAGAAAATGATGGCACACATGACAATTAATTACATTTTTCTTGAGTTGTAGCTGGGAGTCTTCACTTACATTTTAGAAAATCTTATGATAGCAAGTACTTCTTTGGTCATCAAAGAAATGTCAAGAACAGATATATTGTATCTCAAGCACCAACACAATATCACCATGTTTGATTTCACAGAATTCAGGGAGTGTACCTAACTCTGGCAGGTGTCTTTTATTCCATACCAGGTGTCTTTTAATACTCTAAGATCTCTAATTTAAGGTACAACTTATGTGTAAAGACTCTATTAAAAGTTGCACTGAGACAATAACTGAAATTACCAGAATCATGTAATTTTAATTTCATTTACCATAAATGAATTATATAGATAAGCTAAATAAAAGTAAGAGGAAATTTTTTTTTTAATGAAACTTGCATTTCTGGACCTTCTTCAGTGCTCTGGACATGACTATTCCTACAAGTCAATTAGGTTTTCCAGGGAAAATTCCTAGGATCTTTCTCATAATCCTAGATAAACAATAAATAAAAGGGCAGGCAAGGATTTTTCCTGATTTGTACACAAATTCATCCCACCCAGATGCAGGCACACAGCAGAGTTGGTGAGATGAGATGTTTCTTGCTGTAGGCACTCTTTATGGTCAGTATAAAGCAATTTCTCCAGAGAGAAATTTGTCTCACCTGGGATCAGATTCATACCTGAGGTGTCAGCTGCTCTTCCTTAGCAGTCAGAGAGATAAGACAGAAATGTCTACAACGTGCTTAAAATTAAGTGGGATAAATCTAGTGACTAAAATCACAGTGTCTAAAATTACATAAATCATATTTTTCAATAACTTTTTACTTTTCTGACTGGCATCCGAAATTAACAGATATGAGACAAAAATTTGAGCTTTTATTTCACTGAATAAAGGTAAATTTATAAAACTGATAAAATGAGTAAATTTCAGACACTGCTCAGAGGAGCATCTTCAAAGAAACCATTTTTTGTTTATTATTGGAAGGAATCAAAGATTTGAGTCCTGTTAAGAGTGATAGAATTTACAGCCACATTCATATTAATTTAGTTTCATGTCTTTAAAAAAGAAAGAGATCAAAACACTTGAAATCCTAGTAGCTTGTCAGAAAAATGTACCATTGGCTGGGTCACATCTCCTGCTATCATTAAGCAGAATGTCATAGGCAGAACACTTTGAAACGGTAATAAACTGCTCCTGCAAAGCCTAGAAATCTGAGAAGAGAAAAAATGTTTCAGGACAAATGAGAATTCAAGATTATAATGGGCCTAATTCTCTCACATATAATTTACCAAAATTCTCATCACAACATTACTAATTCAAAGGCTTTGTAAATAACTTGACATCTGGAAAAGATGAACAACAAGAGGAAAATGGCCTTTTCACTTTAATGCTCAATGAAGTAATTATGGTTGAGAAAAAGAAGATGAGTTCTCACTGGCAAATAAGTCAAATAATTACGGTGAGTAAGACAGGTTGAAAGAGGGTCACTGAAACAAAAGGCAGGAAACTGCACAAACAGATAAATTCAAATTTGAAGTTCAATGAGGAAAAAGATACAATTTATTCATTTGGAAAATTATTCCAGTAATGTTTTGAGTACATGTAGTTTAAATATTTTCTTTTTTTTTTTTAAAGAGTGAATTTAGCATATCTTCAATGAAATGGAACACCAAATACAAGAACCTACTACACTATTGACAGCACACTATTGTTCAGTTTTTACTCAGAAGAAATAAACAAGACCTTGAGGTGACATCAAGTAAGAAGCTTTTCTAATTGTTTTTCTCTTCCAGACTAGTTCTCTAGAAGAAATTGCAATGTGGAACAAAAATGGCATCATTAAAAAACTTTATCTATTTGAAAGATCAGGATAATGCAACAGCACTGTGGGGTTTTAAGACCTGGGAGCTCGTCCAAAATTCACTGAGTCAAAAGAAATATCTTCATTTACAACATTTGGTATAATTTAGTCCCTGTCTGGTTTAATAGCAAGATTCTGAAGTACTTGGATTGCTTTCCTGCAGATCAGTAGATCTGATTAACCATTGTTCACCACTAAATCTGAGCATTGATTAAATTTATCCTCTTCCAGTATGCAGACATTCTGTACAGTCTATGCTTCCACGGAAAACAAGGCCAAAGGGAACAATTAGCTCACCTAATCTGGCTCCAGGTCTCTCTGAGAAATTTATATTTCATCTCCATAGCCTGCATATTTAATTGTAAAGAATGTTTCAGTCCTCAAAAACCTGAGAGGTAGATGCAGGCACACAGCAGAGTTGGGGAGGTGAGATGTGTAGAGAAAAAAAAAACAGTGTAGAGATCG
The DNA here is from genome assembly GCA_013397895.1 of Origma solitaria. Lineage (NCBI taxonomy): Eukaryota > Metazoa > Chordata > Aves > Passeriformes > Acanthizidae > Origma > Origma solitaria. Next base: position 718,682 of record VZRL01003893.1, on the reverse strand, counting down.
AGGTGGACAAGGTCCACATGAAAGAAGAAAACTGATTGTGTGCCAGCAAAAGAGATATATCTGCAGGTGAAGAAGAAAGTGAAAAGCAAAAAGGCTCTTTCAGAATAATCTAGGACAAAATTCCTTCTCAGCTACATATCTCAAAACAAATATGACTCTGAGTGTGTGAGAAAACAAACCACTCAGACACCTGTGAGAATTCTCTGTACCAAATCAGCAACCTATCCAATACGCAGCTGCTGCTTATTTCTGTTACTTCTGAGGGGGGAAAAAAAAGAAAAGAAAAAAAGAATAAAAACCTGGCAGCAGGGGAAAAATTCCTCCTTGACTCTTACAGATAATCACGCAAAGTCCAAAAGCCATTAGTTTGATTGTAATCATTGGCTTAATACAATTCTACACAGACCTAGAATAAAAGCATGATCAGGGAATGCAAATCCTTCTCCCAGCTGCCACTCACCCAGGCCAAAGAACTTCTTCAAACAGCCTGAGAAAATGCATTTTTCAGAAAGCCATTTAGTTTTGCCATAGAAACACCTAAGGTTTCTTCCCTGTTACCTTGTTATTCTACCAACCTATCAGACATTTCACGTCATAGTCTAGATAATGAATAAATAATGTTAAATAGCTCTTTAGGAAAAGGTTGTATTTGGGGGCAATTCCAATGAAAACAACTCCTCTCATGAATAGCTTCCTAAGAGCTACTGCATTGTTACATTTCAGTGAGACAGGGTTTAACTGAGCTCCTATACACCCTTATTACTACCACATAATGGAGGCTTTTGAGTCAAAATGTCATGAGCTTTATTCAAGTGCCTTTGAGAAAAGATATTTCAGGTATGATTGAAGACCACTTAAAAGCATTACCAAGACTACCTCTGTATCTTCCTGTAGAGTCACATTGACAGCTTTTTTGTATAAATGGCTTCAAGAAATCTTTATAAAGGGGACAGCTCTGTTTCTCTTTCCTCCAGTCTCCTACAAAAAAAACTGTTAGGCTTTCGTTTTAGAGCTTGGGTAAATAATCCACTGACCACCTGGGGTAATGAAGCCTGATGAGAAGCAAGCAGAGCTGCAAGATAGCAATGTGGTCAGGTGGGTGCAGGAGTGGCAGAAAAAATCCATGTGACATCATGTAGCAGACAGCAAGAGTAAAATCTAGTTAGCAGGACTGTTAAGATAGCACTTTAACCAAATTTGTGTTTTAGTGGGAATGGACAAACTTTAATTAAACTTTTGTTTAAGCAAAGGTATATGAAATAATACCGACCTCTTGTACCTCAGAACAGAATGGACTTTGAATAACTTTAGGGCACTCAAGGAAACAGCCAAACCTTGCAACAACCTGTTGATAGCCAAGAAGGGCAACCATGCTCAGAGTAAGCAGGACATGAGCACTAACAGCGAAATAGCCATTTTCTGATAGTAAATCAGAAAACCTCAATGGATGTCAACAGAAAAGTATTCTCCTCCCTAATAAAGAATATTGGAGGAGGACCTAGGAACCAGAGAGTCTGTGAGTGGCTCTGTGTCCTTGGGGTGGGGATTTTTGCAGCTCCAGGAGGAGACAGGGGCCTGAAGGGACCCCAAAGGACCTCCAACCCTCCTCCAGGATGTTGCATAGCAGAGCTGGAACCACTACCTTAACCCCTCTGGCATCTCACCAGGACCACATCACCTCTTACACATCACAGGGGAGCTGTGTAATTATTAAAATCACTTATATCTATGATTAAAGTGTTTTTGTATCCAAATTTAACCACAAAATGCCACCAGTTGAAGCAATGCAGCATGAGCTGAGCTGTTATTACACACTGGAGAACCCTCACAGAAAACAGATGTTAGGAGGAAGCCTCAGTGCTTGTATTTTGCTACATTTAGACCGTCCCTATTTCTATAGCAACATTTGTCCCATCCTACAATAAATGTCTAAAATAGATAACATAAATCACCATATACAGTGATGATTCCCTTGCACTGCCTGTGAAGGGAGCCTGGGGTATTGAGTTCAAATGGACCTATCCACACTTTCAGCCATCCGAAGTTACAGGAGATTACTCTCAGCCTTACTATCTTTGAGATTTCTTTCTACACAGGTGTAGTTGAAATTGTCCAGTAAGCCCAATTTAATACCTGCACACATACACAGCATGAACGTGTAGGCATTGATTTCTTAGGAAGCCAGGTTAAAAATAGGAGGCAATAAATCAGTGCTGAACTGTGTTCATTTCTTATCCTGTGTCCCATTATTTCTTTATGGTCTCTGAGGCTCCTTGTGCTAGAAATTCACAGAACTGAAACATTATCCTGGATATTGTTGAATGTTATATTATTTAAAGATAATTATGAAAATATTTTGAACCTGCAATCATTTGTTTTCATATGAGGAACACTTATATGATGAGAACTTACGTTGAACAGACTATACTACAGTGTAGTTTGATAAATGTTTTGTTTGTATGTAATAACAAAAGACAACTGTAATTTGCTGAATATATTTGAGTTCTTGTGAGTCTTCATAGCGACTTGTTCATTCATAGTTTCAATTCATAGTTTCAGCCTCTTATGTGGGAAGTAGGAAAGCCCAATCTCAGAAAATATAATTGACACCATTTTAGTAATTAGTGGAAAGTAAGTGAAATTGCACATACTGCAAGGCTTGTCCATACTGCAAATGTGCTAAAAAATTTTAGTGTAAATGAGAATCTAATCTGAAGTGTTTCTTTATTTTTTTTTCTGGAGTTCTTCAAGGACATCTTTCTTCTGGCATTTAAAACTCTTACTAATGTTAGATTTCCCAGAATAGTGAGCTTTATCTCTTCAGGAAGCTGAAAACCTATGACCTCTTCTTGAATAATTTCCCAGGTGGTAGCATTTAATTTTTAATTATTTCTAAGTTTATTCTGGCATTTTCATGTCACCTGCAACAAAGCATCTTTTACTTTCTCTCTTCTTTCTAGTTTGTCACCAGACACTTTCATTACTGGGGTTAAAATCAGCAGTTGCCAGAGCTTTACCTCACCCAACACAGACAAAGAAAAATGTCTGAATAGAAGTCTTCAGAGACAGGCACCTCCAGAAGGTGATTCATCTGCCCTATCTTAGATACCTCTCTTAGGGAAAGATGAATAGACTTTTGACTAGGATTCTGTCAGTGAGAAGTTTCATATAAATATCTTTCAGAAGTGTTTTTAACAGAATATTTTTTATCTAAGGAATATAAATTGCTTCTATTCCTCCCAGCTGATGTATCTGGCTGGCTGTGAAAAGTGAGTTTGCTTATCTCACTCCGGCAACCACTGTATTCAAATGTTACCACTGCCATTGGATCATATTACCCCTTCCTCATTAGCACACTATGGAAAAGGGGGGTGGGGGGGGGGGGAAGAGTGGAGGAATAAACATTCTACCATCATTTTGTGCTCTCTCCATGTCAACACTGAAGAAAGTTGGATGGATAATTATAGGAAAATTCCGCTGTGTGATATATACCTTAACGTTAGTCATCAACATATAAGGATCTGCTCAAAACTAGTTACCCAGGTTGTATGCTCACTGAAGGCTGATTTGAGGATCATCTTCCCTGGCTTGAGACACTTAGTTCAACATGAGTCATCTTATGTAGGGAGTGACCTAGACAGCTAGGTAACAGTATAAACTGGTTTCAAATAATTAGAGTTAATTCAAAGTAATCCCTTGTAAAATTTACTATTCATTCCATGGATTTATGGAGATCCAAACAACTATTACATCCAGTAATATTAAAGTTATGGAAGCACAAGAACAGAATCAGTGAAATGGGTTTAGATCTGGGGTACCTTGGCGAGGTTAACTTGTGAGCCTCTGTTTTAGGGAATGGGACTTGGCAGGTTTGCTGTCAGCTTGGCAGGAATTCGCCAACAGCACAGGTGTCTCCTCTCTAGCTTTCACATTCTCTTACTTGTTCCACTTTAGAGGCAAAATCCTTCTCTTAGAAACACACACACAAGAGATCTTCCCACCATTCCATGAACTTTTAACTCCAATGATTTATATTGACAAATCTGGCTCCTCAAGGGCTAGCAATTGTTTAAAATTAGGAACAAAGTCTGCGTAATTGTAAGAATATCTACTGACCCCAGCAGTCAGAACATTTATGAGAAAATAAACCACTGAGAGAGAGGGAGGAAAAAGCAGAAATTAAACAGTGGCCCCTGAGGTCAGGTCCAGTCTTCGTGTGGGCTTGCTGTGCTAATGAGGACTGACAATGAGCATTCCCAGACTTACAGCACCCAGCACAGGCTCGGCAGATGTCCTGTGAGTCTCTCCAAAGAGCTTGACCTGAAGAAGATAAGCAAGCACAAACAGCAGCTCTTCAGCTAGTTGTGGCTGGGTGTGGATCTGGGGGTCTCCCTGGGGCATGGTTTCTGCTTTGAGGTCTGTATTCAGAACACACAGCCCCTCCCAGGGCCAGCAGGTGCTTCTGGTCCAGTGCGGAGCGCAGGCCATGAAGAGACCACACTCAGTGGCAGTGGTTGGCAATGCACAAGGGCACACCTTTTGCTCTATTTTTATTTTCTCCCCTAGCTATAGTTAGGGTCCATGATCACTTTGCACTAGACTGGAGCTGCCCAAGGGGTTCATCTTTTATGATTAGGAGCCAAGTCTAGAAAAAGAGTGGAGAATCTCTGTGACAGCTGAAAGAGGCAGAACTTGAGGGGAAAAGAGCTGTTTCCCAGCTTACTCTGTCTTTGTTCACAGGGACAGAGTAAAGAACACAGCAAACAGTTGACAGAAATTCCCAGAAAGAAAAACCACTTTATTTCACAGAGCCTAAAGGGCCATTCCTCATGATAATGTGTCTCAGATTTCTTCCCATATTATCTCATGTGGACCTCCTGAAAATGTCTTAACACGGCATGAGTGTAACATATTACTGTGTGACACTTCTGAGTAAAGTGGAACATATAAAAGTTATTTAAAATATCATCTCTGCTACCAGAAAGACCTTGAAGCATCAACCTTCATTTCTGATCTGTGCATAATTCCCAACCACAACTTAAGTTTAATCAACCTCATAACTTCTTCAGTTTCCTTCCTCAGAGACAACCCAAAGCATAAACATAAAGCACCTCCTCCTGCTTTTCCTCCTCAAGGGTATCTTTACATGTGAGCAGACATTACATGCTCAGCTCCATGAAAAGTACTAGAATTAGATTTCTACAATATTTTTTATGGCTGAATCTGCTTTTGCATTCTGAAAGGTCCTGTTCTTTTCTTTTTATCAGCAATAGAAGCTTTTTGTGTTGGCTGTGTTAATCTAATTTAATTCCCATCATAGTCACTGCTCTATAGTGACAATCGATGCCTAACTGAAGGCAATGATTTTTAATTCATTACATGTGTTCTTTTAACTTGTGTATATGTATTGCTAACTTTCCTTTTTGACTGTTTCTCAAGAGCAAAAATTAAATCATCAGTGCTAGATGCATAAAATGTTTTTCTATGGTTCTACATTTCAGATTAATTTGCAAGTCAGAAGTTTCCAGTACATTGTGCTAAGCAACACTATGTATTTATCTTGACAAATGATGCAGGAAAAACTAATAGCAATGATGCATATAGAAAGCTTTTCATCCAAAGATCCTGGGACACACGACAATCTTTACATGCTGATTACTGTGTACACTTGGTATTGTTCAAGCTTTTCATTGGCTTTAAGGGATACAAATGTAAATAGAAAGCTATGCGCAGATAACATCAGTCATTGATATGCAGCCAGGTCCGGGGTAGGAATGCAAGGAAGAAAGGAATTCCTCCTCATAACGTGACACACGGTATGAGGAATACTGTGTGCAGAGAACAGTGGGGCAGCAGCTATAATTACCTAGTGTAAATCACAGCTTGTTCTCTCACTTTCTGCACAGCAGCTTTCTGAGTAAGAACCAAATAAAACCAAAGCAAGTGGGAAGAAAAAAGTACTTACATGTGCTCTGACTTTGGGTTTTGCCTAAGTTACTTTAGGGTAAGAGCAGAGTGAATTGTAGCCTAAAAGCTGGGGTTCTTTTGCTGCCTCAGTACATTGTTATTTTGGAGGCATATTTTAAAGGCTGAAGAGCCTTTTATTTGTATTTCCTGCCTTACTGAAGTCTTCATCTCCTATGCCCAAATGGTTTTTAAGGAATTTAAGCTGAGACAAAGCCCAGAATGTTATATAAACATAACTACCTGATGTCTTTCCAGATCACCATGAGCTGAAAAATCCATATGGCTTTTTTCCTGTGTGCTGACTCTGTAGGACTGAAAAGGTTTGCTGTACTTGATAATGTGCTTTTTCTCTTAACAGTTCTTGAACCCCTAGGAGCATTTCAACTAGGTCAGACATTTGCCCACTATCCTGCTGTCAGTTCCCTGTCTCTCTAAATAGGCGATGTTGGCAACAAGAGCTCATGAAAGAGATCCTGAAGAAAGAAAGTTGTATTTGTAGTCAGTAAAAGGTAGTGGTCAGCACAATCCAAGCAGTCACCTTGCCTGGTATTTGTACTCTTGGGAAGTCAGGGCTTTGGAGCCCAGAGAAGCTGCGTTGAGCCTGTCCAGTCTTTAGAAGGCATCAACAAATTTCAGCTGCTTCCTCCTCTCATTTGCTCGGCTGCATCCCATGAAACAGATTCTTTCTCTCCAGTGCTCAATATAACCAAATACAGTCAACAGCTGGTTAAATTATATTATACAACTTTATTAAATATAATATGCTGTATGAGTAGAACAAACTCACAGTGGAATGGGTCACATCTGTGGGATATTTTCTCAAGTGCTGCAATTACCATGATTAGGATGGGTTACGGTGAGGTAAAAGTGCCAGAAGACAGTGACGTTTATGAATACCTGGCTTGTGAATATATGGCTTCCTGGAGGAAGCCCTTGACCTTCCTCTTGACCTTCTAAAAAGAGTAATGTGCATGCAGCTATTCACCCTGTAGTGAAAAGAATGACACTGGACATAAAAGCACAAATCCTATGATAACATACCCAACTTTGCATGTAGAATTTATTCTATTTAAGCTCAGATATTTAACAGAAAGATCTGAAAGTTTGGAGGGGTTGGGGGGGTTGTTAATCAATTGAGAGCACAAACTGCAGAAACAGAAACAGGAGATGGGGGATTAAAACCTAATTTTTAAAAATTCCTGTATGACTGGGATTTAATTTTATTGAGGTTCTATGATTGTTTGTTTTTGGGAAAAAGGAGGAAATTAACAAAATGGAAGAAATTGATTTGACTAACACCAAGATACTTCGTCTACAGTTGCTTAGCTTTTTTATTTCTTTTCCCCCTACTATTTAATGGACTTATAAATGAGGAATTGTTGAACACTCACAGACTGACTATTGGATCTTTATACAATGTTCACAAGGTGAACCAAACATCTCAAACAGGATAGTTGGTCAATGCCTGGATGGCGATGAGTGAATTTTGAGGGTCCTTGCAATGGCACCTTCAGCTGTTCAGCATGAAACATTCCAATCCTCTGATCTGATACTCAGCTCTTACACCCACTCCACCTGTGGTCCTTGTACACAGAAAGCATCTTTTATCAATCTTTACCAAACACAAGAGACTTTCACACCTAATCATTTCTGCACCCGTTGAAGGAGTTTTCACTGGCTATTTGAAATGTATTATTGGTGTCAAATTTGATCAATTCTGGAATTGATCTTATTGGTGTCCAATTTGATCAATTCTGGAATCACCTCAAGAAGCTTCAGGAATGGTCACATTCTCCGTTCTCAGTGTTAATCAACACATTTGAACATAAAGATTGGTCCAAGCATAGTTGGGGCTGCCAGGAAAAGGCTTCAAGACAAGTTGAAATTCCCACCTGGAGAGTTCCTGAGCCAGATAATCAGATGCTTTGTGGTGAAGCAGGCTAGGGGTTAAGTTCACCTTGTATTGAGTCTCTCCTCTGATTCAGATCAGTCTATTATCTAATCTATGCAGCTGGATGAGGAGATCCTGGGACACCCAGGGAACTCATGTCTAAAGTGCACTGGGTTTGCACAGCGGCAGGCCTGAGCTGCACCATGGTTGCACAATGAATTTGAGCTTCACATTTATAACTGTCACACAGTGCTTTAAGAAATGTAGAAAAAAAATCTTTGGCCTTTCCTCAAGGAGACATTCTATTTCAAAACATTACGGTGAAGCATTTCCTCAGATTTAATTTTCTCAATTCTTTTCAGCTAAAGGCTGAAAGGGAATTTGGTCTGGTTAGTTGAATTTTTCAGACTCTCACAAATACTATTTTTCAGCAGATTTACTACTCATTGAAAAACTCTAGTCTGGAATTACTTTGCTTTGTCTTATTATCCAAAACTGCTTGTGAAGTAGATCATGTGCTGTTAGTCTGTTTCTCAAGTGTCAGGAAGTATAGTGCTTTAAATAAAGTATTTAACTGTCATTCTCTATTTCAAGAATGTATAGTGTGGACCATTTACCTAACCACATCATTTCACTGCACCACAGTTACCAAAGGAATAGCTAAAGCATATAAACAAACTTTCCTGTGTATTACTACTTCAGGATTTTGAGGATACTCTACCAGTGCTATTAGGATTCTAACTGTAGTAAAGCTCTGTTCAAATACTGTTTGTTTTTTGGCTTGAGTAAATGTATATTTTGTTTATAGTTAGAGCAAATCTTCACTTGCTGTATCAATTTTTTTTTCATCACTTCATTTGTTAACATTTTTCTGTTCTTTTCATTTAAAGACTTTCACTATCCTAATTTTTATCAATCATAGTCTCACCATTTGGCCTGAAGCATTCCAATGAATTAAATGGTCCGCTTCTCCTCAGCACTGCTCTCAGCATGTCTGAGACTGGAAAGGTGGATTTTCTTTGTCTGTCCTGAGGTTTCAAGCAGGGGCTACAATTTGCTGAAACTTCACTTCTTGTTCCTGCTGCAGACAGAGCATTGTTCATCTAGGAAAGGCAGATTGGGAGCTCTCCCATTGCCACATGCAAAACTGTTCAAAAGTTTTATACAGATCCACACCCTTTAAACAGGTTTGTCCGCTGTCTGTCTTCTGCCTCTCTTCCATAGCAAAAGTCACAGCTTCCACAATCAGCTCTTGCTATTCTTTAACCAATTTTGATTTAAAAAAAAAAAAAAAAAAGAAGGGTTAACCATGACCTATTCCCATTACTTAAGCTAATATGGCTTTGTGTAACTGAAACGAGTGAAGAAGCACTCACACAATCAGTTCTGCTGGAAAATAAGAGCAAGTCAGCACTGATGCACAGTAATCTCCTCACAAACAGAGCTGGGCTGAGAAAAGTACATTTGTTCCCAGCCTGAGCTATGCTCTGCAGAGCCCCATCCACAAAATTAGCCATGCTCTGCTATACATTGCTGTAGAGGAGTTTCAGCTTACTTTTGTATTATTATGAAACCAGTAATCACCACGACTGTGAAAACATGACAGAGTGAAATATGGGACATTGCAAAGATAAACACCTGAAATTACAGCTCTGAGGATATGGCTTTTCCCTTACTTCCCAAAAGAATGTTAAGTCTGAAACCTAACTACCTCCATTTCAATGGGGACATTGTTAGCTATTTTACTGCTGAACATTGTAACAAATCCAGCTAACTTGTGTGCTAAAATTCCAGAGATGTTCAAAATCATCTGTGTCCTGAGATGGCTGTTAAGGGAAAACTATCAAGCTATGGGAGTCTGCATTATATCCTTGCCATGAAAAAAATGGGAAATGGGCTGAGCACAAAATAAATAGAGTTCTTCAAGAAAGCAGATGATATTATAGAGTTGTGCCTGTAAGTATTATTCTTCTTACATAAGTTACTGCAACTTGAACTTAAATTCAGTTCCTGTTAAATCAACTCCGATTTTTCACAAGCATAACAAAACTCAAGTGTCCTATCACACTGTCTAGGTCCAGCTCATCAGAGAGCACACCAGGACATGATCTCACACGTGCGCTGATAACAGCTACTCTCTCAATTTGCATCCCCAGAACCTGCACAGACATCTAAATTTGGGGAGAATTAATTCTACTGGTTCAAAATTGATGCAATATGTCGGTACCAATGACAAAACAGCACACAGAAGCAGTGAGAAATTGGACTCTGGACCATTGCTTGTGCTACCACTCCACTCTTTAGCATTCAAAAATTCTTTGAATTTGAATTTTACTCAGTTCTTTAAAACTGAATAAATAACCACTTGTCTGCTGGACATATTTTTTTTTTGTGATGTTAGAGAAAGAGAAAATGAAAAAGACATCTTTCTGCATAAAGAAATAGAATATAATCTGCTCTGATAGTGACAGCTTTTTCAATTAAAGCTAGCTCCATACTGTTCATACTAGCAGATGTCCATTTTACTTGTTCATTCAGCCTGCTGGCTGAATAAAAGTAACATCTACACCACAGTGGGAATGGTCTCAAAAATACAGTTTCTAAGTAGTAAGTAAGTATATAGTGCAGTTACAGCTTACAGGTTTCAGAGACAACACGGAATGTTGCATTTTGGAGATCCCATTGGGAAGGTAAAATAGCCTAGGACCAGTGATATTTTCTTATAAATATACCCTTAATTGTATACATGCTGCCCTTGGAGGTAGTGGGCCAAAAAAACTTGATTTTAACTGGGAGAAAATGAGCAATCTAGTGAGTAAAATCTGAGTTGTCTTAGGTGTGTTAATGCTGTCCTGAGTTACAGCCTTGGAAATAAGAGACTGAGTCCTCATGAATACACTATGAAACAACCTAATAGTCATTCTGCCTTTTCTCCTTCCTTCTCCAAATGAATGTCCCTTAATAGAGAGCTCACGGCTCATTCTGTTTATAGGAAATGACTTTCACATACAGCACAAGATGTATGTGAAGATGTTCTCCCTAAATTGCAGAAACAGATGTAGGAACAAGCTAAACAGTTTCAGATCCATGTTAAACCATTATGAGTGGCTGCAAACAGATTACCAGCTATTTATTTAGAGCATTAGAAAATCTATTTAGTTTGATTTATATGAATATAGGATCGAATGGGTTTTTCGTAAGAACCTTGTATAACCTAGGCCATGTCTGGGGAACAGAAGAGACATGGGCATATGGAAAGACACATGCAAGCAGAAAAAGTAATGAACTTAAAGAAAATATTTGACTTGCTAATGAGTCGCTGTTACCTGATCTCTTCTTATGCCAGATTCTTCCTCATTAACAGAACTAGCTTTGGATTTCCATGCATTTCTGAGAGCAGTTTTATTACACTCTGCTTGTGTGTGTACAATTCTTCCCTCACACAAAAGTATTCACAAAGAATTAATCCATTAAAATACCTTCTAATTTTCTGAGGGTGAATCATCCATCCATCACTATGCTCATCTATGCTGCCTATCATAAAGCAATACAGGATATGGTGGTTTAACGTTTCTTCACTATATGCAACTTTAAAGTATTTGCTGTAGTTTAGGTAGTCCTCCAGAACAACCCTACAGAAATCAGCACATTTAGAATTCTCAATAAAATAACTTTCTTTGAACAAAAACTGAGAAAGTTACTAAAATTTACATTAAGGACAGAAAGTTTATATCATCATAATAGCCATAGCATAACAACATTATATTAGTTTATTATCTTCATGCAAGATTTAGTTGTGTGCAAAGTGGGAGGGTTTTATAAGAGGTGACACTTTATGTTTTCTGAAAAATATGACTCTTAAAAACAGTGTCTGCAATCACACTCTGAGAAGAAAAATATCAAAACTCTCAGAGTCTAATCACTGAATCTGGTTAGCAAAATTAAAGTTTCTAGAATGCATAAAAGAATCTAATTAGCACAACTTCAAGGTGAGAGAAGCAAGAAATATTCCAGTTCAGTCCTCTTTCTTTTCAGCAAAAGGGAATGTGCAGCCAGGAAACAAACTGTCTGTATAGCCTATGGTCACAACAGTTTTATTTATTTTATTTATGCTACACTTTTCACAGAATCACAGAATATGCTGAGTTGGAAGGGATCATACAGTCCAACTCCTGGCCCTGCCCAAGAGTCACACAATGTGCCTGAGAGCATTGTCTAAACACTTCCACACTTCTGCCAGGCTTGGAGCTGTGACCACTGCCCTGGGGAGCTGTTCCAGTGCCCGACCACCCTTTGGGTGACGAACCTTTTCCTAATATCCAACCTAAACCTCCCCTGACACAACTTCAGGCCATTCCCTCTGGTCCTGTCCCTGGTCACCACAGAGATCAGTGTCTGCCCCTCCTCTTCCCCTCGCAAGGAAGTTGTAACTGCAGTGAGGTCTCCCCTCGGTCTCCTCCTCTCCAGGTTGAACAGACCCAGCAGCCTCAGCTGTTCCTCACACAGCTTCCCCTCAAGGCCCTTCCCCATCTTTGTTGCCCTCACCTGGACACTCTCTAATAGTTTAATGCCTTTCTTTTCCTGTGGCACCCAGAGCTGCCCCCAGCACTGGAGGTGAGGCCGCCCCAGCCCAGAGCAGAGTGGGACAATCCCCATCCTTGCCGGGCTGGCGATACTGTGCCTGATGCCCCCAGGACAGGGATGTCCCTCCTGGCTCCAGGGCACTGCTGACTCAGATTCCACTTGTGACAATCAGGACTGCCAGGGCCCTTTCCATGGCACTGCTCTCCAGCCTCTCATTCCCCAGTCTGTCTGCACATCCAGGCTTGCCTCATCCCAGGCTCAGAATTCAGCACTTTCGCTTGTTGAACTTCACATGGCTGGTGATTGCCCATCTCTCTAATTTGTTAAAGTCTCTCTGCAGGCCCTCCCTGCCTTCAAGGAGTCAGCAGCTCCTTCCAGTTTTGTATTGTCTGTGAACCTGCTCCATGTCCCTTCCAGTCTCGTGCCCAGGCTGTTAATGAAGATGTTGAAGAGCTCAGGGCTGAGGATGGAACCCTGTGGAACCCCACGGGTGACAGGTCACCAGTCTGATGTCACCCCAGTCACTACCATCCTTTGTGCCTGACCCACAAGCCAGTTTCTCACCCACAGCATGATGTGTTTATCCAGCTGAATGCTGGACATTTTGTTCAGAAGGATACTGTGAGAGACATATAGAAAGCTCTACTGAAATCCAAAAATATTCCATCACCTGGCCTCTCTTGATCAACCAGGTGGGTTACCTTGTTGCAAAAGGAAATCAGGTTTGATAAGCACCCCCAATCAAGTTATGTAAAGATATGCTTTAAAGGCAGAGAAAGAGGGCTTTGAAAGGAACCTTGCCATCAACTATTCCAGTGCCTTTCAACTTTTTAGCTCACATTTTATTTTGAGCCTCATTTCATGTGTGTGACTTCTGGGACAACGAGGTGCTTCATGCCTCATTTGCTGCAGTAACGCTTTCCCCACAAAGGAACACATCTCTGGCTGAGAATTTTGTCTTATCCAGCAGTGGTCCAAAGTCAGGATCTGCTATATCTAAATCATTCCAGACAGAGACTTGTTCTATCATTAGAGTGACATGCTTTTATCTAATGTGTTACCTCAATAACCCATGCTACATTTTAAGTTATTATTTCCTGTCATGTCTGTGGACACAGGGAACTGATTATTTCTTTCCTTTTGCTGGCAGTCCTAGAAAGCACTGTTGCCATGTCCTCCTCAATATCCTCATCTTTAGGCTAAGCAAAACAAATTCCTCCAATCTCACCTTAAAGGTCATGTTTTCTACATCTGTGGATTACCAGCACTCGCTCTGCTGGACTCCCTCCAGTTGGCCCATCTGTTACTGCGCACTGCTCAAAACTGGGAACAGAACAAGGTCTTATGAATGCTGAGTAAAGCAGAAGGAGTAAAACTTAGAGCACGTCTGCCATATACCCTAGTATGTGGCTCACTTTTCACAGCGTGAGTTTCTTCACTCACATTCAGTCAGGGATTCAGTAGCGTCTGTTTAAATTCTGCTTTGCCAAGAGCGCTCTCTTTCTTATATGTATGCAATTAATTATTCCTCAGGATAATGTTCTGCACCTTTCCTCACTGAGGAGTTGTCTCCTATTTTTCCCAGAGACTTTTTCTTCAGCGTGTCAAGGCACACGTGAATCTTTTTGAATCTTGCTTTCAGTCTCAGATTTCTCCTCCTAAGAGCTTGCAATCCCCTTCCAGGTTGGTAGAGTTTGCAATTACAGATCTACTCACTCTTCCACCTTGCAAGGTGATTAATGAAACTATTTCATACACTCCAAGCCAAGAGAATCCCTACAGCAAGCAGTCCTTCTTCCACTTTGAGAATGGGCTCTTAATCCCTTCATTTATTTTTTATCCCCAGTAGTTTTGCTCTCACCTTATGACAGATTTATAAACCCCATTTGCTACTAAGAGTGTCCTGTTAGACAAGTTCAGTATTTTATTAGAGTCAAGTTAAATATCATCTCTCCTGGTCACTGGTTTTTTTCTAATTATACATGCAAATTATTCTTATCTGACATAATTTTATTTTCTCCAGTAATACTGACATGGTGCTTATATTGTTAGATTCCTAGCTCTGTTAGTCTCACCAATATCTTCCTGGTAATGGATGATCATCTGACTGGACCATAATTTACCCATCCTCCAATGGCCATCCTCAGAGGTCAGGGAACCACGGCCACTGATAAGGTCTTGCATGGAATTTTTAATCAAGAACAACTGCTCTTACTTGAGAGGCCTCTAAACTGTCCTTTTCCACTTCCACGCAAGTTCTCCCCTTAGTTACTGTTAATTTGCCAGCCATTTCTTCATGTCTAATCTTCTTGATGGAGACTGATATAAAAACCACCCAAAATCTTAAATCTTTATATTAAGGTCTGCTACAATCTGTGTCTATCCACTCTTAATCCAACGTTTATGGTGTTTCTCCCTTCTGAAGAAGATTCAGGTCTTGAAAAGCCAAACTTCTAATGATGTTTTGAAAACTCTGTTTTGAGAAGGTACACACTACTTGGATATGGAAAAGTTGCTTAGACAGTTTCAAAGACACTGTAGGAATATATACAATTGAAAGGCTGAACAAGACCTCTCAAACAACATAAACCCTGCAATCAGGGAAAGGAAAACCTTTGTAATACCTTTAAATAAGCACACCACTGAAGACAGCTTCCTCAAAGAGTAGCCTACACAATTGGCTGGGAATCACCGGTGCAGATAAATAATGTAGATTTATTACTTGGCTCATAATTCAAGTAGAATAAACTGAATTACAAAATTAATGTCTCAAAAGACTTTTCTGTACCAAACTGTTGTAAATTCAGAGCATGTACTCCAAGGAATCAAGTGCATTCATGGTTGATAGAACATGGCTTACAGCTTTGAAGGTATGAGAAGGTGAATAAACTGGAAATGCAATTCTCTCCTCTCTGAAAAAATAGCCATGCAGAGTAAACAGTCATAAATACTAGAAATTCATCTGTCCCCTGAGATAAAAGTACTGATCATGGTAATAGGAGCATTATAGAAGGTGCAAAGTAGAGGATGACAGAAGAGAAATTAATCAGTCTGTTATTGTCATTGGCTTATGAACAAAAGAGCTACTACAACTTCTACAGATAAACAGTATGAAGTTGTTGGAAAAGCATCCTTTGAGGGCACTTATCTGCAACTGAGATCTGAGACAGCTGTAGAAGAGAGAAAGGCATTTAAAATGAAAAATCACGTTCCCATATCAGGCAAGTTTTCATTCTTTCCGGATTCAAGTAAACACTATTGCCAAATGGCTTGAAGTATGAGGAAAATATCCAAATGCTTAAATCAAGGCACCCTAACATTAGCTTTCCACCAATACAACTTGATGAAACTTCCACAGGGACACAGCTCTGATGTATTGCAAATATATCGGTGATTGTAGTAACTTTCAAAAACAGTTCAGAAGTGCCAAAGAGAGCATGGAGATGAAATTCCTGTTTTCAGTAGGAATTCAGGTGAACAGGAGATTACATTTTATGTATTTTTACATTAAAACTTCTGCTCCAAAATTTCTAGCATGAAGCAGGCGCCCTGAGGTCCCTGGGGTTTGTCTAAGAGCAATGATGACAACTCAGTAAGAGGTTTTTCCCTTCCGGCTGCATTGCAGCCACGCAGCTGCCTGCTCCTGAGGCTGCATTCAGCCTCCTCATGCACAGCTGCGTGCCCACAGCCTGCCTGTGTGCACACATCCTTTTGGGGAAAAAAATGACTGGCACGCAGGGGAGTCCCACCAGTAGCATCTGCTCACAAATTTGGAAAGTTTGGATAGCTCAGATTTCAAACCACGAGACAAATTGCTCTAAGGAGAAGGTAAACTGCGCTCACACAAATTAATTCAAATATAAGAAAATGATATTCCCCTAAGGGAATGTGTTCATAACAGCTACTGTAATTAAAATTCTTTAGCGCTGAGGTGACAACAACTGACCAAGCAAAGCAAGCTGACATGCATCAGAAGTACTGTTTTTAAGAAATCCCTCATCTCTGCCTTGATTAGATGTCAGCAAACACTTCTGACAGTAATTTCTCAACAGCACAGGAACACAGTCAATGGCTGTTCTCAGCCTAACAGAGAATAAATCTATTTCCAGAAAGGAAAAGAGAGAAAAAGGAAAGGAAAAAAAAAAAAAAGAAAAGAAAGGGACAAAACCCAAAACAAACCAGGAATCCCTGACTTCAAGGATATATGGGTTTCCCTAGGAAGTTTGCTTGAGTGAATACATTGGAGTCATTGCATGCACCACAGAGCATTGCTGAACACAAGGCAAAGAGGCGAGACCTCATCCTCTCTCCAGAACAAGGAGCTTCCCCTGACTGCCAACAGCATCATCGGGGGAGGCCCTGCCATAAGGAGTGGAAAAGGCTGAACTGTGCTGCCACTAAGTGAGAAGCAGAAAGTGTTAGCAGAGTATGACTCTGTTGACTGCAGGGGATGTGCTGCAATTTACTGTCCCCACTTGAACCGAGTGAAAATCTGCCAGTCTCCATCCTTAATGTCCCGAACTGCTGCACAAGTTTGGTGTTCAGGTAACTCACTGACTTGTGTGGGTTTGCCCCAGCTCTACACCAGCCTGCTGGGGACAGTGACATTAAAAGCCATTTGTGGCTGCAGTCCCTTGCTACAGCAGTTCAAGAAATTTTGATGAAAACCTGCCCCTAGGCAAAGACTACACAAGTGCTGAAATACGGAGATAAAGCAAACACATCACAGGCTTTACAAATACGTGAACTTTGGACAAAGCATCCTGTTGGGGTGTAACACACATTACTGCGCACTGAGGAAATAGAAGATCTGATTTTGGGCGGTGTTTACTTGTTAGCTTGTGGAGTAATAAAAATACAAAATGCAATGTCATAAAAAATATGTTTAAAAAAATTTAAAAGATATTTCAGATAATGAATAAACTTTGATTTATGTTGATGCTTTATTCATTGATTTGAAGTAAATTTGTATGACCAAAGTTTGCTACTTTTCTAGCTGAAGTGTCACTTTGAAAAGCAAAATCACTTTTTTTTTTTTCAGTGTTGAAACATTTTTACACTTTCAAAAATTGCTTTAGTTTTTCTGCTAAATTTTCAAATACCTCTGTGTGGTCCAAGAATCATTTACCATAGAATAGCACAACTTTGACAGGAGAAAATTATCCATTTACATTAGTTTGCCTTGTATAATGCTGTTGGGGTACAAAGAAGCACTTTGTGCAAGGAGAAGAGTTTCAGGCTGGTGGGGTTATACCACAACTCGAGCAAAGAGCAGCTTGTATAAACAGCAGATGCTGACCTTTTCACTCAGGGAGAGGAGGATTCATCTCCATCTCAACTGGTCACTCAGGCTCCATTTATAGCCAATGGAGAGAAATGAATAGTTTTAGGACAGAATTCACAAAATCTCTTTGAAGCATCTAAATTAGGATGAGATGAAATGCATCTTAAACCAAGCTGCTTTCTGCCCCAACCATTAAGAAAAAGCTGCTTTATCCTCCCTAGCTATGAAGTGAGGTTAAACTCAGATGCAGATGTCGACATTTAGGCTGATGAATCCCCCCCATCAAAGCCCAGTGAAATCACAGTGACTGTCTGTGAGTTCACTGGGCACCAAAAGGGAATCAGTGCCCATTAAGGATGCATTTAACTGCATTTAGTACTCCCAAATCAAAAGTGCATTTATTTTGTCTTGTTTTCTATACCAGGTCATTAAGTCTTGCATATCGGTAATTACTTAGCATTACTTCTTAATGGCATTTGCATAGACATAACACTTAAACATAACACTTTTCTGAGAGATCACACACCTTTTCAACTGAAAAATCAGATCTTTTTTCCCTTGTTGACTGTGAGGAGTCTACAGGCCTGATCCAGGACCCTGCCAGCTCAATGATAATGTCCCTTGTGACTGCAGCCAGTGCTGCAGCAGACTTTAAAAGTGTGGGTGGGGGTAAAAAAAAAAAGTCAGAAATTTTCTGTTTTGCAAAACATTCCAGAAACAAATTCACTCCTAGCACTCAAATCTTTTGTTTTTCCCCAGAGCTCCGACAACCCTCCCACTCAGAAATAATTATTAGCTGGAAGCTCATTCTGGCTTTTACCATTCCAAATGAACCTGACAAGCAATTTCCAATGGAATTTATGTGCTGCTGTATTTCCCTAGGCTATGCTTTAAAAGAGTGATCCCCTTTATTGCCTTTTGAGAGAGTTTAAGCAAACTTTACCAGTCCCCTTAGGGAGTATTGGTGGACACTTTGTGAACAGAACAAGAAGCAATGCCATCCTTTCTGCAGGAATTCTCATTACTTCACCCCACTCAGAGCAGTGAAAAAAGGGCATTTGTGAAAGTTCTTTTAGATAATCACTGGTTTAGCTTAACAAGATTGTATTTGCTTTCCAGATGTTATTTAAAGTAATATTGGCATAGTGAGAGTAACATGAATAGTTATAAAATACATATAGAATGCAATTTATTGCAAACCACTCTGGGCTACAAATTACACCTGTCCCTTTCTTTTTTACGTGATTTTACAGATACAACATAGAAAGAAAGCCATGTGACATAAGTGATCAGGCTATCCAAGTTTAAAAAGTGAAATATCTAAAGCTACCCTTGATTTGAACAGTTCAGAGGTGAACCTATGAGCTCACATATGTTCACATGAAACCTTCACTAAATATTTTCAATTAATAAAAAACCAATTTATTTTGGCCTCTTCAAAGGTAAGAATTAAAAGCCTAAACCTGTACAATGAATTACTTCCTAAGAACAGTTCAAGATAGGTAAGCCTGAAAGGTGTTTGGATCTGCTCCATGGGCACATCTGTATGTAATAAAGAGTTATTTCTTGTAATAAATAATTGGGGGAAATTATAATTATACTGAAAATGACAGACTATTCCAATTATCATACCTAATCATACCTAATTACCTATACCTTTACGCATAAGTGTGTACATACATATATATACATATATATATAAATATGTTTCTCATACACCTGTGAAATACATTAGTTTCTGAAATACATTAGTTATCAAAAATATGCAGAGGAAGTCAACTGTTAAAGGGCGTTGAAGTGATCTGACCAAAGCCAAAAAGCAGCAGCTGAGTGAGGATGGAAATTCAGACCAGATAAGGGAAGTCCTAATCCAGAACAATATGGACAATTTTTCTGTTGAAAAGGCTGTATGTACTACCCCTGTGCTAACACAAAATTGTTCCTGGGGGGCATCTAATCAGGGCTGGCCATCCCCATGTCATTAAACTCTTTTGCTTTCTAAAACATGACAGACAAACCCATACCATTAGGAGAATATTGCTTGCCCCATTCTAAAACCTTTGACCATATAATTGCTAGCAACAACGATAGCTGATCAGCACAGAAGTGGCATCCAGGGACCATTTAACAGCATGGACAGCCTTCAACTCAGCCCCAACCATCCTGTTCTGCCACACAGAAGCATTACCCCCCTCCAAAAGTTGCTGTTTGCTTTCATTTGATCCACAGAGAATATTTTTGCTACAGCTGCCTCCAGGAGGGAAAGTCCTTTCACTCAATCAACAGAAGTTTTTGCATTTGATATCCGAGGCACACTCTCCAGTGGAGTCCTACATATCAGGGTTACACAGAGACAGTGCTTCCATACTGAGCTAGGCACCCTATGGAGATATCATTTGTTTCCCCAGGCAAGAAAGTATTACACATATAAACGAAAAGTGCCTTCAATTGAAAAGACATTTCACACTTTTCCCAAGTGCACGAGAGACACAACTTACAGAAACATAATTTAACAGGATTTTTTAATGAGTCTTATGATAAATGTTTGATGGCCAAAAAAGAAAGTAAAAGCCCATTGTACTTTCGTGAGAGGCCAAAGAACATGTGAGTTCCCAAATTAATTCATAGGTCTCCCTTGAAGAGCAATCCTTAATGCCCTCTATTAAATTGCATCTCTTTATTTTGAGAAAATGGATTTACTTATTCTTTTGCTAGAAATCTGAGAATGGCATCACCAATCACTTTGTGTGACACCTACATGAGAGCAACTTTGGGTTATATAGTGACTGACAACTGAGACTCCTTCTATACCTAGGAAGAGCTTAATAAAATTGACGTAACAGATATTTTTTATTATTCCCAAGAACATTGTTGATAATGAGATTTTTTAGCTAACCACACTTCACTTGACAAATTATGAAGAGATCAATTTTTTTCCCATTAGCCTCTCCCTCATCAATGGCTCAGCTGAGGTCAACTAGCCCTTCACTTGTAGTTAATGGTACACAACCTTTGTCTACTGATTTTTCTCTATCAAAGCCTAAAAGAAGAAAAATCAATGGCCCTTATTTCAAACTCAAAGGAAAATACTTTAAATTAAAAACTCATCTCACTTAAAAGGCACCACAGATATATTTGGGAGAATGTGCCTTAGTCTGATGACAGCTCGATGCAAAGGCCATAATCTGAGTGGTGCTGAGCATTTGGAAAACCCAGAGCGCAAAATCTTAGTTCTCTGAGAATATAATTAGTAATTTCAGTGAGGTCTAAATGTCATTTTTTTATTTTATCTGGAGATTTAATAGCTCAGTGGTGGTTTATATTGCTGTACTAATATCTAGAAGACATATTCCAAAACTTAAAATACTTTAAAATATGATTACTTCATTGTCTTTTTACATTTTTGTATGAAGCAAAGCATGTGTGTTCTACCAACATCCGTTCTCTTACCTGCCAGAAATTCACCATTACTACCGTGCAGATTGTGACTTTTAATAGAAATATATATGTTCATGCTGAATCCCACAGAGTCCCATCCTCAGACACTCTTTCTACACACAGGTGCAGGCCATCCATGTAAGGCATGTCAGCATAGAAATAAGGTATAAAAAAAACCAATTTAATAATTTTATAATAAGAACCACCTCATTGTGGGAAGCTGATCATAATTTTACACTGTTGCTGGGTTTCAAGGGGATTTAACTACCTCTCTAGACAGAACTGTTAGCCATTATCTGATTATAAACATCCTATTGAGGCCAGAATCATCCTTCCAAACTTCTGACACTCGGGTGAGGCATGTCTCTCAGGATATCCCTCTCCACTTAAAAGTGCAAGCTGGAGCTCTGCTGGGTGGGATCAGCCTGGTATCGTTTCCACTGGCCATAACCAAAACCCAGGATGGTCTAGCAGGGTACCTAAGGAGCCATTGAAGGCTGGATGGGAGGAATATGGATCTCTGTATACTGGATGGCTCTGAAAGGAGAACAGATGCATTTTGCCCAATTTAACATCAGGTATCAGTGTTAACACGGCAGCATCACAGCCAACAGAGGAATGTGAATATTTCCACCAAGGGATTTTTACTGACCCAGGTCTATTCCCTGACTCTCTCTGGCGAGACACTGGTACAAAGAGCCTTCTGCTCCTCCTTCGCAGAATCATAGAATAATTACGATTGGAAAAGACCTTTAAGAGCAACAAGTTCAATCATCAACACAGCACCCCCACCATGTTCCGTTTAAACATTCCCTCAAGTGCCATATCCACAGGAGTTTTGAACACTTCCAGGGATGGTAACTCCACATTTCCCTGAGCAGCCCATTCCAATTCTTTACAATCCTCTCTGTGAAGAAATTTTCCCTAATAACCCATCGAAACCTCCCCTGGCACAACTTGAAGCCATTTCCGCAGATGAAGGAACTAATACAGGGTTTTAGATTTGTATTCCTGGAATTGCTGTGAGATTTGCAAGTTCAGCCTGGGCATCTTTGCACATCTAGCCAAAGGGTGTATTCTTTTAATGTCTGCATCAGCTGAATTCAAATAAAACTAAGACTCAGGGGTTCTTCCTCTGGATTTTTACTCAACTATGTCCATTTAAGCTCACATACCCTATCTGCAAGATTCTTTCAGACTTCAAAAGATGCTGAAACCTTAACTGATAATTTACACAAGAAAGGTCTATAAGAGCTACATGTAATAAGGACAATTCAGACATAAAAACCACGGCAAAAATTTTGGCAGTGAAATTAATAACTGGCATAACTCTTCAAAAATGCCTAAGGCTTTTTAGGACCACAAGTCCTTTTCCACAGTTTGTCCTTTAAATTTTCTGCATGCATTATGACTAAAAAGGATATATTATAGATAGGACTTAGCTAGCCATAATACCAATACCCTCCTTTGGCCACAGTGAACAGTAACCTCTTTTTTATGAGTAGATATCAGATAGATATTTGTTTGTATTAAATGGGTGAGCTTTTTAAATATTTTTTATTTGGGAAGGGTGTTTTAGTCTGATTATTTTAGTCTTATTATTTTGTGTTGTCTCTCCAAGATATTCAGATATTACAGTGCTCATAATCCTTAAAAAAAAAGAAAAAGGCAAGGGTGACCATCAGGCCACGTAACATCAACAACTTGCAAGGACTGGATGGATCTGGACACCATTTTTATATCAGTCACAGGAAAGATTTTCCCTACTCAAAATAATTTAAGGTCCAAAGTTCCCATCCAGAAATCTATTTAGATTTTCCTGCTTCCACTAAAATCAATATCAATTACAAACTTACATGACCTTGTAGATCTAGTCGCAGGTGTTGTATCAAGAGTCCAACACTAACGTAAAAATGTACCGAGATTATTAATTCATATCTAACTGATCTTATCTTACCCTATCTTAGTGAATAATTTTTCTGTTTTCCTCAGTTTCATCTTGCCTTGTAATACAAGATTAATTGCTTCTAGCCAAAATATTGCCAATGATAATACCATAACTTTTTTAGGAATGGGTAGATGGATGGATAATAGATATTTTCCTAATGGACTACAAGTACATTAAATACTCAGGGATTTGTTTAACCTCAGATGATCACCACATGAATAAAGTAAATTTTGTGGAGATAATTAATCAGCTTCACAAAGAAAGAGCTTGCACCTTTATTCATTATCTTACTGGAAAGTGCCAATGAAGCATGAATTGATTACCTGGAATACATTATCTTTTCTAGATGCTGCCAAATATGGTTCCTTCTTCAGTTAAGTAGAATCATGACTTCTCTTGTTTGGACCAGAAAGACATTGAATTTGCATTTCAAATTCATGCAAAAATCAATATAACCAAGAGACTTCCTAAGTCCATATCTCAAATGTATATAATCTGGCTGTAGTTTGAAATAGAGGGATATCCAGCACTAGAACAAGACTAAGGCAAAAGAACTTCAGTCCGGAAAATAATTCTTCATAAATTAACTGAATTCCCCCTACATCCCAGGATCCATGAGAAAATATTTGGAATAAACTAGAATCCAAAAAGATACATGGATTTGTCAAAACATTAATTTCCCTAACCTACAGATTTAAAATCTATCAAATAAAAGCTTGGCCATGAGCATATCTCTCCCTGGACTGTGATAGATCAGCCTTACAGTGAAACACACCGAAGTTGTCAAGCCTTATGTTTGTCTATGGGCACACTACCTCTTGGAACAGAGTATTTTTAAATAATTCTTATGGGTCAAAACAATTTTTTTGTTTGTTTCAATATAATAATCTCTATACTTTTCCTCACCGATAATCAGTGTAGCACTTTCTGCTGAAACAGCTGCAGTGAGGAGGCAGAGAGGCAGGTCTGATACAGATAAGCAAAAGTGAGGCACAGGTTAGTGCTCCACACAAACAGCAAGTTGCAAAAAGCACGTGCACATCAGTCTGTGTATGAGGGGAGGCATAATTTATCCCAATATCCACAAAGAGTGGCACCATTTTGTTGCTCTAAAGACAGAGAAAACTCCTGTAAAGCACAGCACTGAAGAGTGGCCCAGGCTGGGGAGGATGGAGAGAAGAAAATGGAGTAAACACAGGATTGAAACCACCAATCCCCCTTCTTTCCTCAATAAATCTGCATGTGTGTATTTTGCAGCCATATAGTAAAATAGCCATTATACAAAATGTCTAAAATATTCAGTCATTTCATGAAATGCCTTCTTCAATCCCAGATATAACTAAAATTTTCAATTATTCCAGAAAATTACCAAATATTATAGATAGACACTGTGGGATGTGCCAAAAACTAGTTTCTCTTGGATCATGGGACAAGTGAAACAATGCTTTTATTATGTTTATTTTCAAAGCCATATACTCATATTTGTGCCTAAAGCTACATAGCAATACACATCACAGAGCTAACATTTATTTCCAAAATTAAGACTATTTCAGAAAGTTATTTTTTTCTGTCCATTTTACAAAATAAATACTTTGGGAAAAACACCCTAAAACAGGTTACAGGTGTTCAGAGACGAGGGGAAGGAGGTTTGCTGAAGGCATTCCTGTGGGAGGTCCACCCTTAGTGGCAGCTGTCTCCCGATCCAGCTCCACCTCCTCGGAGGGAGACTCCCCATTAGGGGAGGATGTAGGGGCATAAGACCTGCCCCTGGGCTGGTAGGGAGGCGTGCCAGGGGCTCTGGACCCAACCCCCTTTTCTCGAACCTTCTGGTAGGTTTGTTATGTTACTGGTTGCTGTTCATTGTACCCTCCCCTCATATATTTTAATTGGACCCCGGACCCTTGTTCCTTCCCCTCATCCCTTCTCCAACTGGTTACCCTTTCCCCTTATAACCGGCCGCCCCGGTGACAGACCTTGGGATTTCTCCTTTGCTCTCCCTCACGGGTACCCCATACCTTTCCCTTACAATAAAGGAGATCGTGGAGGAGACACCCTCCTGCACCCTTCGTCTCGTCTCGCCTCTTTCTCCAGCGGCATCTCGTTTGTCTGCTCACCCAGGGCAGCCCCAATTCGGTGGGATCCATCCCTACAGTAGGCTGTGGTGGCCCGGAGGCTTGCGCTCAGAGCAAGGACAGCGAGGATAGCCAGGCGGCTTTGTTTTAACAACATCACATTCCCCCTTCAGTGATAGTCTGATAGCTTAACCCCAACTAACGCTGGGACTTGCAACCCACATTCACCTGCTGAGGAAAGGCTTCCTGCCAGCAGCGCGTGAATGAGCAACCCGTGAGAGCAGCTGATGGTGTGCTGGGCTCCACCAGTGAGCGCCTGAATCTGGTGGAGATCACTGTCCATCCCAGCTGCAGAACCTCTGAAGAGTGATGTAATTATGGCAGAGAACTCATTGCCTGTCAAAATGAAGGAAGATATATTTGCAAGAGGAGTGGAAGGAAAAGAGGTGTGGATCCAGTGACAGGTCCAGCAACAGCAATGCAGATTGATGAGACTTCCTGGCCTTAGGATTCCTCTTTCATTATTATTATTTATTTTAAATTGATTATGGACAAGAAATGGAGTCAAAGGAGCAGCTTCAGATGTGACCTGAGACCCTGCTGCACACCTGGAAGGGAGAGAGTGAGTTGGCTTTATCCAGGTCAGTCGTACCATCTCACAAATTCACAGAATCATAGAATCATAAAGGTTAGGAAATGCCTATAAGATCATCAAGTCCCACCATTAACCACTGCCAAGTCCACCACTAAACCATGTCCCTAAGTGCCTCATCTGAAGGTCTTTTAAATGCCTTTGGGGACAATGATTCCACCACCTCCCTGGGCAGCCTCTTCCAGTGCTTGACAAGTCTTTCAGCGAAGAAATTTTTCCTAATATTCAATTTAACCTCCACTGGTGCTATTTGAGGCCATTTCCTCTCATTCTGTCCCTTGTTCCCTGGGAGAAGAGATTGAACTCACCTGGCTGCAACCTCTTTTCAGGGAGTTGTAGAGAGCAAGAAGATCCCCCCTGAGCCTGATTTTCTCCAGGCCAAGCCCCCCACATTGCTCAGCTGCTCCTAATCAGATTTGTGACCCAGACCCTTCATCAGCTTCATTGCCCTCCTCTGGACACACTCCAGCACCTCAGTCACTCATGTTCCAGCCCTTCCCAGAATTTTTGAATCCTAATGTGTCCTGATTATCTGAAAATGAACCCGCTACTCCTGAAGCACCCCTAAATACATGCAGGAATTTGGTGCTGTGTGGGAGCCAAACAGAAGAGACTTCCACCTGAAGAACAGTTTCTCCTTCACACTTCAGTGAATAAATTGGGGAAAAAATAGCCTGTGAACAATACAAATATTAAAAGGAGACAACCTACTCAGAGACATTTTCAGTGTAAAAAAGTTCCCAGGAGGAGAGTCAACAAAAGGGCACGTTGTCCCATGGCTAGGGAATTTCCAAAGGACTGAAAAATGCATGAATGCTCTTTTGCTCTGTATCACTGCTGTTGTTTATTAATTCCCTGAATAGTAAAAAGTGGCTAGAGATGTTATTTCCCACATAACCACAGTGTGAAAGCACATGGATAATGCCAGGATTCACCTTCTGTCAGTTTATAAAACCAAGTGAAACAGGCATATGATCCAGAACACCTGTAATGCCAGCCAGTTGGCAAAAATGCCTGAAACCTTTAATTATTTCATGAAAGGACCGATTCCACAAGATGACAGTAATAAGCACACACACAGAGACATACATAGATTTTAAAACACTGCAGTGTATACTTATGTGTATACATATGCACACCAAACTAAACATGCAGCAGCCAGTTGTTAAAGGAATCGGTAATTTCCCAGTGCCACCAGCTGTCTCCTGCCTCTGCAGTGATGACTCAGTACAAACCAATGACCCTTGTGCTATAGAGAACAGTTTGTCTTTTTGAAGTTTGATTTGTCAGTGAGGATAATACTACCTTAGCTTTCGCACTGTCCTCCAAAGTGTTCCTATAGGGCTCCCCAACACCTGGAGAGCAATGAATCAAAATCATTCAGGTTCCAGTTCCAGTCACAGCCATGGCTGCGCATAACATAAAATGGCTCTTTGGTTGTTGTTGTCATTCTTTAAAATGTCATTTTCTACAGCAAGAAAAAAGTTTCTGAAATTTTCAATACATTTTTCCACTTCTTTCCTGAACTAGCTTAGCAGTCCCAGGTTTCTTATCTCATGCTTCACAAATTAAATACAATGAAAAGACAAGAGCTTTTCATTTTAGGAGAGTGATATCATTTATGCTTTTATTTATTATTTTATTTTATTTTCACTTCACAACTTCTCATATTTCCTCTTGTTACATTTTAGGCTAAAAGAGATAATCTAAGATGACTGTGTGGTTCTCCCAAGCCGTAGCTTGTCAGATTGCTGAATTATCAGTACCTAGTCAAGCAGCACAGCAGAAACAGATCACATATGCCAATTCCCCCCTTCTTGGTAACCATTTTCCAGTCACTGGAGGAAAGTGCACAGTCCAATCTCTCTTTTGCATGATCAAAGTTAGTTCAACTCTATAGCTTAGCAGATGCCCCTGGGCACCAGGTGGTCCAATCAATTATGTCAGAGAAACCAATAAATTCTGTATCAATCTGGAGAGTCTTTGCTCCCTAACTTGTTAAAAGAACACATTCCCTTTTCTTTTCTCTTATTTTAATGAAATTTCAGACTGCCAACCTTCTTTAAAAACAGTCTCAAAGAAAATGCAGCAATGAAACTGCTGTCTAAAAGATTGTTTAGAAATCTAATATCAGTTGTTGGCATCTGGAAACAAAATGTGGGATGAGAAAATATGCTGAAAATATCCAAATAGCATGCACATTGACATCTGTGTATTCAAGCTATTCCAACTGGAGCCATTCTGACATACACCAACAGGAAATCCTCCCCAGATTTGTCATGTCAACACAGATCAGAAGGGAGCACAACCTGTGCTGTCAAAAGCACTTAGAAACACCCTAAAGACAATAACCACAAAATAAATGTCACATAACTACACAGAGAAGCCACAAGTCCTTGATGAATTGTTGAGTTTTTTGGTGGTGGTTTTTTTTTTCCTTTTGAGAAATGAAACAACTGTTGACAAGTATTTTAGTGATATCCATCTTTTTCACAGTATGACTATGATTCACAGTCAGTTGGCCATTAACCTCAGAATAGATATTAACAGTCATGCCTCCAGGCAGAAGTGGTGTTTTATGCTTAACAACGTGGACAGAAAGCCCAGTCATTTGCATTCCATCCTCATTTCCACAAGACTTTCTTTGTGGACTTAGCAAGTGTCACATCTTCTGTATTCCTCAGGTATATCACGTGTGAAATCAGGATAAGCCTTTCCCCCACTCACCAGAAACTTGTGAAGCTTAACTTATGATTGGTGAGTTGTTTTAAGGTGATGAGCTGAAAAGGAATGTATATGTAAATTATTTCCAATCTTGTTTAGGCTACTGATGCTAAAAAACAGAATGCAACATAGACAGATGAATATAAATATTTTTCTGTGTATAGCATTACAAAATCCAAATTCCAGAAGCTGCAAGCATTAACAGAAGTAAGGACAACTGATCTGCATTTTCTTCGTTAAGGTAAGGGTTGTATATTACAGTCTAATCAATAATAGAGCCGTGCTACTAAAAATGAGATAGATAATTATTTAGGAACGAAAATAAGTGGAGTCTTACGGCTCTTTCCTACCACAATTTAACTTCCCTGTATTTTGCCTTTTAGCAGATTTTAAGAAAAAGAAAATTCTCCATTCAGATAGAAAAAAAGTCTGCAGCCAACTATTTCAAAAATCCCCATCCTCGAGGAGGATGGCAGCAGATTTGTATGCAGTGACAGGTTTAACAAATCACCTGATAATGGGGAATGGAGTCTGCAAACATGTTGCTTTCTTCCTCAATGGATAGCTTTCCTGGTGCATTCAGGGCTTATGCATCTACTTGTCGGCAAAAATGAGTTGCTGCTTTTCACTCCTTTTAGCTTTGCACAGGCAGCACAGTAAAAAGAATGGGAATGAATCTATTAGTACTTGTGCACCATAAATACATTTGTTTGCAGAGTCCCTCGTGCTTTCAAAACAACAGAGTTGCATGATCAAATGCAAAATAAGGCTGTGGAGGAAGAGACGCCAGACACGCAATTGCCTTGAACTTTTCCTCCACTCCATGAAAACTATCTAAAAAGCTCCCACGGTGGAATTCCCCACAGATATGCATAGGTCAGAGGAGAGTTTTACAGCCAGTTTGCAGCCACTTTTCACACAGGTATAGACGACTGCATAACATTAAGGCTGTGCTGAGCACATTGTGTTGCTATTATATAACATGTCCTCCAGAGCTTATTGCTTTTGATGATGCTGGAGAAACAAAGAAATAAGCTTTGTTCTGAAAACTCAAGCAGAATGCTTGTGCCTAGCAGAAACGAGGGAGGCAAGATAAACTCTGAGCTCTGTGATATATCTAAAGAGTTGTTTCCTTGGAACAGTTGCTTTTCTAGGACTTAATTACATTTCTTGAGTATGATCAGCACCTAAGAATGGTGTCACAGTGCATGTGACACAAAACAGCCCCAGAGCACTGGACAGCAGGGCATGCTTCACCCTCACAAGTGAGCATTTCAGGCAATCCAAAATTGGGCTGTCCCAGAGAAAGGGGCAGAGGCCCACTGGTGACATTTGCTGTGTCCCACCATGGCAGTGAGTTAGTGTTGCTTTTCCTTCTCTCAGAGGACAGGCAGAAGCATTATGAGAGATTTGAGGCTGGAAAAGTCTCTAAGCCCCTGGAACCAAACCCTACATAGCTCCTCAGATTGTAGATAGCTTTAAAAAAATCCTTTGTGTTCTATATAGAGAGTAACCTACAGGGAAATGTATTGAAATAAAGACTTAAATGGCAGAGGCCATTCATGCCAGAGGAGGGATTTCCTGTCCGTTTAAGAGGCTGTTCTGCACTGTGATGTTAGAGGGGAGATCTGGTTAGTGGCAGAAGAATGAAATTGAGTCCTATGGCTGTTTTCTCTTTCTACTCAGCCAGGGAGAATGGCACATCAGAGCTAATTTCTCTCCTCAGGTCTATGTACATGTGGACCAGTATTTTCTTTAGTCCAAAGGGCAGAATTTAGATGTCCTTTATATTACCTCATATTTACAATTACAATGTCAGCAACTTTTTGCATAGGATTTTCACCCAGAATAAAGTGTGTATTCACTGTGACCGCAAAGGCACCCACACCCACTTAACCAGCAATGTCACTGAAAGCTCAAGAACTGTGCTTTTCCTCCTGGCTGTGGATGTCTTCCTCCATGAAAGCTGATGTTAAAAATTCCCCAAGCTCCCTCGAATATGATCCTGGCTTTGAGGAATTGCCGCAGGGCAGTTCAGAGCAAACTCTGTAAGTAATTCAGTTGCCAAATTGCAGGTGCCCCAGGGAGGCTGGGGCATTCTGGCAGTGTGACAGAAATGCCACAGGACCAAAGGCACAGACTTTTCTGACCAACAGGACAACCCAGTGGAGAAACAGCTGGAATGCAAGTCAGATATCCTTTCGTGTAAAAACACACCTCAATCCCATCTAGGGTGGTCAATCCTTGCACTGATTTCTTCACTGGATTGTGTGCCTGGGGTTTCATTTGGAATGGGAGGTAGTCTACTAAAAATAGAGTTAAGAACACATGGACATTTTCAAAAAGACAAGGGTATTGTGACAAACACACTCACCATTCCTTGGCTGTACCATTAGATGTCCATACAGCTCCAAAAATATTGGTCAGAGTCTAAAACTTCTTACAAAGGAAGTTAAAATCCGTTATTATACGGTGAGAAAGCATTGCATTTTCTTTCTGTGGTTTTATATAATATTAAAAATAAATAATAATTAATATTATCTCTGCATCTATTGCTTCATCTTAATGTTATCTTGCTATCTTACTTTATGTCATCCAATGTTATCTTTCTATAGATAAAAATAAAATAGTATAAAGCCCCTAGGTACAGAAGTTCTAGGCAAAGAGGCATTCATCACTATCATATATTTCAAAGAAGGTGGGCAGAAATTCACCAGTGGGAAAGTTTAAAGAGAGTCTCTCGCTTATCATTTTCCCCTTCAGTCACATGGCATTATGAAAGATCAAAACAGAGAGCTCTGAAGAATGCAAACCTTCAGAAAGCCACACCAAAGGAGAAGGTGAAATATAATGTGATTTACCATTACAGCCACAAAGTCACAAAGTAGTAAGGGAGAGAACAAATCTGAGTGTTTAACAGCATCAGATAAGCAGGGGAAGCAAGGGGGGGAGAAAGTACCTTTTAAATTACCCTTATCCAGATGTGATCAGATTTCTGCAGAAAACACGGAGCTGAACCTAATTCAGTTACAGCACTGAAATTACAGTAAATGGGCATACTAAAGCTCTTTTCTTTTGAAGACTAGCAGAAATGTTCACTGGAGCCCTGAAATTCTGCACTGATGAGAGGTTTATTAGCATATGGATGGATGCATGGATGTAAAACCAGGTAAGTAAATTTGTACCTAGAGAAGAAGGAGGATTATTTGGCCTAATAAAAGAGAGACAGAGTCTAGGACTGGGCTCAGTGCCCTGATTTTAAGACAAATTGACCCAGACTTCCAGATTTTCCACTATGTCAAAGAAATTTAAAAGGCTATAGCCTTCTAAAAATAAATGTGTTGCAGATATTATATGGCGTTGATACCTTTCTGTAGAAAAACTTCAGACAGTAGCATATTTCATGACTTAGGAAATTCAGTGGAACAATTATGTCTGCAATTACATAAGTCTGTGCTATTTTGACTTTAGCCTAGTTTCATTATATTTTAGGTTTTAACCCAAATTGTCATAGGTTTTAATGACTTTAACACAAATCCTTCTAATTTAAACCAATGTCAGCAAGAGCTAAATCAGGTGCTTTGTGCTCATATAGTTAAAAATAGATTTCATAGAGCCATTCAAGTATCTTACCTTTACAGCTGAGAAGGAGTACAGTCAACAGCTTGTGCCTAATAGGAATGCAAGAGAAATTAATTCATTGGAAAAACATTCTTCACCCCATGTTGGATGACTGCTCGCCAAAAAAAGTATGTCAGCTCCTTGCTTTGTAGTACCTCAGTCACTACAAATGACAAGTAAGACAAGAAGAGCTAGAAACAATGTTTATCATATCATGGAGTCCAGCCACATGAAAGATATTGCCCATGAGCAAAGATTAGAAAAGTGATACACCTATGATATAGCTATGACAAAAATCCACCAGCTGTATTTGCACCAGAATTACTATTTTCAAAGAAAACAAAGTGGCTTCAAAGCCATCAGTTTGTAGGTAGAAAAATCACTTTGTTCAGTTAAGTAAGGAATGGATGTCTCTGACTTAGTGAGATGTTGCATTTGCTCCTCCCTGCTCACACCCACTGCCGACCCACGAGCTTTGACACTTACCCAAATGGAGTCAGGAAGCTCTGCTTTCTGCCCACAGGAAATGCCCAGTTGTTTCTGCAATCTCAACACACTTTTCATGCCTGATTTTTGCAGTGAAAGCAAAGTAGAACACAACACACATCTACTTGTGTCTTCAGCTGACAGCACCATCTTTGTAAATTCTGCAGAACTTAGGCGCAAAGGTTGTTAGTTGGGATCTCATCCTGCTGTAATCCACGGCTGATAGGTGATTGCCAGCAAACGTCCCAACTTGAACCCAACACTGCCATTAGGAAAAGTGTCATTAGGGAAGAACAGCCTACTTATGGGAAACTGTAAATCAGGATCTATCTGAAATATCTGTACTCTCTTCAGGTTAAATCAGCCCAGAAATCTGCTCTAAAATTTGACACCAAAAAAAAAAAAGAAGTTTTCAAAGGCATCTAAATTACTTCAATTCAGCTTTCTGCCATATTCAAACAGTGACATAACTGGAACAATTTAATAAGCTACTAAGCCTTAGCATTCATTTCCCGTCCCACTCCCCCCAAGAGATGTGATCCTGTCAGCTGAGAACGGACAGAGAAAGTGCTTCTGTTCCCCTTCAAAGCAAAAATAGAACTGCTTAAACCACCCTGCAGACATGTATGCAGTTTCCAAATGTTAACCCAGATCCACTTCCCGGCATTTGTTCCTAACATGTTTCCAACCCATTTGAGACAGGATTATTTTATCCAGCTTTTTTTAGCCATGTTTCAGAGTAGCAAGCACAGGTTTATTCCATGTGCACAGCATCTGACGTGGCACTGCCCCACAGGGTGGTTCCTGTGCATGGTTGTGATCACAACCTCCAAGCTTTCACCTTCTGTAAGGACATCGTGCTACCCGAGGCTTGCACAGCCATCAAGCACCAAAAAACCCTCAGTGCTATAACATCAGGGGCCATCCACCGTAAAAGTTTACTGCAGAAGGGTTGTTTTAAGTAGCCTGATTTTTGTTCACAGTTTGGGCATGACTTTAATATCATCAAGTGGTGAGGATGTATGTCCTGTGCCACGCTGCAGTCAGTGTGGAGCACAACAGTATTTAAAAATTACTTAAAGTATAGTATGTGGAGAGCCTGTGTTATCCAGGTGCATTAAATAGAGCTGAAAAGTAAAAGGAAATTGAATATTCTGCTTTGCAACTGTTTGGGTCTATGAAAGATTACTGTGTCTATGTTATTCAATC
Organism: Origma solitaria; assembly: GCA_013397895.1. Lineage (NCBI taxonomy): Eukaryota > Metazoa > Chordata > Aves > Passeriformes > Acanthizidae > Origma > Origma solitaria. The sequence continues at coordinate 684,806 of VZRL01003893.1, read as the reverse complement.
TCAGTGCAGTAGCACTGCAGAAAAAAAGTTGCAATAAATTTGGAGAAAGCCCTATAAATCTCGGAAGTTGGAACTGTCCTTAACCTAAGACAAATGAACTCAGATTCAACTCTCCACCTGACAATTCATAGAAGAATGACAATGAGACATGATTTAATATGATGGTGCAAAACATTTCTCTGGGGTATCCCAGGCTGACCCTGTGGTCTTCTGCCCAGGGAAACAGAAATTGAGTTTGATACTCCAAAGAGGGGGAAGGATGTTGTTATTCCAACAGTAATGTCTCAATAACTTGTTAGCATCTCTGAATTACTTCTCTGCACATATACAATGCTCTGCATTTGTTTCTGCAGCACTTTTTGCCCTTTTAAAATAATGTATATTGCAATAATGTATTTAACATATTAGTTGTATTTTAAGCCCCCAGTTCCAAGTTTGCAGACTCTCTTGCTGCAACTTCAGCCCTGTAGAACAGCCTAGGCCCATCCTCTGTGACTTATCTCTCTTTGTTGTTCGTACAAGGGACAGCGCACATTTGTACTAAAAACGTCTCAGCAGATTATATCCCTTCTAGAGCTGCAAGAACAACCTGTATCAACCTTTAACTTGCTCAGCGCAATATCCAAAGGCAGAATAAGAAAAAAACCCTTTCCATTTCTCAACTGCTTCTTCCCTGAGGCAAGCAGGAGTTAGCAATGCCCTTCAAAGTATAGATGGTGCCAGGATGACACCATTCAGTGCAGGAAAGAAGTCTTATTTAGGCTGTGTAACAGGACCATAGCTACTGAATGCACAAAGGAGCCAGTTCTAGTTCTTAGACCACTAGTTAGGGACGTAAATGCTTTTGAATTGATTGTACTTAAATCCTTGATATTCCATAGGCTGACTGTGGAAACCTTGGTGAGTCTCTTAGGATAAGCTCCAGCCTAGATCAGACATCTCTAATGCAGCCCTTCAAAACATCGTCTGTTGGCAGCAGCAAAGGGGGCTGGAGTGTGACCCCAGCAGAGCAAATTCTGGGCAGCCCAGGAACTGGAGCAGGGCTCCTGTTATGGTTCAGCCGCAGCTGGTAGCTCAGCCCCCACAGCTGAGATGGGGGGAAAGAATAGGAAGGGTAAAAGTGAGAACACACATAGGTTGAGACAGAGTAGTAGGTAAGCAAAAGCCACACACACAAGCAAAGCAAAATGAGCAATTCATTCCCCTTTCCCATGGGCAGGCAGGGGTTCAGGCATCCCCAGGAGGGCAGGGCCCATCATGTGTAACAGTAACTTGGCAAGATAAACATAATCTCTCTGAACATCCCTCCTTCCTTCATTCCCCAGCTTTATCTGCTGAGCAGAATGCCACACTATATGAGATAACCCTTGGGTCAGCTGGGGCCAGCTCCCAAATCCTTGTGCACCCCCAGCCTCCACGCTGCTGGGACGAGGAGTAGGAAAGGCCTCGATGCTGCGTAAGCACTGATCAGCAGTAATGAAAACATCCCTGTTTTCGTCAAAAATCCAAAACGCAACCCCACACCAGCTACCGAGAAGAAAATTAACTCTATCCCAGTCAAAACGAGCACAGCTTTACCTTCAGGTCAAAATCCATTTCACTGGAACTAGGTACTGAAAATTTGTCTTCTACATCTAAGCCACTCACCATAGGCTCCCTGTTTACTGAATGCACCCAGAGCAAGTGGTATCAACATTTGTCTGTGCAAAACATTGTGGTACATTTTTAAATACCAAACAAATGTTTAAACATCACCATCTGGTTGTAGATATATCAATACAAACAACCAAACATGATACAACTAAGAAAGTGTATTAATCAGTGCCTGATGATTAATTCCCACGTCATTTCCCTGCTTCCCCACTGTTCAGTTATTCTTGTGTCTTTTAGACCCAGACTCCTCCACTCAGGGGTGCTCCCATATGTGCAGGTGCCTACACACACAAACACAAACACGCAAGCAGGCACATCTAATTAGTGCTAAGCGCAGTGGGATTCCAATTCTCACCAAGACCTCTGATTCACCCATATTATAAATTATGAAAAATAAAAATAATGGAAAATACAAAGACAGAAGGAAAAAAAAAAACCCACGGGACAAGAGTTTTCCAGGTGCAGGATGCCCAAAGCTCTAACCAGACCCCAGGGCACACCGTGTCTGTCAGGCTGCACTGCCTCTCACTTCAATTATGGCAAGGCTGGCTGTGAAAAGTTGGATGAATATACAAAACCATTTCATCTTTCTGCAGCTCCATTGGTTGGCTCAGCCATACTTTGCTGAACACAGTAAATCCTACAAGTCACCATCCGTTAAGGAAAAAACCTGAAGTATTTCAAAGTGCAAAGTACCAAGTGACTCAAAGAAAAGCACACCTTTCAGTCGTTTTGTTAGACATATTTCCTTCCATTACACCTTTTTTTAATGCGGTGGAGGGTCCAGATTTCAAAGAAAGGGTTTCTCATTATCCTATCCCAGTCTGAGAAAGAGAGGATGATAAAGCAGAAGTCAGCTGGAGAGATGTGTTCTCATTATCCTCAACTGTCCTTTACTATTTTGCTTCTCATCCTCCCAATCCTCTGCCAGCTGACACTCCTGTTTTGGCAGAAAAGTCGCCTGTGTAAGGATCAAGAACTGAAACTGAATCCCTCCCTAAATTTCCCTGTTACTATCTATTTGTAACAGGGACTACAAAAACATAAACCTGACAGCCACAAACTGTATGGATAAGTGTTTCTCGCCTCCTCCATGGCTTCTTGAAATATGCTCATGTGAACTGTAGGAGAAACAATAGCCAGTAAATCTTTGATAATTGTGGAATACTTCCATACAGTGTATGTCTGAAATAGATATAAAGCCACAGTCTCTTCCATAAACACTAACAAGAAAAGTATTTTATCTAATGCTAAGTGAATTTACCAGCAACAACCAGTAATAAAATATATCTCCACCACCCTTCCATCCTCATACTGCTGAAAAATTTCATATACACACAAAAGAGACTTCTATGGTTTACTGTGTGCACATTTGAATTCACCTTTCAATGGGAATTAAAATTTCTGCACTCAAATGTCAGAATCATTATTTAAATATCTGAATAGCTAATTTTCCATCCTTTCTGTATAGTTAATGAGACAGGTGTCTTCACTGTCACCATCTCAGACAACTATGTCAAAATTATTTTTTAATTGATTTAAGTATCAGAGTTCTAAACAGAGCAAGTACTGAGGTCTTGAAAAAATTCATCCAAATCCTTTTTAAAAAGATTTCTTCATGAATCTAAATATAAATAGACTTCATTCTGGCAGCAAAACTTGATAGATGCTACAATGTAGGTGAAATTTTCCCTTTTGAGAGAAGGCCTACACTGATAACCAAATTTTTCAGATTCTCTAACTTCGCTCTAAAAATGGAAGTGTTTTCTGCAGTATCATTTCCAAGAAAAGTGAACCAATTATATTTGACACATTCTGCTTTCCAGCTTGCTCTTCTTTTCTTGAAGATTCATGAGAAGGAGGTGTGTGCCACAGAATGCTCTTCCCCACTCACGGACTGCATTGTCTGATCGAACAGGTGATGGATGTTCTCAGGTGGTCAGATTGATTCCTCCGAACCACTGCAAAACAGCAGCACCATAACTCCCCCTCAGAAAGAATGAACGACGAAGAAGTGACACAAATGGCATCTAAAAATTATCTGATCTCTCCAGTGTCACCTGATAACGAACAGAGACAATAAGCAAAACGAAAGAGAAACCAGCTTGATAACCTGGGCTGGCAAAAAGAAGTCAAGTGCAAACCAGTTTAATGATGAATCCTGCACATGCACCTCATGACAAGGAATGGAAACCCACTACCTTGAATGTAAATGTCAGCCCTGGAGATGACAATGACAACACTCTAAGCTTCTCTTTTCCTCATCAAAGCATTTAAAATATGTTAAGATATTTCCTCAACAAGCAACACTTGCGTATTGGAGCCTCATATCACCACTACTTCAAAGCAGAGGGTTTTGAAGCATGTTCTTGGCTCTCACTGGGAGAAATCACTCATGTAACAAGGATGCAAGGTGCGGTTGCAGCAGGTGTCTACACTGCATCATATCTATTCAAATGAATTCAACACCCACTGAATTACTTTGCATATTAAGTGAACAAGGTTGTCATTTTCATTTGCCTTTAGCTTTCCTCTGCAGATGATGTAGGGCGTTGTCTCTGTCCCCTTTTACAGGAGCACAGTGTGGATTCAGCGAGTTTGGTGCCTTCTCTACGCTTCAAGGATGAATAGAGGAGGCACTGAAATCTCTCTGCTTGAATAAGGTTAAACAATAGTCCCTCTCTGCAGCTCTCAGACAGTCAAGTTATTTTCCTCTAAGCCACTCCAAGGAACATATCAGTAGTTAATGGAAAGCAGTCTTCAGCTTCTTTGGGCTTTGCCTCTCCTGTGTTTCATTCACAGAGGTTCACATCTCCTCCAAGGAGCCAAAGCAGCCAATACAGTTTGGCTAACCACACAAATGGCACTAGCAGTTACTCAGTGCTCCTGAAATTCAGAATACTTGAGTGAAAGCTTATAAGAGTGTATGTATAGGGTCTAACAGTTTCTCATACTTTCAGAGGCTGATTTTCAAAATGCTTTAGTGAGACTCTAACTCTGGAATCATAGAATCATAGAATGACAGAATAGTTTGGGTTGGAAGTGACCTTAAAGATCACCTAGGTCCATGTAATCCCCTGCCATGGGTGGGGACACCAGGGAGTCTTTTGATCCACTGAAGAAATACGAGGAAGAAGGAAATGAGTTTGTTGCTTGTCATAGCTCAGCCTTGGTAGGCTCAGTACCCCCACAGTAGGACGTGGGAGAGAACCAGAAGTGTAAAAATGAGAAACGTCATGCTTTGAGATAAAAAGAACTTAATAAATAAAAGCAAATTAACGAACAGACAAGAAAAGAAACAAAACCAAGTGATGCAAAAAACCCCAAAGCGCTCACCAGCAATCAGCCAAGGCCCAGCCAGTCCCCAAAAAAATGTCAGCCCTGGCCAACCTTCACACACACACACAACAGACACACACCAGTTTTATTGCTGACCACATCTTTCGAGTCAGTTAGGGTCTGCAGTCCTGCCTATGTCCCTTCCCAACTTCTTGTGACAAAAACATCTCCTCTTTGTCAATGCTATATAATAACGTGCTATTACTAACCTGCTAATGTTATTTATTATTGACACGTCAATGCTATGTTACCTTAAAAGATACAGTGAAGAACTTCAGCTAAAACTAGACATTTCAGGATCAAATATCCTGCAGGGATCAGAGGAACAGGAACTTAAGCATATAGGGAAAAACTAGGAGGATAAAGAGCTTAATTCTGTGAGGACAACAAATGGATTTAAAACCTAATTGACTTCTCTTTACATGAAAATGCTTCTTGCATGCAATATTTTATCTGTAAATGCTAGAAGAAAAATTATGGTGATCAGGTAGTGTAATTCATCTAAGTTGTCTAAAGATTTGGAAATCCTGCTCACACTGCTTATCTGGTTCCTCAGTAGCCAAAGGAGAAGGACTGACAGTGCCAGAAGTCAGTTCACCTCACCTCTGTCAAAAGTCGATTTGTTCTCCACGCTCTGAATGTCCCTGCTTCTCCTTTGTGACTCCAAGAGTAAGCTAGAAAAACAGTTTAGGCTTAGCTCCCAGGCTCCAGACAGCTGAAGATAAGTAACCAAAATCCCAACCACGCCATGGGAAAGAGCCATTAAAAACAGAGGCCTGGAATGGTCTGGAACAGAAGCTTTTCTGTGAAGTTTATGTGGCAGTTGCATGTGGCACTGGATGCGGCAGTGGAGAGCACTGTCTCCATCATGGAAAGTGATTTCCAAATGGTGCAGACACACCCAGTCCCTCTGCCACTTGTCCAGGCAGCAGCATCCTTTTCCAGAATCAGTATCCCATGCATTTTACATGACCACTGATGGGGAGCGACGGAGGAAGGGGGGGAAGTATTACTTGGGGGGTAAAAAAAGTAACAACCTTTCCTTTAAATGTAATATTTTTAAGTGGCAGCAGGAGCCTGTGGTTGCTGAATCCTGGCAGTGGAGACTCCCTTGTGAATTTCGGAATATAAGTGTCTTTGCCAAGTATACAAATGACCTTCGGTTCTGCAAGAAAAAACCTGTGCATTTCATTTTAATGTTTGTCTGCCACCCTACTTAGACAATAGGTGGCAAAACATGCACATAAAAGGTATACATGAGTATATGCATATTGAACTGCTCCCTATATGATGTTATTATGCTGCACTTTCAGCTTCAAAACTAAGAGAGAAAATGAGAGCTTGACTTTCAGCTGAATGGAAAAATAGACCAAATGTCACTCGTTTTAGCAAGGAATAAGAAAAGTGCACATAATTCAAGGAAACAGTATTTGATTAATGTATTCTGAGAAATTCATTGTTGGTGTAGGTTAGGCAAGATGGTCTATAGATTCCAGAGGAAGAGATTTGAATACACTATTAAACACAAATCAGATAACTTAAAAAATCAATTTTCTTCAAGGGAAAAAGTTCTCTCAAGCCAAAAGAGACTCAACTAATTATATCAAGAAAGTGCATGTAATGCACTGTATATGCACTAATATAGATTTTTTTTGTCTGTTCACAGAAACAGGCAGGTAGAAAACTATGGGAGATGAGCAAAGCCCAACTCAAAAAGTGAATTTTATGGCCTTTTGCAGATATATGACTTTGACCTAAACTGGGGTATGATCAATTTCCACATCGTCATCATTCTCCAACGAAGATGAGAGCCGCTATAACTTATAAGTAGAACCCAAAGCAGAAAATGATCCCTCATCAGATGAAACAGGGACAGCTCAAGAGTGAAACCTGATCATGGAAGGAGAAATCATATGGATGCACTTAAGCTCTAATATTAGATACATTTATTTAAGATGTAGCACATCACATTTTCTTTTATCTGCCAGCCCAAATTAAAGAAGAATTTTCTGAGTTTGTGTTCTGCTGAACCCATTCCCTCCCTTCATATAACATCACAAGGGACAAAAAGGATATTCATCCCAGAAGAGTTTTCCAGCACCCTCAATCTCAACAAAATGAAATGGAGGAAGCATTGGTATCTATTTACTGCTACCAAGATCTCATTGCCACTAATTATCAACACAGGCCTCATTAAGGAAATCATCTACACCTCTGTGTCATTAAAGATTTAATAAATGTCACCTGCAGATGGCAATCAGAAAGGTACAACAAAGGTCCTGAATTTCATAGGATCGGTGCCTGTAAACTGCAGATGGCTCTGCAGCCTACACTTTACCTCAGCCCTAGGCACCTCATGGCACTGCTCAGAATACCTGGAAAATAAATGGTCTTTTGAAATCACAAGGAACGTCTCAATTTCAAAAAAATGCAAGGGATTTCAAACACCAAAAATGTTAAAGAATGCAGATTCAGTTCTGGGTCTGGGGCAAGGAAGATGTTCTGGTCTCCCCTTTATCATCTCCCCTGCAAAGACAAATAAGAGCCTGGGTTCTATCATTTACTACAGAGTGCAGACCTGAGAAGTCTAAGGCAAAGGAGTCCTAAAAGTTCATAAATAAAAACTTCATTCATTACAAGAGAAAAAATGTGAGTAAAAACTCTTTAGCTATCTCCCTAGTTGGTATAAAAGTGGTACTTTGAATGAATGGTGCCTGCTATGTATTCTATGTAGCAGACATATTGATCCACCAGAGACATCGTGCTATTGCTATATAATAATATTTTAAATCCTTTTATTTCCTTCTTAAGATTCAGCCCCACATATAAGAGAATGTACCCCTAAGGACTGGACAGCATCTGGTGTATATATAGGGATGAATCACAAGATGGATATAAAGAAAGAAAGATCTAAAATCCCTTGACAAAATAGCTGTTTCAATCCTTTAAGAAGCCTACTGAAAGTCGATCTTAAATGTGATTTTAGGAGCCAAAAAATTTTTCTAAACGATTTATTTTCTTTACAAAAGAAAAATTTTTCTTCAAAAATAGAGCTGCCATGTGGATCCCCACAGAAGTGGAGCTATTTTCTTTCAAGATATGGCTGCTTCTTAACACTGTAATTAAGTTTGAATAACGCTGCCACAGTAAATCATGCACTTTACACAATTACTGTACAGAATGTAAAAGGGAAATAAAATATGATGTGAGCTTTGTTAAACTTAAAATACACTTGACAATCACTTTACTTAATTAGATACATTTGCCTCCTGAAAAAGTTGCTGCGCTAAAGGTGACGTTCACCTTTCCAAGGAAAATAATCCTCTCCCAGAGCCAAAGGCATATATCCCACCCTTATTTATTATTATTACAGTAACACTTCTGTATGAAGCATCACTAGACCAGCAGCCAGGGGACATTTTTCTACTCCCAACTCTGTCAACAATCTGCTCTGTGTTCTTGGGCTGGTTATGCCAGCTCAGTGCCTCTGTTTCCAGATCCATTGCTTGCAAGTCTTTTCATTTTGGAAGTTATTATAATACTATGTACAGCATAATAGCTAATAATAATTACTGTAATATACATAATTATATTATGTGCCATGTAGAGAATAGTAGTTATAGTAAGAAAACCTCAATAGTTTGAGGAAATTAACATTTTGTGGCTATAAACTAACCCAGATTTACAATTCCCCAGGTTTCATGAGGTTCCTTTAATAATTTTAAATAGTGTTTTCTTTTAAAGGACACGTAAGAGTTCCTTTTCTTTGTACATCCACAAGAGACTGGAATATGCACAGAGTTTAGACAATATTGCCCTTTTGTGCAGCTTGGCAGAGCTCCATTTATTTCCATGGGGTTGCGTCAATTTACATCAGATGAGAATCAAGCTTTTGTTTTCTTCCATGTTTTAGATACTGATTTATTTTAAACATCCATAGCGATAAAACAGAACAACTCATCCACTATGGTTTCATATCTATGAAAGTCATTATTTATTCTTCAGGGGGAACTACAGAAAGCAAGTTCTGTTCTGGACTCCTACCAACACAGAAAGGAAGACTGAGGCGGTGAGTTGGAGCGCGATGCTGTTGTCTGTGCTCCACACAGCTAAGGAGACAAATGGGCAGCACCTCATGTATTTTCCTCTTTCCCTGAGCCCAAGTCTACTGAAGGTCACCCGATGTACAATTACAACAACCTGAAAGCTCTCTTAGGTCCAAAGCAGCAAAGTTATGTGTTCGCCTTGTCTTGCAACCCATCCCTCCATCGAGATTACAGGAGACCTAGAGTTGGTGGTCCCACCTGCCCCCCCAAGCAGCATCCTGGATCAGTGAGAGCCCTCCTCGTGTCTCACAACACACCTCCCTGGCTGCTTCGAATCTTCTTAAAACGGCCAAGGTCTGGGCTATTCTCAGAACTTTTAAAGTCTGTCATGGACATCTTTAATGTAGGTTGATTGCAGTCAGAAGCATAAAGAGAGGCCAAAAATGAACCAAAAAGTTTGATGTTATGTGGGTTTCACATCAATTAAATCTTCCATGCTCTTAAGGTTAATTTCTCATAAGTTACTTTCAATTAAAGGGTCATCTGAAAAAATGGTCAAAGCCCAATTTAATTCCACTTATCCCCTTTTTCATCCATGTGTCACTGTGACAAATATTTCCCTGAGGCTACAATATCTATGTCTTCCAAGAAACACAATTTCATTATAGTATTTATTATTTAATAATCTAATTCAATAATTAACAATAGTCTTTAAAGTTAGTTATTAATATTATGAACACTAAAACTCATAAGGCCTTATTCTTTAAGGAATCATGTCTTGTGGCTGCACCCCCTTTGCGTAACAAAGTGTATGCTCCAACTAAGATCTTTGCTCTGTTTTGGAAGATAATCTTCCATGTGGCTTCTCCTGTGTCTGGGCTGTAGTGACTCCAGAGTGGCTCCTTTCCTTCATTCAGGCTATAATTGAGTCTTATCTGTTTTGAAATTCCCACCGCCCTGTAACCAGGCTGGGCACTGGACAGCATCTTCATGCAAACAATAGAAAATCAGCATAAAGAATGACAAATAAATGATGTATCACAGAAACTTAGGGATCTCTTTTTCTAAGAAGGGTCTTTCCTTTTTCTGGAATGTCAGTGAGAGAAGGAAAGGAATGATGAACCAGTTCAGTTCAGGTTAATACACAATTTTTCATACCAGAAGGTAAATCAATAAATGGTTGCCTAGATCAATTTTCTGTCATGTCTATGCAACATACTGAGGAAATGTAGCAAGGGAAGCACTTGAGGATGTGGCAGGTAGGAACAGAACTGGCATTTTGATTATTATATCTGGAGAGTTTTGAATTACTAGATTTGAGGGGGGGGATTTTTCTTTCCACAAGTGAGACTGAGCTGTGTATTCACCACACGTACACACCACTGCATTGGTTGTTTATGCTCTCTGATTAACTGTAAAAAATGTTATACCATTTAAGTGTGAAGGTCTCCACTAAAATTATAGAAATGTATTTATGGGAGACTCAATATGTACGGCAGTTGTTTATTAAGGTCATTGGTATAAAACATCTGATTGATGCAATGACTGTGTATCATTACAGAGCTGAACATAGAATACACCAACAGGGCACCTTGACAGATGCATCAGACAGGGCTGGGGCTGATGATCAGGCAGTGCACGTGCTGCAGCCTCTTCTGCCGTACCTCTGCTGAGTGGAGGTTTTTAGAGCAGCACCCTGCCCATGCTGAAGTCACCAGGTGCAGCCAACAGCATTGAAGGTGGAAGGTTTTGACTGTCCAGTCCCTTAAACCTGCTCTGTGAAACCCCAGCAGTGCAAAACAGCTCACTGGCAAGCCCACTGATGTGACCATATCCCAGGTGGAAATCACAGCACCTTCTGTATTAGCCCAGGAGCAAAGCACCTGTTTGAGACATGCCAGACCAGGGCTACTATCTGCTTCTGCTCCCCTCTCGCCCCTGTAGGAAGAGAAAAGTGGGAGCCTGAAAACATTCTTGTATCCCAGAGGGTTCATGCTGGGTTTCCTTAGTGCTCTGTCTCTCCATACTCACCAATGATTTTGGTTAGCAATTACACATGTGTTTTGATAATTACAAGTGTGAATTTAAAAATACCTCTTAATTTTTTTTCCTACATTGGCCTGTAACAAAGCTGAAAAGGCAGCTAGGTTTTATTTGTTCAATATGTAAAGCTGCTGCTTTGGACTGCTGTTAGTTTCATATGGTACAATCCTGCATTGTGAAGTAAAAGCAGATATTTCTAGGTATTTTTTTTTCCCCAGAGCTGAAAACCAGGGAGAGTCCAAATGACTGGTCCAAGAAAGCTGTTAAAAGTAGGAACTCATGGAAAAAAATTTCCAGCTTGCACTCTGATGCCAAATTTTGCAAGCATCCTGTTTACAGACTGGGACATTCAAGGGAAATCAGACCAGTGGGCCATGACCGAAGCTGAAAATAAAATTGCAAGATGACTGTGTAAAGCTACAGCTCTAATCCCTACAGGAAAAGGTAGGGCACCTTTTTCAATTTCATAAGAATTTTAAGAACCCTTCTCTCCTTCTAACACAGCTTGATACTTAGGAAAAGTACTGCTTTTAAGAAACCGTCCCACTGGAAGTCAGGCCAGATACAGAGGCAAAGCACAGCCTAACTTCCCCAGCCTGTCACCAAAGAGAATGAGTTTATTACAGCAGGCAGAGGGAGAGGTTTGACAGACAGCTGGCCATCTGAGCTCTCCATTATTAAAGCCTCTGTTCAGCAGGATGCTTTGTTTGAAAAGCCTTGTTTGTGAAAGCAGTCTCCTACCACCAGCATCTGCATTAACTATTAGTTTTATGAAGTACAAACTGCTTTGCAATGTCATTGACACAAAGCAAGCTTAGCCCTCTTCCTGCTTGAAGGAGAAAAAAAAAAATCTCCTGGGGTTACTTAATTTTTTTCCAAACATATGTTGTGAAAGGCCTCACAGCAGTTTGAGCAAACTCTCAGAGCTGCAGCTAGAGGCATGCTGAGACCTTCTCTTTTGCAAAGAAAAAGCTGAAGCCTTTTTGCTTTCATCAGGAGAAACAATGAACATGGAGTAGGCTGAGGTACAGGTAAACCTTGTCTTGTCTGGGCTGCCATGAAGATGGAACCAAAGAAGACCTTAATAGCCCAAGAGGTCTATTTTCTTGTAGTAGTAAATCCAGACACAGTGCACAGGTAGGAGGTTAATACAATTTTATTACCACAGCTCTGGCATCTACACCTTTCTCCAACAACCACGCTAATCTTCAGCTGCTCTGTGACTGTCAAATTAAAATCATCGTGCAATCACTGAATTATTTGTGTTGGAAAGCACCTTAAAGGTTATCTTGTACCAACCTCCCTGCCATGGGCAGGGATGCCTTCCACTTGACCAAGCTCTGTCCAACCTGGTGTCGAACATTTCCTGGGATGGGCAGGCACAGCTTCTCTGGGCAACCTGTTCAGCACCTCACCATCCTCAGAGTAAATAATTTATTCCTAATATCTAATCTGAATGTACTCTCTTTCAGTTTAAACCAGTTTCCCGCTATGCAGCACCAATTTATACACCAAGGCAAGGTATTTCTAATTTTTGTTCTAGCTTGTGCTTAGTAGGGAGCTTGGTGGTAACCCATCTGGCTCCCTGATTATCAAGACTTTACACTGTTTATACATTTTAACAAAGAAAGGTGTAATCATTAACTGGTTACAAATTACATAACTTTTTTGTTAATTAGTACCCAAACCCCTATCTGCTAGTTACATCTCTTGTTTCTCATGATAATTAGTGCACAGGTGCCGTTCTTCCCTCCATTTGAACGGAGGTTCATTCTGAGGAGGTGGTCAATGAGCTGGTGGCAGCAATCTCTCACAGCCAGAACTACCTTTCCCTCAGTTATTGCTCGGTTCTGCTGCCTTCACTCCTGGTGGCTGCTGTCCAGACAGCACATTCATCTTGGGAGGGTCTTTTTTTTTTCTTAAAACAACATTCACTGTGCAATTGCTTAGTCATAACTGCCCAGCTATAGCTACTGACTAACACGTAAAACCAATTGCAAGGTATGATTTAAATCTTGACGGACTCAGATCCTGAGTTGTTTTATACCACTATCACTTGAATGTTCTTGTAAACAGTGTCTCTCCATCTTTCTTGTAAGCTCCCTACAGGTACTGGAAGGCAGCTGTAAGGGAAAATGCTTTTCATGGGGGAGGGAAACACTAAAAGTAAGTCTAGATTCCTGCCACATTTCTCTACAGACTTACCCAAAGCTCATGGCCATTCAACTTACATTATGTAGAGATTCCTGAGCAATGCTGTCAAAGCCGTAAATATTTGGACCCCTTTAAGAGGATACTTTTGCCTTTCCCATGCTTAAACCTAAACATTATTCAGATTCATATGCAGACTTGTAAAGCCTTCATGTTACTCTTTCCCTAAAGGTGTGTTTGGAACCAGTGAAATCACTGCCCCACATCCCTGTCCTCTGTTTGCCAAGGGTGCACCTACTTGCCCGACACACATATACACATAAAAATACTGCACATACAGCACATAGAATGTACAGACAAAAATGTACACATGCTTCCACTTGAGGGAGGATGTTCCTTATCCCCATGTATGATGAGGCCAAGCGAGCATGGCCATTCATTTGAAAGCTGAATGAACCACCCAGACCACTTCATGGGGAGCTTCTCTGCATTGGACTAGGACAGGGGTGGGCTGCAAGATAAGAACCAGAAGAGCAGGGAAGTGACTGGAATGAATAATCGTTTTATCCAGTGGAAAAATGTGGCCATCACAGCTGAATTCAGCATTCAGTTTCTTGGTGGACTATATTTGTGCTCCATCTATAGATAATGAAGAGACAGCATCTGTACCTAAATCATAGGATTCATGAGTTCTTCACAGCCCCGTGGCTGGGCACTGGCCACAGCTATACCCTCACTAAAACTTGGGAATTTCCCCTCCATCCTCTGGCTCTCCTGGAGAGAAATCTTTGCAGGTTAGACACACTCCAGAATCTAATCCCTCTTGTTTATCCTAGACCCCTATCTTACAAAGTGAGCCACCCACCAATATTTCTGTTGACTGTAGATGACTCACTGGACAGCTAAACTCAGCTGAAATGAATTCCATCTGAAATGTTCTGCAGGATTAGACTCTATTTTACAATTACATGGTATTGTAGGAGTTTGAAGTGTTTTATCTAAATTAAAAAGAAAAGAAAAAGAAAAAATCAAAGAAAAACTACAAGAAATCATGTTTTTAAGCTTAAGTCCCTTAATACACCAAAGCTGTGAATTTTTTCAGTAATCCATTTTCTGCAGTGGTAGGAACATGTTGACTTCCTCTATTAAGTATTATAATTGGTAAGAAAAAGAAACAGAACAGAACAAAAGGTCTTTGGCTGCTGTATTAGCTATCACCTCCAAGAATAATTTTGATCTTGCAATTGTAATAGCCAATCTACAGCACAGAATTTATATAAGATATTTTTGCCTGATTTATGAGAGAAAAATCCTGGCATTCTCATAAACATCCATGTATGTGTCTTAAAAGTAATGTTCATAATTTACATAAACTAAATAAGATAAATTGGAAATTTCAGCTCCCAGGCAAAAGTGCGTCTAAAAGGCAATTTCAGATTGATCTAAGTGCCAGAAGGACTAAAGCCTACTAAAATATTGTCCCTTTCCTCAAAATTATGATACCTCAAACCTGAGCGCACACACACACACACACATTGCACAGCTTCCTGTACCTGTCATCTCCTCCTGTTCAAATCCAGAGAATTTTGTATCAATGTGCTATTCTTTCTGCACTCCAAGCATCTTTTCTAGCCTAGTCAGTTTAAAAGCTGTTCTGCTGTATCTTCCTGCTCCCTCATTTTGATTTCAGTGCTGTAAATTGTCAGGTAGACCCGTAACAAAAGGTCACACTGTCGAGTGTTTGCTGTGTGGCCCCAGCCAGAGCTGAGCTGCTCCCAGTCATATCTCCCCTCTGGAAGGCTCTCAATTGTATTGCTCTAATGCAGCCTGATTCCCAGGTCTTCCTCCAAGATAATGCTCAGGTCAGTCACTCACCATTTTTTTCTGCCGTGGTGTTGCCAAATCCGGAGTATGCAAATCCCTCTTTTTTTCCCCCCGCAAAGTGATAATCACTCTCTTTAGTCAGGCACCCTGTCTGTGCATCTGCCGCCAGATAAAAGAAAACCAAATTGGATCAAAAAGATGATTAAACCAAATGTCACTGTTTCACACCCACCTTGACATCTCTTCAAAAGGCTGTAAATTATCAGAGGACTCAGCAGGGGAGAATTGAGCCTGGACAAATAAAGATTCACCGTTCAAGTTTCTCAGGTGTTTCATCAAGTTCTGACTCGGCAAAGGAAAATTAGAGAAATTCACTAAATACGAAAGTGTTTTGAGGGTCATTCATGGGATGTTTTATGTTGTTTTAGTAGCTCATGGCCATTATTTTAAAAATTACATTAAAAGCAAGCAAAGAAAAGAACAGAGTTTAGCCCTGAGGTTTATCCCTGTTAAGTATGCAAATGAAATTCACATAGATCTCTAAAAGAATATTTATTGTGTTGAAAATAATAAGTAAAAGTGTTCCAAAATGGTTCTTCTTTCATATCCCTGTGCTTATGAAAGTCCATTTACTGTAAAGGACAGTTAGTAAAGGTGTGTTTTATTTCAGACTATAAATAGTTGAACTTTGCTAGTTCTCTCAGAGGGGCACCATGAGACAGTTGCTTAGATCACACACTCAACATTAAGAAGCATAAAATCCCAAGCCCTCCAGATAAAAACTTTCTTTTTTTTTTAAAGATATTGCATACTCAGGCTACATACAGACCACGCAGTCCCCTTCTTCTTTTTCTAAATATAGTGTGTCTGATTGCATGTTCATCCAATAAGAATCATGAATCAAATATATTTGAAATGGAAAATGAACAAATTTCACTGAAGGTTAAATTTTAAATAGTCTCTCAAACTTTACTTACCAGGGCCACATCCCGAAGTGCTGCAGACCAAGAACCAAGAAATATCTATTAAGAAAGGAAGGGGGCAGGGGGGAAACACCTTAAATCAGAAAAGATAACAGGGGATTTCAAAAAAAGTCTCAGTTCTGCCACTTATTTCCCATGAGGTCTTGGTTCATTGCCTGCATTTTTACCACAACCTTCCTATAAATAAACCAAAACATGATCCCATCTGGTTTCTGAGAGGTTTAGTGTTCATAAAATAGTAGCCCAATCAATCACTGATGTTATATGGAATACCAGGCATTATTAAGAGTAACATGAGAAATGAGCAGGAAAACAACTTTTCAAGAAGTTCAAGTTTTATTTTGCCTTCTCTATTTGTTAAATTCCAAACTTTGTGTAAATTTCGCCTCCAGATGAGTTAATAAAAATACTACCCTCGTCCTGGTTTCCACTTCCAATACCAAGGACACTTCTTATGCTCTGTAAGAAATGAGACAGGCTGGTGAGGAAGCAGCTCCGTGTACCCCGAGGTCTGCTTGAAGGAGCAGATGCTGCCAGGCTGACACAGAAAAGACGGGAGTAGAAAAGCACTGAAGGTCTTGTGTTTAGGAAACAGCGTCCCCCGACTAAACATTTCAAAGAAAATAAACCAGCTGACTAAACATTTCAAAGGAAATAAACCACCTGTTTTTGAAGATATGAGGAAAAACACACACACATTTTCAAGATGAGATGCAGAGTTCTTACATGGAAAATGAGGAAAATTTCCTTAGAAGTCTGACGGCATTTCCCCCAAGTGGCAGGGAACAACTGGCTTGGGACAGCCAGCTGAGAGCCCCATCACAGCTGCTCGGAATGAAGCTTCTCTCAGAGCTTGGCTAGGAGGATACAATTTTTGAAAATTGAAATCATAGAGTATAGGCAATATAAAGCATTTGTAGAAACTCCAGTGTACATTATCAGTGGACGGATGGATGTTTGTTGCTGGCACCAAGAGTACACAAAGAAAGGTGTAACCAGGTGTAACCTGCCTGGCCAGTAGGTTTTCTCCTGGGGGAACAGAAATGATGGGAACAGATGTCTCAGCTAGTAAATGAGAAACACAGAGTTGTGGAACATCCTGAGCTGGAAGGGACCCACATGGATGATTGAGGCCAACTCCTGGCTCCTTCGGGGCAGCCTAAAATTTAAACCATGTATCCAAAAGCATTGTTCAAACACTTCTTGAACACTGAAAACTTTCTTCGTGGAAGGGCTGTCAAGCACTGGAACAGGCTGCCAAAGGGAGTAGTGGAGTCACCATCCCTGGAAGTGTTCAAAAATGTGTGGATATGGCACTCAAGGATGTGGTTTAGTGGTGAACATTTTGGCTGCTGACAGTTGGACTCGGTGATCTTAGAGGTCTTTTCCAACCCTAATGTTTCTGTGATTCTACGAATTNAAAATTACATTAAAAGCAAGCAAAGAAAAGAACAGAGTTTAGCCCTGAGGTTTATCCCTGTTAAGTATGCAAATGAAATTCACATAGATCTCTAAAAGAATATTTATTGTGTTGAAAATAATAAGTAAAAGTGTTCCAAAATGGTTCTTCTTTCATATCCCTGTGCTTATGAAAGTCCATTTACTGTAAAGGACAGTTAGTAAAGGTGTGTTTTATTTCAGACTATAAATAGTTGAACTTTGCTAGTTCTCTCAGAGGGGCACCATGAGACAGTTGCTTAGATCACACACTCAACATTAAGAAGCATAAAATCCCAAGCCCTCCAGATAAAAACTTTCTTTTTTTTTTAAAGATATTGCATACTCAGGCTACATACAGACCACGCAGTCCCCTTCTTCTTTTTCTAAATATAGTGTGTCTGATTGCATGTTCATCCAATAAGAATCATGAATCAAATATATTTGAAATGGAAAATGAACAAATTTCACTGAAGGTTAAATTTTAAATAGTCTCTCAAACTTTACTTACCAGGGCCACATCCTGAAGTGCTGCAGACCAAGAACCAAGAAATATCTATTAAGAAAGGAAGGGGGCAGGGGGGAAACACCTTAAATCAGAAAAGATAACAGGGGATTTCAAAAAAAGTCTCAGTTCTGCCACTTATTTCCCATGAGGTCTTGGTTCATTGCCTGCATTTTTACCACAACCTTCCTATAAATAAACCAAAACATGATCCCATCTGGTTTCTGAGAGGTTTAGTGTTCATAAAATAGTAGCCCAATCAATCACTGATGTTATATGGAATACCAGGCATTATTAAGAGTAACATGAGAAATGAGCAGGAAAACAACTTTTCAAGAAGTTCAAGTTTTATTTTGCCTTCTCTATTTGTTAAATTCCAAACTTTGTGTAAATTTCGCCTCCAGATGAGTTAATAAAAATACTACCCTCGTCCTGGTTTCCACTTCCAATACCAAGGACACTTCTTATGCTCTGTAAGAAATGAGACAGGCTGGTGAGGAAGCAGCTCCGTGTACCCCGAGGTCTGCTTGAAGGAGCAGATGCTGCCAGGCTGACACAGAAAAGACGGGAGTAGAAAAGCACTGAAGGTCTTGTGTTTAGGAAACAGCGTCCCCCGACTAAACATTTCAAAGAAAATAAACCAGCTGACTAAACATTTCAAAGGAAATAAACCACCTGTTTTTGAAGATATGAGGAAAAACACACACACATTTTCAAGATGAGATGCAGAGTTCTTACATGGAAAATGAGGAAAATTTCCTTAGAAGTCTGACGGCATTTCCCCCAAGTGGCAGGGAACAACTGGCTTGGGACAGCCAGCTGAGAGCCCCATCACAGCTGCTCGGAATGAAGCTTCTCTCAGAGCTTGGCTAGGAGGATACAATTTTTGAAAATTGAAATCATAGAGTATAGGCAATATAAAGCATTTGTAGAAACTCCAGTGTACATTATCAGTGGACGGATGGATGTTTGTTGCTGGCACCAAGAGTACACAAAGAAAGGTGTAACCAGGTGTAACCTGCCTGGCCAGTAGGTTTTCTCCTGGGGGAACAGAAATGATGGGAACAGATGTCTCAGCTAGTAAATGAGAAACACAGAGTTGTGGAACATCCTGAGCTGGAAGGGACCCACATGGATGATTGAGGCCAACTCCTGGCTCCTTCGGGGCAGCCTAAAATTTAAACCATGTATCCAAAAGCATTGTTCAAACACTTCTTGAACACTGAAAACTTTCTTCGTGGAAGGGCTGTCAAGCACTGGAACAGGCTGCCAAAGGGAGTAGTGGAGTCACCATCCCTGGAAGTGTTCAAAAATGTGTGGATATGGCACTCAAGGATGTGGTTTAGTGGTGAACATTTTGGCTGCTGACAGTTGGACTCGGTGATCTTAGAGGTCTTTTCCAACCCTAATGTTTCTGTGATTCTACGAATTACAAAAGAGATCTTCATGGCTTCACCTTGCAGTGTGAAGCGCAGACTGCCAGAAACACACAAAGGTTTTTGTTTTGTAAACCTACATGAACATGAATGTAATCACAGATCAAAAACATGAATACAACCACAGATCAAAAACATGAATACAACCATAGATCACGAACAAAGCCACTGGCACTGAGAGCAAGGCTCAGTTGCTGAGACACCCAGTGCTGGCTGAGGTACTTCAGGATAAGACTAAGACCTGTGGGAGACCTGCCCCCTTCCAGACCATCAGCTGGAGATGAGCACTGATATCCTGGGCATCTCATAAGGCAATAGGTACTTATATTTATGCAATTCCTTCCTTGTGAACAAAACACCCACTGGGGAAAAAAAAAGCTATAATAAAAGCCCTCTGAATAGCCACTCAAAGAGTGGAATTAGAAAAATCCTGAAGAGAAAAGACAGAAGTAATGTCAACTATTTTAGGAATGTTGATGACTCAGCCCAATACTTGTAAAGCCACCTTAATTACCTGGAAATTTCTATCAGACTGCAAGTCTTCTAAATAAAAGGAGTTTAGAGACTTTTTTCAATATTCTCTCAGTAAGCCCACATGTAATAATAACCTGTTTGATCCTAAGCCAAATTTGAAACACACTCAAAATAGACACCTACCTAACCATGATTTTATTTTAAAGTTTAAACCACCTTAATAACTATATTTTCTTTCCATAACACTTGAGTCTTAGTTGCAGACAAGAAGAAAATTGTACCAGATAATTTAAAAGAAGTGAGAAAGCAATAGTTCCTATGTTAAAGAGGTTACAATCAGAATATAAAACAGGAGACAGCAGATGGGTGTACTCTGACGGAAGGACATAGGAAAATGATAAGGCAGAAGTTGTTCATTATGAATGAAGACAGAGTTAGTGAAAATAAAATCAAACTTTCATCCCCTTTTTTGAGGGCACCACAGGAAAGACATTTTTTAAAGGGCATTTGAAAGCAGGTGTTGTGATAACTTAGGATATATTTCTGTTAAGTTGCCATGGATTGGAAAAAGCATAAATCTACTTCAAAATTCACCAATTAGAGGATGAGGAATGGCATGAAGAGCCAATTCAAAATTATTTCAGAAATACCAGTGGTAGTAAAAAGACCAGAGATGGGATAAAGATGAAAATGAGCAACATGGACAGCTAGTTTGTAGCAGCTTTGACAAAGGGGTTCTAGTCAAAAGACTTTAAAACATGGCACACCTTTTACATGTTAATTCAAAAGTGAATATGTAGGTTTTACAGTAAATAAAGTTAGGCCTCATACAGGATCTCTTCCTACAACTTCATTTTAAACAATGAAATTAATATACCTCTTAGACACATGAAAATTATTTTATAATTAAGTATAATATCACTGAAGTCAAGGGAATCCTCTTCATTCATTTCAGAACTGGATTTGTGCTTTATTAAAGAACACTTGCATATTTTTTTATTCAATAAATTAGTCAGATATTTATTGATTAAATTTTAAAAAGGACGATGAGCCATGGAAAAGTTAAGAAGTTACTTTTTTATCGCAAAACTAGATACCACAGGATCAAAACAGACTTTGGTGTTATTTCCGTTGTAATGTCAAATCATTTTGCAGCATGAACTCTTGAGGTAAAAAACCTGTGGCACTTATTGAAGGTGGTGGACATAGAATGCAACTTTTCTACTTGGTCATCTTTGTTCCTTAAAACACTTGGGAAGCCAGAGGAAAAATACATCCCAAAAGTCACGCTATCCATTCTTGGAGTTTTTCCCAGAATAAAACTGTCAGAAGGCTCTTGCTGTTTCTCAGTGCTTTTAAGCAGGTGTGGAGCTCAATGCAGAGCACATCCAATAATGCAGAGCACATCCAATCCCACTGCAGTCTGTAAAGAGCTGCAAGGCTCGTGACACCTGCAAAAAAGCAAGTCTGCAGAAATGGAAAGCACCTGGCTTAAAAAGTTTTAAGCCCTGTTTTTCAGAAGCTTGTGATAAACTTCCCTGACAAGCCAACAAAAATGAAATCCCAGTTACCTTCAGGTGGGGGGCTCCTCTGCCAAGGAAACAACAGCATGAACAGAGGCCCCAAATGAATGTTTGCAGCAAAATTACACTTTTCTTACTGCTATCACAATTATTTGAGGTATGTTAAAATAGCACCAAGAAGACAGACATAACTCCTCAGTGTACAATTGTTTAATAAAAAGACCTGACCTCAGCCTAAATACAGGAAATACCCAGTGAGCAAAGAGGGATGCTGGGGATGGGAAACTGAGGCAAAGAGACACTAATTCACTTGCCTGAGGTAACCAAGCTTAGAAACAAAGAGAAATTTCCCAACTCTCACACCAATGTCTTAACCACAGAGTTAATACTCTGCTGATCTCTATTTTACCCTTCATAACTTAAAAAAAAAAACATTTCTGTAGGGCTTCATTTTCTCATTGCTTTGACTGAGCACAAGGGTGAACCACTGCAGGGTAGGCAGGTAGATGAATTGTATTTGAGTTAGACTGCAGTAGGAAAATATGTTTGTCCTTTAACAGGGAAAGATGCATTTTTCATCCAGACAACTCAAAAACAAATTCTTTTTTATTACATATTGAATGTAGCTAAAAGTGAACATATTTCCTTATACACCTGTGCTCAGAGAAAGTAAAGGCTAAGTAATGTATCCAGCCAGTTTATTCTATACAGGTTGTTAGGAGCTTCCTCAATTTCTCATGATTTCTTCCCTCATAATTTCTTCAAAATTGACAGAGACATTTGTGCTCACTGAGAACAGAGGCCAGAATAGGAAAGCAGTTACTTTAAAGACAAGTTTATGCTGAGTGTTCCAAATGTAACAACACTATATATCCCTGAAATGCAAGGCTTTTCACTGCACATTATTATAAGCAATTTTGTCATAAACTGACAAGCAAATGTTTTATTAAACTTGTCGGAATTCATTGTTAAATAACAACAATGTTCAACATTTATATCCTTAAATCTCTGCACATACATAAACCACCAAATCTTGCAACACAAGTGGATCAATTTTTCTTTCATTATTATTACTAAATCTGCTTTACAACATGGAGCACTGAGTCTCAATTTCCCACCTTCCATTTGCCAACATGCACAGATTTATGGCATCACACAAAATTAAAAGGACATGGATTTAATTTTAAACAGCCCTGACTTGCCCGGTATGTGCTCCTATGCCACATGTCATCTCCTCTCTTCTCCTCTGGTCCACCTCTCCAGTGACTAAGTCTGCAAAACACTCATCTCTGGGACTAGTGGGGATATTTGATGTAAAGACAGAAATTTTTGCTTCTCCTTGCACATCCAGCATCCACTGCTTGGTAAAGCTCACATGGTTTTGCTGAGAACAGGATGTGATCACACCACATAAAATTTCAGGGAGTGCTTAGGGAGTGCATCATTTCTGTGAGGGTGATGCAAGACATGAATTTTAGGAAATATGTTCTCTAAGCCTGGCAAAAAAAATATATATATTGCCAAGACTTGGTATATCATTAATTATAATTATCAGTTGCCACATCATTTAATTCAGTTCTCCTTCTGATCATGCCAGGAACAGAAGGAACCACATTCTGTCAAGGCCTTACGTCAAGAGAACAGAGAATATTATTTTGTATTCAAGCAGTTCACATTTCAGGTCACAAGGGCTGATCCCTTAAGAAGAAAAATGATAGTGAATCACATACCATTTATGCACTCATATTTTGGGCTGGGCTTTTTTCCCAAAGCTAGCACACAACATACCATTTCCCTGAACAACTCTGGTGCTCACAGTTCTAAACACTCTTCTGGGTTCTGCCCATGACATTGTTTTTCTTTTTCCTTTTCTTTTTCTTTCTCTTTTCCACGTCCTTAGTGGTAATATTTTCCGGGACAGGGGGGGCTTTGGCTCTTCCCTATTGCCCTTTCTGTGTTCCTCTTTGCCCCTTTACACAAACAAATCTGGGATTTGCCTAGAACCAGATGATAGTTTGTGGTTACCTGAAATCTCAGCCTGTTTCCTCCAAGGTGGTCCCTGTTTGGGCAGCAAGAAATCCATTCCAAAGCAGAACTTGGCAGGATTGGCCTCAGTGATCCTTCTGTTTTACAGGAGCTATTCTTGCATCTCTTAAAGTCGTCATGAGCATCAGATGTCCCAAGAGTGGCTCAAACACCATATCTATTTCAATTTAATATTTCAAGGAAGATGCCGCTTGTCCACTCCGTTTGCTTTTCCTGTAAGTCCAGTGGAATCACTTTTGCTCCACCTTACAACTCAGCTGTGCATGGGAGCCAAAGCCTGGCTTTCTGTGTTGTTAAATCATTTGTGAGATCCTTGGCATGCTCAGCCACTGCTCCCCAAGGAGCTCAGGCTCTGTGCAGCCACCCTTCCTATTCTGGGAATGGGAGAAATTCCAGAGCCTAGGAATGGAATGGATGTGTCCAAACTTTGACATTAGGTCTGAAGGACACCTAGCCTTGAGGATCTGGAGCTTTTGGGATAACTAATGTAGGTGTAGTTTGTTATTTGTTCTCAGAAAGAAGAATATAAAGCTCTTAGCAAATCTGGAAGCAACATTATGCAAAGAAATGAAGGTTTCTTCTAGGCTGTCCCAGTGTCTCTGCTCACACCTCCCCTCAAATTTCCATCTTGTTGCAAGATTTCTTGCTGCACTCTCTTCTTTCTCTTATTTCCAGACAGGTTCCTTGGTTTCTCTCTAGCAGCAAAAAAACTTCCCAGCTGACAGTGTGCTTGGGCAGAGGCTGTTAGGAGCCTGACTTGCTCCAGTCTTCTCATTCTTCCTTGCTTTTTTCCAGAGTAGCAGTTATTTTAACCACAGCTTTAGCAGTGCCATTCTTTTCACCAGACAGCTTAATAAGCACTGTAAAACCTTCTTTTGATTTTGCCATATTTTGTAAATAACATAAAAATTTTCAATTACACTACAGTTCAGCTCTCTCCCAGGCTTTAGTATGGGCTTAGCTTTCCATGAACCACAGAGGACATGGCATTAATGACACACCCAGAAATCTCCTCAGCTGAATGATTTACCCAAAACAGCACCTTTTAACTCTTAGGGGTTGCCTTTGGTGAGCAGAGCATTATCAAACCCTGACCATTTACACTGAAAGGTTTCACTATGCACTGAAACCTCACCAGAGCTTCCCCCAGGCTCTGATCCACATTTTGTGTTTGTTTTACTTTGTTTTGTTTTCCTTTTTCTTCTTTAAAGCAGTTCCTATCATTTTTATTGATGGGCTAGTCTTTCTAATTTCAAAAGATTTTTCCAATCCCTAACACAGGATCACCATTTTTGTTGTTATTGTTACTGCCCTATATCCTACTCTACCTTAATACCTCGCACATCACAGACTTCAGAAAGTCTGTGTCTGGCACAATCACCCAAAAAGGCACAAAACATGTATCCATCAATATTTTTTAAAAAATGGGGAGGTCCCAGATAATAATTTATCCCAAGAGCAGACAGGTTTCTAAAGCAGATAAGGGGACTTGCCCCGTCTCTCAAAGGAAGCCTAGGATGACTAGGTCATACTTCACTGGCCAGTTCTTAGATACTTAAAAGTTAAATGAAACGAGCCATAGACCTACTGTACAGAAGCCAAAATGACAGATTATGACACCATGGTGCTGGGCACTGTCCAAAATTATTTTGGCCAGCCCAGAAGAGTCATCATTTTATCCTCTGAACTTCAGAGAATTGGTTTGCCTGAGGTTTTCACTGTGCAAGAAAGTAGCTTTGTTGGCATGCTTAAATGGGAACAGTAAGGGAGATTGGAAAATTGGAAAATTAATTAAGAGAATGTCAGTGGGTAAAATACAATAGGAAGCCAACCTTTAAGCAACCTCAAAAGCTATGGGATAATCACTGTATCCTAGAGCCACCACCCTTAAAAGCAGATGTCTGCATGGCTCCTGCTACATTGGGAACTGCCTTTTGCCATTGAAATGGTTCATTTCAGTACAATCCCTCCTGTCCCCCTGCTGCTGTTCCTCCTTCAAGCTCTGTAGCAGTGACTGATATCTCCTTAACTCAGTTTCCCCTCAGACAGAATGAACCGTGAGCAGAAATATTAAGAGAAAAAGAAAGTGCAAGGAGCAAGCAACGAGAGATTAAGACAACAGATAGAGTAGATGTCTGAAAAGTGATCAAAATGTCAGTGACGAGCAAAGAGACTAGTGATGTTAATTATGAAATAATCAGAGAGAAGTCATATTTTTTGCCTAGATATTTATTGCAGTATGGAAATACAGGGTCTCAAAGCAACAGTGGGGTAAGGAGTGTAAGATCTATCTCTCTACAAGGAAGCAAGAAGATTACAAGGAGACCCGTGGAGTGTGTGGACAAACAATAAGGCAAGACAGCTGGCAAAGCCAAAGGCAAGAAAATGGAGAAGCTACAGCCACAGGGAGAAAGAAGTAGAAGATATTACTACATCTCGTTCCTTCAAGTGTGCACATAAATAAAAAAGTTGCAGCATCTGCTGTGCCAACTGCAAGGATGTAGCCTGCACAAGGCCCACAAAAGCCCTTACCTCCCATTCCCAACTGGGAGCCTGGTCAAATGGTTGAAGTATTAAATTGGGACCCAAGAACACTCTCAATTTCTATCTAGCTTCAGGTCTCCCGGCAATCCAGGGAACATCCCTACCTCAATTTCCTACCTGTAAAACAAGGATCAAAATACATCCTCTGTCTAGTCAAGACGTCTTTTCTCCTTTCTTCATACAGCACCTCACATCATGGGAACACCAACTGAAAGAATGGCCGTCAGCAAAGTTCAAGTAGCAATGATAATATGCCTTAGATGGAATTTTTTGAAGAAAAAGAGGGCTTAATTGTACAAAGGTTTCAAAAACTATGTATGCACAAAGGGCTTTTAAAAATAATTGTGTTTCTTTTTAATCTTATTTGCCAGCCTTATCTTTCAAGAAGTCAGAGATAGCACCAATATAATCTGGCAAAAGCAACAGTAATTTAACGGAAGGAGTAGATAAAATGTCCAGATGCATGTCCAGCATGTAAATGAAAAGAATTGTCTTATTGTATTTCCCAGATTTAGTGAAGAAAGGTGCAAAATATCTTAATGAGAAAATTGTTAAGACTTGCATGGTTGGTATGTCTCCTGCATGGCTAGGAAAATTCTAGAACACAGGAGAAAAAGATCTATATCATTCCAAAGTAATACGGTGACAGGGACACTTGGGCTCATAAACACTCTGAACTAAGAATGACGTGAGCACCATAAACAAGTCTTTGTCCAGAGAGTGCTCACAAAGTTCGTAATACATATTCTAAATCAAGAAGCCCATAAAAATTGCTGATAGAAAATTCCACTGGGAGAGACAGATCAAGAGGTGCCTGTGGAGCCACCATAAATACAGCTGCTGTGCAGAGTCCAGAAACAAACCACCACCAGGCACAGTTCAAGACCAAGCGCATTAAATGAAAGACTTAGTCGGGGAAAGAATCCAAAAGCAAGAGCCAACATATGGGAGCCGATATTTATTTCTTGTTCTGCTGTCTGACCTTGGAGAAGTTATTTTGGGCTTAGATCTGAAAAGTACTGACCAGTCTGTTCCCAAACTAACAAAGCCACTAGAAACATGCCTTGCCAACACTGTTGTTTCTTGCAGGCACAGAGAAGGTGCTTCTCATCACAGGGCAGAGCCTGCCAAAGTACTCTGTTATGAATGGAAAGGGTGGCATCTGTTCTCAAAGCTGTATTTGCACTGGCTGTGAATCACACCATCACTATGGGTAGGCACCGGCTGATCACACTCAGATCTCATCTGCACGAACAGCACTGAAATCCTGGAAGGGGACCAGGCTTCTACAAAATTCCTCTGTCAGCTTCACTTCTATCGCTCTGCACTCAGCCTGTGGATCTCATACCCCAGCTCATGGACCCTTTAGAAGGCTTGCAAGCTCCCAGGCTGTGGGCAGACAGCTGGTTGGAGCATCTTTGTGACTGCTAAGTGTACCTCTGTTCCCAAGGAATGTTGCAGGACCTGGCTGTCCCTCAGAGTTTTTCCAGACTTCGATAGACCATGTCCAAGATCCATTAAGGCCCTATTCATCTCTCAAAGTCATAGAATCCTAGAGTAGTCTGGGTAGAACAAACCTTTAAGTTTACCTATTTCCAACCTCCCTGCCATGGGCAGGGACACCTTCTACTAGACCAGATTGCTCAGAGCTCCATCCAGCCTGGCCTTGAACATTTCCAGGGATGCAACAGCCATAACTTCTCTGGGAATCCTGTTCACTGCAGCCCCATTATTCTCACAGTAAAGAATTTCTTTCTAATATACAATCTAAACCTACCCTTTTTCAGTCTGAATCCATTCGCCCTGTCCTGTCAGGATCTTGTAAATAGTTTCTCTCCATTTTTCTTGCAGGGTCCTGTTAGATACTGAAGTCCCATGAAGGAAACGCACAACTAAGCACTTTTAAGCTCAGGTTGTACATTTTCTGGACCAGATTCCTCCCTGACTCCTATCAATTCTACTGCAGTATAAGGCTATTGATTTTAGTGGCGGTATTGCTGATTTACACGAGGTTGAATAAGAGGAGAGCACTGGTGACCCCTGTAAGATGGGGATAATAATCTTTACCAACAACCCAAGGGAAATGTGAAAGTTAATTAATTAGTATTGTAAATCTCTGTGAGATCCTAGCAGTCTATAAATGAATTCAAACGGTACCAGAGAGAGAGCATAAAACTTGTCTTCTTTCAAAAGTTTAAAAACACAGGCAAGGAGGAATAAAGTGGAGAACAGATCCAAACATTCAAATTTTGAGCAGTGTATGCATTTCAAGCCCCATTCCAGTAAAATGGTTTAAGACATATATAAGACATAGAGTGTTTTCAATCCTGAAAGCAAGATTCCCTGACATTTTCTTTAAAAGATATTGCTGTCAATACAGCTCAAAGAAGTTCATAAAATGGCCTGTTTTAAGTTTAGTCAATTAAAGATGTGAGCAAAAGAACTTTAGACATCATTGACCCAGATATTCTATGGCATTTATATTCATAAAAGAACAGAATATGGACACAATGAATTGCAAGAAAAATTCCCAATACAGATGGTTAACTTGCCGTTCTGCCCTTCGGTAGTGCAGAAGTTGAAAAGGTGATGGAGTCAGATGTAGAGGGCTATTCCCTGATCAAGGGAGGAAAGTGTGCTATTTAATAATAATGAGAAAGAAAAGGAGACTTTTTAAAGTTGTTGGAGTGTCAGGATGATGCTCCAATGAAGCAATATTTCCCAACCAAGTCCAGTGAGCAACCAAGTCCATTTCTGAAACCTTAGTAGGGCCTTGGTTTATTTGCACACCTAAATATTTAAATGGGTGCACACACGGTTAGCAATGGATCATTAAGATTAGCTAATCCTTCTACAGAAGTATGTAAGGACTCCAAGTGAACAAGGCTCTTTTTATGTTGTGCTACACACAAACAAATGCCACAAACACCAAAAGCTTAGAATGTCCTTTCCCTAAGAGACTGAGAATGTGTTCAGTTGAGCTCAGCAGTCTTGTCCTCTCCACTCACCACGGGAAAAGCCCTGGGAGAGTTGTTGAAAACCTTGAGAAGCCAAATTAGGTCCCTTCTTAAAAGATCATGTTTGAAAATACTACCCAAAAAATATTAGAGGCCTAAAAAGGCTAACAAAATATGACCGGTTGCATTCCTAAGGCAGTGGTGGGGGGTTTTGTTTTGGTTTTGGTTGGTTTGCTTGTTTGTTTTTTCATTTCTTATCACCTGCTGTCCCCAAAGTCAGCAGGAAGCCAAGTAACAGTTTTAAGTGCACCTGTATAAATGCAAAGTGAGAATCACTGGGAAATCAGAGAGTTCCTATTCATTTAGATGACTTCACGGTCTCCATCTGATTCAAGAAAATTTAAAGAAGCAGAACAAAATGCTCGTCTATGAGCCACCATCATCACCAAAGTGATGAGTAAGCCAGAGGAGGCTGGTTGGGGCTCACCAGCCTCACTGAGTCCCATACAGTGAGTGTATTTTCTTCAAGATGGCGAGACAAGACAGCTGTAAATCCAAATAAGAAAGTAGGGGAAGCATTGCTAACTTAATTTGCAGCATCATGTTGATGAGCCAGTGCTTTTGCTGCTGGTTTTGAATGTTTTTCCCTCTAAAGAGCCTGCAGATTCCTTTACCCTGGCATTCCATTACTGCCTATTTGTAGCTGGGCTCTGTGACTACAATTGCATGTACAAGTGCACTACTTCCACAGTCCCCGGTGTGGGGAGTTCCTCTGAGCGTGGCTGCCCCCACCGACGGGAAGGCAGAGTCCGCTGGCGCGCCAGCCGGCATGAGGGGTGTTGTCTGGGAGGGGCAGGGGGGCGGGCACGCGGGCAGGGTGCGGCCCTTCCGGCCGCATGGCTTGGCGAGATTGCGTAATCGAGCACGCTGCCGGCGCCATGTGCTCTCAGAGATGTTGCGAAATACTCTTCTCCGGCACTGTAACGCTGCGGCTCACGCGTGTAAAGGGGTGAGGCTGATGCGGGGTCGGGGAGAAGGGCTGGGGGGCACCCCGCCGTGACACGGATGGGATCGGCGGTGGCAGGGGACGGGAGGGACTGGGGAAAGTCAGAGGGAGTGCAGCAGCCCCGCGCGTTTCTCTCCTCGCCGCGCGGGACACCCGCAGGCTCGGGGGTGCCTGGTGGAGGGGCAGACGGGACGCTCGGGGTTCTTGGATTTTTCTCTTGTTTCCTTAAGGCATCACAGATTAAAATCAAAAGGGGAAAGAACTTGGAAACGTTGTGAACTCCCGAACGGATCTGTTCGGTCAGTTTTTCTCCCACTTCGTCCCAAAACTGAAGAGAGGAGGCTGAGTCCGCGGAAACTATGGGGAAGCTGGTAAAAATCCATTTCACAAAACTGGCTACTTGCTTTCTATTAAAGTCGCTTCTTCCTAATACCAGGGTGGTGTTAATCTGGTCTATAAACTCCCTCCGTGAGCTAGGGGCAGAATTCCCCATTTTTGGAAGCAGAGGTTTTAGGCCTGAGGAACTGGGTGGGAGGGGGGAAAAAACTGCGAGGACAGCCGCACTCACCGAGCCACGTGGTCTTCTATTCCCAAGTGCGGTACCGTTAGTTTCTTGCCTAGAAACTGCTCCTCGCCATCCAGGACGGGGTTCCTCAGGTTTCTCCGGCGTCCCAAGCTTCCCACTCTCTTTCTGAGGAGGATTGACTTGGTCTCCCTTCTGAACGAGTCCGTGGGCTCGTTCGGCAGGGCGGTGGCTGCTCGAAGGTGCACCGAGATTTCGGGTCACTCAGCTGGGATCCGTAGGACCTCAGGTCCCAGTTCGGGAGCCACTTATCGCCGTTGGTTTGGGCTGGGTCGGGCAGCCACCAGGGTTGGTGCGGCCTTCTGGTGTGTTCTGTCGGTGTCCCCAGAGTCTGGGTTCACCGCAGACGGGGTTAGGGTCCCCTGGCCAGAGGCCACGCCGTCCTTCTCAGCAACCCCCCTGCACCCACAAGCCGGAGGGGACAGAGGGAGGTTCCCTTGCCCAGAGCAATCAGACACAGAGGCACGCAGTGACCATCTGCCTGGGCTCGGGACAAGAGACCCAGAGCTCAGCAGGACACCAGACTTTATTCTGAGGGTATCGACCAATCTGAGGATGGCACGGGGAAGGGTCAGGGAGGGACAAGGGTCAGGGACCAATTGGGAAGGAGGAAGGAAGGAGAGAGGGAGATATGATATGCATTTAGGGACTGAGGGACAGGAGTCAGAACTCAGCCCTTCCCTGGGGCAGTCCACTCTCGACCCCACCCCAGGGGGTTTCAGTCCCTGGGATTCCACAATTTCTGTAGGGGGGACGGAAGCCTTTGGACTTGACCCACCGCTACACACAGTCATCTCTCTGTGCTGTAATTAACAGCTTCCTTCACTTCACGAGTGACCTGGGCACTGATCATGCTCCCTTAACGTATATGCAAAACCTTTATGGATGCGGCTTTTCAATAATTGCCGTGCTGTAAAGAACCATTTTTGGATAAATTATTGTCAGGCAGTGTTAAAAAAACACCCCAAGCAGAAGCTGAAAGCATCAGCATTTTTCAGCTCTCTCCTGTGCTCAGTGTGCTATATCAGGTATAACCCAGGAGAAAAAACCAAGCAAACCATGTGATAGCTGAAGATGTCTTTTGCAAAGGCTTTGAAACAAATAAGCTCAGAATATTTTTGTAACCAGCAGAAAGTGCATTATTTATTAGCACTGATCCCCTCAGCCAGAGATTTCACCTGGATCCTAGCCCCCAATTCCCTATGATCTCTGTGTTTTTTCTTCCTTGAGAAAGAAATGCATTTGCAAAGCAGCATGAGGAAGATTTTCTGATACTGGTCTGTGTGAGTAACTACACAGACCAGGCTTGACTCTATGCTGTGAGTCAGGCAACCTTCCCCCTGCTCCCTACTTGGAGATCTGAACCTACTTGTGTAAGTAGACATCTTTATGGTCTACCTAGATATAAAAACATCTCTTCTTAAGCACAGTGCCTAACAGGACTGGAAACCAAAAGCAGGGTTTGATATAATACACCTGTGACAAATAGTTTACTCAGTTTCCAGGGGTGTCTGACCTATGGGAGGAGAGAAAGTGTATCTATACCAGATGTCAAATGCTGCTTTGTCTCTTTACATGTGCTGTCTTTAATCCTTAGAAGTTTCTGAAGGTCCAGATTTTGAAAATTTCTGTAGTGTCTCTTAGTGCCTCGGTTTCCTCATCTATTTTCTCTTGGCACATTATTGTTTGTTATAGAGCAACAGTGTCTAGAGAAATAGTGCCTAGAGGCCAACCAGCTCAGCATTCTACTGTGCTTTGGTAAAATATGGAAAACTAGTCTCTGCCCCAGACATATAACAATGTAATTGTTTACCTTCCTCATAGACCCCTTATTGAGCCTAATGCTTCTCAAGTGCTTAGAAAGCCTGCAGTGAAAGGTGAATTGTAATTGCAAGGAGTAGTACCAATGATAATAGATTGCTGCGATTGACGTAAAATCACAAACAAATATACTGCGTGGTGCATTAAAAGTAAAGAAAAAGCCAAGGATTTAGTAATCAGTTATCATCAAACTAAAGAAAAATAGCTCCCTCACCAAGGAGTGTGGATAGAAAGTGATGGGTGGACTTCAGTTCAAAAGTTCAATTATACAATTTCAGATTCAAAGGAAACTTCAACTCAGCTATTGCCTGGTGATACGATTACTGAAACCTTGAAGGAATGAAATTGAGTTTGAGCTGAGTGTAGGAGCAGTAATCTACCAGGTGGAGTATTCAGAAAACATTAACCCTGTAAATGCCATTGGCAAAGTAGAATTGATCAATGCAGCAATGTCTTATTTCTGAAGGTAACAGTCAATTTCTAACTCATAACACAGAAAAAGTATGGTTTCAACTTCAGGAATTAAATTGTGTCCAAAACCTAAGGAAAATTTCTCTGTCTTGAATACCTGATAGAAGAATTACTTTCCTGATCTAGTCAGAGGTCCATCTAATCCCAGCTCCCCAATGACAGTAAACATCACCGATTTTGGAGGAAGAAAAATAAATCTTTTAATAGTTTTGATGTGATAACCTGCCCAGTGAATCCCTTTCTTATATAGGTCATAAATCAATTTATGCTCCAAGTTACCAAGTTGTTGGCACTGTCGAAGTCTTTTTTAACTATTGTGGTTGGGAGATAAAATTCAATTTTTGTTATGATCCTTATGGGTGGTCTTCCTGTTCACTTTGCTAGCATCAAGCCTTGACATTTAAGTCTCCATCTTCACATAAGCACATGATTAAAATTGATTTCATTTTGCATTTTCATGGCAAATTTCCACCTGCAATGCTAAAAATCTCTATATTAGCATCGATCTTACCCTTGAATAACTATCAAAGTTAGAGCAGAACAATGATTGCAATAATCTAGTTCAACATCTCACTTAAGAGACTGTATATCAGTTTAACTCACAAGTCCAGCACCAGAT
Organism: Origma solitaria; assembly: GCA_013397895.1. Taxonomy (NCBI): domain Eukaryota; kingdom Metazoa; phylum Chordata; class Aves; order Passeriformes; family Acanthizidae; genus Origma; species Origma solitaria. The sequence goes on along the minus strand of VZRL01003893.1, from coordinate 651,345 downwards.
CCAATGCCTCATACCTGAGCCAAGGATTTGCTTCGGAAAGAGATCCACCGAGTCATGGACAAAAAAGCATGTTATCCCCAGTATTAAAAAGAGAGTAGATTTAGACTGAACACAAGGAAGACATTTTCTATGCTGAGGGTGGTGAGGCCCTGGCACAGGTTGCCAGAGAAGCTGTGGCTGCCCCATCCCTGGAAGTGTTCAAAGCCAGGTTGGATAGGGCTCTGAGCAGCCTGGTCTAGTAGAAGGTGTCCCTGCCCATGGCAGGGGGGTTTAACTGCATTATTTTTAAAATATTCCTTCCAACCCAAACCATTTTATATTTCTGATTATGATTTAATCTTCCAGTGATTATATGAAACTCTGAGGTACACTATTTTATTCTTGCATAGCAGTTGTCCGGGCACAGTAGGGGAGGACAGCTGACAATAAGCTGAGCCTGAATCTTGGAAATACTTTCTCAATTCCAGTGTCCTGTGCAGGTGATGAAATTCTGTGCATAAGTCCAGCTTTGGAGTCTCAGCACAGTTGTCAGTAAAAAGGATATTTCAGAACTGATTCTGAGTCACAGAATGCGAGGTTGAAAGGCATGTCAATGATCACCTGATTCAACAGTCAGGCAAAATCATGGTCTAGACAAGATGGCCCAGCACCATGACCAACCAAATCTTGAAAGTATCCAGTGTTGCGATAAAATCCTGATTTTGCTTTGCACATGGCCTACAAGAGCCCCCTTTGTCAGGAGAAGCAGCTGGAAAATAGCCAGGACATACTATGGTCTCTCAGCGTGTCGTTATATGTCCTGGTTATGTAACTGGATCACGCTGCTGCTTACTGCAGTCAGGGAAATCTAAAAGCCCTTGAAATGCCCAGCCCCTGGGCCACTCAGATATAAACATCTTATGCCACTACAGGCATTTCAGGGGTCCACCTGCCAGTCCAGAAGGACACAGGCTCCCTGTGGATTGCAACACATCTGCCAACCTGCGCTGTAGCCATGGATGCTGTGAGGCACCTCAGAGAGCTCCTCACGCAAGGCCACCAGCTCTGTAGGTCAAGATTCAAACACAATGTGTGAACAAACCGTAAAGGGCAACAGACCTGACTGGCCGCTGACCAAATGCGTGCTTTCATCAGCATTAAGATTTAGCTCTCCCAAAATGACAAGATAAGACTCAGCTCTTCCTGTGGGAATTAACTGTATGACCCCTTGAAGATGACAGCCTGGGGCAGTGACCACGCCTTTAATGCCAGAGGAACTGCCAATGCAAATAAATCCCGGACTGTTGGCGAACATGGCACTCAAGGAGAAAAGCTCTTAATCTCACTAGACAGCTGGGATAAACATTTATAAAGGAAACATTTTCAAAAGACTAGGAAGATTATAAAGGCACCAGGAGTCACTGAAATCTTGTTAAACATTGTACACTGCATTACTTTAGATTTTAGTTTGAACTTACACTGTCAGATAAATTCCATTTATCTCCTGAATGCTTTTCTCACTGTGTTTGTTGTTAAGAATCCACACCTTCAGTGAAGATTTACATTTCGTCCTTGATCAAGACAAAGATAATGTTCAGCTTCAATCATTCTAAGGCACCTTTTTTTTTTTTTCCCCTCCACTTTTCTGGGTCAGTGTTTCTTGGTGTGACGCTGAAAACACAGGTCGTGGTGTTCAGCCGTTAGTGCAGGAGAGAAGGATGTTCTTACAGGCAAGGGACTGAATTAGTCTCCAAAGAGAAAGAGTCTCTCAAACACTTCCATAGACTTCCAGCCTGACCTTGGGAAAACTACATTATTCTCCTCATGGATCTATAAAAGAAGGAAATAAATGGTTTTTCTTCCCCTTCTGCTGACCTTGCCTTTTGCTACACACAAGACCAATCACAATGGGAACAAATTTTAGTCAAGGTTCCTAATCATTCTTTCAATACAGCCCTATCATGAATTATCAACATCATGGTAAATTTGGTGATTTAACCAATGCAAATGCTCCACTATAATTCAAAAACATAAAGACCTAAATTATATTTTTGGACGAGCTGTAGAAGAATTCCCTTGAGCACTCCCACACTTCCATTTGCTATCCTATCTCACTTGTCATTAATTACAAACTAATGAGTGCCATTTTCTGTTCTGCATTGATACTTTACTTTCTCCTCCTGTGGGGCCATCAACCAGCACTGAAGGACGTGTCCAGACTGAAAGCATTTATCTATGCCATCTCACAGAGCTCAGCTTTTCAGATAAAACAAGACTTTAATACAAAACAACCCCTCTTTCCAAAAACTAATTTCACTGATAATCCCTTCAGTTTGGCTTAGTCTGTACTAGAAATTAATTTTACCCGTACTCTTACTTGGATGCTGATAAGGATGACCACATGCCCCGTGACATTTACCACAGCCCTCTGTACTTTTTCCTGATGTGCTATCACCATCTTTTGATCCAAACTACCCTTAAGTTTGGTTTCCCACATATTTCACCTCCTTGGCAATACAGAGAAGATTATTTTGCTCCAAGGTCCTTGTTATAAATTATATTTGAGGCAATGGAGTGATTTATACTAATAAATCTTGACCATTGTCTCTGTGTACTTAATGACTGTCTACAGTAATTACCTGTGATACTAAATCTATACTTTTAAATTGTTACACTAGTTGCTTGCATAGTTTTGGCTTGGGCTAACAAGCTCATTAACTCATGGGCTTAGTGAAGGCATTAAGAGGAGCCAGGAACCACTCCTGGAAAGCTGTTTGGATAAAGTGATCTTATTTTGAGTGGTTACAAAGTCTGATAGTCCAACCATGGTCTGCTCTCTTCCACTTGACTGCCAAGTCACAGAATAGTGCTTGGGTGCACTGACCAGCGTACACAGCCACCTGAAAGCATCAAGGGAGGAACTGAGAGTGTGTCTGAAAATGCAAAATTATCTAATTGTCCCTAAAATACACTGTAGGTGGGCTGCAGACCTGAAGACTGTATGCCCTGTTAGCTGATGATAAAGACCAAAAATGGTTTTATACCAGCTGGGGATGGATGGGGAGATGAGCTATCTGAAGTGCAATGTAAAATAGTCCTAGGTCTGCCTGGACTATCCAGGGCTCCTTGTAAGCTGGTGAGAAGTCCCACACCTTCACAGAATCTGTCCCTTAGAGCCAACCTTGAGAGGGACAGGAGCATCAGCACCTCCTATTCCTACACTAGAATTCCTCATTCTCTATTTTCTGTGAAAGATGCCAATTGGTTTCTGGGGCTCAGGCCACAAACTCTTCCGTAATGCCAAAATGGAGAAGGAAATTTTTAGAAAAGTCAGAAAGCTTTTCTGTGGTTAAAAAAAAAAAAGGAAAAAGAAAAATAAGAATATCCCACAACCTAAAAGTGATTGAAAACTCAGTGTCATAACTTCTCTCCACACTAGTAGACATACTGAAGTTATTGGGAAAAGCATTAATTAATCACACAACTTCAAATATCTGTGTCAGTAATAAAATAAATACGGACAGTACAGTCAGACTGTTCCTGAATATTGGTTGTGTTATTACAATAATTAAGGTGAATAGTGATTACCTGTCTTGCTTGTGATATTTTCTTGGGCAGATAACTATAGCTACACTAAATGTCATTCTAAACATATGTTTGGAGCATCATTCACTGATGCATTAACCCCTTTCATATGGCAAGAAAAAGTCACACATATTAAGCACTAATGTGAAATAATCAACTTGAGCTTCAAGGAACAGTGTTGGGAAATAAACTATTTGCAAACTACAGAGTGAAATTCAATCCAACCATGTTTTACCATTATCACTCATCCATGAGTGTGAGGTCATTGTTTACCCAAGTTCTGAACTATGGGTCTTCTTTGTAAAAATATAGCATATTGACAGAAGTGAGTTAGACACAGACTGTCTGAGTATGGTAAGTATCTGGCAGTGCAAAAGATCTGAGAGAAGAAGATAAAATGCCAGCAGTTTACCTTTCCCCCAGGAATGAGGAAAAGAGGGAAATTACTGGATTGGAGTCAATTTGAACAAAAACAGACTTTGTTTTCAAACCGGAGAATGGATGTTCCAGTTAATTATTCCAAATTACTCTAGTCCAGCATATTTTACCATATCCAATATTCACTTCAGAAAACTGTCAATATTTGGCATTTCACATGATTAGTCCCTACCTCCTGTAGCTTCAGGATATCAGCTTTACCTCCTGTCAGCTCTCCTCCTCCCAGATTACGCTGTCCTTTTCCTTGTTCCTGCAGCAGCAGCTGTGTTGTTACCACCAACAGCAACCAAACCTCAGATGCTTCTCCAAGCGACTTTGGCTCCCACTTCCCATCAAAAGACAGCAATGAGCATATGGTGATTCTTTATATCCCTATATAGAGCTCCCATCCCAAATTCCTCAGCACCATTGTTCTATGTACTTAGACATCCACTTCTTTCCACTACAAAGGAGTCTGCAGTTCATTCTTGTGGGAAGAGATGGATTAGATTAGATTGAGTTTGTGAAGTGCTTTTTTATCCTCTGGGAAACAGGACATTATGAAAATACAGGGTTTTGTATTATCATTAAATTGATGAACTGAATTATCATTAAAATGTGGAAATTGCCAGTGGACAACCAGAGTTTTTTCTATTAGTAAAATCCTCATTTTATGGAGGTTGATTGTGAGCCAGTTTTTAAATGTGCAGCCTCAAATGTCCAGCATTCATTGAAGAGCTGTAAAGATGACACCACCTGGGTATACCAGCACAGCAAAACCACGAAGGACCCAACTGCCTTCTGAGCTGGGAGGAGCACTTAGGTGACATCAAACTTTTATAAGACGGGGAAGAAGGATCCCAGCACATGAATGCTAAAGAGCAGAGGAGCCAGACTAAAGTGCTGAGGAGCACCACAGTTTATCCCATCGGGCTCAAACAGAGCATTATCTAACAAGAAGACTAAGCACAAAGAGAAAAGGTTTAAACCATTCAAATTGAGTACCAGAAAACCCAATTTATACCTCAAGTTTCTCCATGATCTTGAGGCCAGAATAATTTGGACCACTAGAAATGAGAGACAGACAGCAGCCTGTATCATGATACAGAGAGCAAAGTATTTCAGAGTCCCTTGGAGCAGCCTCGGGGAGGTGAGTGAGGACATTGCACAGCCAAGGGGAAGAGGATGATAGCTCATGATTAGGGCATCAATGGAACCATGACTGGTTAGATTCTTCACATGCAGAAGAAAGAGATAAGAGGATAGATCATAGCAGGTACTCCTAAACAGACGTAAGACAAGAGGGAGAAAAGGAGGGCTGTGTTATTCAGGCAGAGTGTGAAAACAAAATCAGATCTTCTATAAGTAACACCTAGGAGGGTCAGACTCACCATTAAAGGACTTGGAACTCAGTTTGTACATGACTTTGGGCTCAGATCCACAGAGAAACATGGGCACCTTGTTTCTGCTGACTTACATAGAAGGCAATGTCCTCGAAAGACCAGACACAATCTTTCTCAATGTCATTTCTACATCTATATGTCAGGGATAGCAGCACCTCACTCTGCTAGGATTTCAAGAAGAGAAACCCATTAAGAAACCCAGTACCAATGAACATATGCGTAATGAAGGTAAGGTAAACAATCAGACACTAATAACTTGTGTCTTACTTGTTTGTAAATATTGCAGACATTGAATCCCATTCATTCCTGGTACAATGTCATTAATGAGGTCACATTCTGCATTGTCTGTCTTTATCTTTCTAATGATCCCTATGGAAAATTGAGGCAGAGAAAATGAGAAGTTTTATTGTGCTTAATATCCAAAGTGACAAGCCTTTGCAAGTGGTGAAATGAGATTCTTCTACACAGGTATAGTGATGAGGCTTGAAAGAAGCCTGTTGCTGGATTAAACAGGGTAATTGCAGTACAATTAGGTACAAGCACTTAACTCCCCTCTTCCAAATTCTCAATTATAGTAATAAAAATGCTTTTGTTTTGTCTTTTGTGCTTCCTGGCTTACAAATGCTCCTGTCTTCTGCAGCTCAAGAGGAAAAAAAAATAAAAGAAAGAGAGAGAAAGAAAGAGCTTTGACACATATCCAATGCAAGTGGTACAGTGTTCCTCATGATACATTATAGTAATGCTTAAACCCTGACAGCCTCAGTGTAGCAGCACAGCTAAGTCTATCACTCTGCTTTCCTGCCTTCTGAAAAGAGCTTTGGATAAAATGCAAAGCAACACTCCTGAAAAACCTTCCAGTGGTCTTCAGAATTATTTTTGGACTCATCTGTTAAATAATCTCCCACTTGCAGAGCTCATGGGAGACAACTTTGACCACAAACTGAAAACAGGATCCTTGTGATTTAGTCACTCTTGTGTTTCATGAGCATCATTCCTAACAGCAAGGCAAAGCAGTCCTGATTCCTGCAAACATATGCATTATTGCCAAATATTCTCTAAATCACCTCTGTCAAAAAAGATTCCCAAGATGGAGGAAGCTGATGTAGCTCCTTCATTACTTGCAATTCTTTTCTCACAGGTTTTGAAGGGCACTTACATCACTTGACACTGTTTCCTGACTGGATGGCTTTAACTTTTTTAGGCCATTAGGCCAACAAAAAAATAACCACTGGTGAATAGCAGCTATCTTTCTGTATGATTATTTTTCTTTGCATGTAGATCTGGGTATTTACACAAAGGAGGAGTAGGGAATTGCCAAGCCCTAACCAAATTTTACTTTGATTTTTGCCTGTCCATTGCACTGTTCATCACAGGTGCCCACCTCCAGTTCATAGCCTCTGCTTTCTTCCCCCTCACTTTGCTGCTTTACAGGGCAGACGTATCTAGAAATCATGTCTGTTTTTACTGTTTGGTGGTCCTACTTGATTTTATTGGGTTTTTCAACATTGCACAGTGAACTCCTTCTGGGCTTCTTCTTCATACCTGTCTAGCCCCCCAAAAAGGCACAGGAGAGTTCAAAATGTGCGCCACAGGACATGGGGTACAGGGGTACAAAGCAGGACAGAATCTTTAGGACCTGTAACAGAACAGCATTTTGGAGGTGTCCACAATTCCCAGCATGGAAAGGGAAGAGGTTAGTGTTTGGTTTCAGACCTTACATCCCAGATGGTGGGATTTTGCCATTATCACCTTGCCACTTTCCTATCAGGTTAGTATTCAGGAAACCCCAAATATTTTTATCCCATCCCTTCAATCTCTTGGATGCTGTAATTCATGGTAAGGCAGATGTACATTACTACCTCAATCATGCTTACCCCATGTTTTAACCTTCATTAAGCCCACTGTTCTTAAGCAGGCAAGCTCCACATGAATGGCCATTCAAGAGATATTTAGATACTTCTTCAGCTGCCAAAACCAAAACAGATTCTTAGCCTTTCAAAAAGTATTACTTCTTCTCAAGTGTTTTAGCAAATGAAATACCTTTCCCACAAATGCTATGGGTGATGCTGTGGCCAAGTAGAGCAGATGCTCAAAATCAAAACAAATATGCATACCTATTGGGAGTCTGGCTACAGAAAACTCAGTCCTGAAGAGCACTCAGGTATTCACTTAATTTTATTCATATGAATAGCCTCAACGACATTAATAGGCATGAGGCTTAAATAATAGCTGGATAAGTGCCCCAACTTACCAGAAAAAAAATTAAGAAAGAAAAAAAGCAAAAAAGAAAGAAAAACAATGCAAAGATTAACAGATTTTTTTTACTATTATTATTTCACTAGAAATTTTCTTTTGTATATCATTATGCTAAAATCTATGCATAAATATGTATGCCTGAAGTTTCATTAATGCACATTAATCCCACATTTTATTGCTGTGCACATTTCAGATAAGTAGGGAAAAAGATTCCTTGACCCAAAGAAAAAGTTGATTCTGTCTATCATTTATGTAAAGTTTCAGCATTTCTCCTAGATGTGTTGCAAGAGAAGAAAAGATTGTAATTAATTTTAGAGGCCCCTCAAAAATGTTCAGTTTACTAAGGGAGTCGCTTCTAAGCTTCTGTTGTTTTGCACATTTCAGTAATTTTCTATATTTGATCTTGCCTGCCCACTTTTATGGATAACCTGGAATAACTTCCTGGTCAGCCAGCACTGTAGGCTCTTTCAGTAGCCCATAACAGATCTCCACGCCAATTTAAAATGCTGAGGACCTAATATCTCCAGCTGCAGCTTCAGAAGGACATGGAAATTCCCCTGGAGTCGGCACAGACAATGCCACCTAGAGAGTGCTTTAGCAGACCCCAAAGTAGGCAGAGGTTCAGCTCAGTTAACTGAATGGTGTCAACTGAGACATCGCAGGGATCCAACACAGCACATGCATCAGAGAACAGCAAGGGCTGATGCTGTTGCCACAAGGAAAGGGGAGCTGGGAGCAGGGATGACAGCAGGGTGAGTGGGGCAGCTTGCCAGTCACAGGCATGGCTGTCGGGCATGGCTGCTCATCATCCCACAGGTCAGCAAAGGTCAAGAAGAGACTGCTTAAATGCAGCTCCTAAAGGAAGGGTGGGAGCTGCGATGTTCCTTATTTCTCAGACAGCTCCTTACAACCATCCAAGCTGGTCAGGACTGATGCTGGTGATTTTTGTATTTTTCTTTTTATACACTTTTTATATATTTTTGTACCCTTTCCCTTCCCTGTTACCCTCTGTACACACTCCCTGTACTCTGCACAAATACTCCTTGTACTTTAGTCCTTCATGTTTACAACCCTTGTAGTCTGATATTTAGCTTAGTTTGGGGTCCTGCAAAGTGAGGAAGACCAAACATTCATATTATCTCAGAACTAGAGGCTCCAACCTGTTCTCTCTTGGAACGTGTTTTTGTAAACTAGGCTGTAGTCTCATTTGGGGGAGGGTTCATTAGAATAGGGGGCAATTATTCATTTATTAAGTTTCTTATTGGGGGATTTTAGGTAGATATGCTAATTTTGTGAAGTCTATAAAAATCCGGTACGCGTTGTACGGGGGGTTCCCGGGCTCGTCGTTCGCTCCATGGCATGTTTTCCACCTTTGATGAGTCTGGGCACCTAGGATCCTATTAAACCGAGGTAAATTCCCTTTTCCCACTACTCCTGTGTCTGCTTTGTATTTTCACCAGCCTGTTTAAGGCATCAGGACCCTCACATCATAAGGTGGATGACAGGAAGAGGAGTTCAGGGTAGCCCATGACACATGAGATGACACCAGACTCTTACACCTAGGCAGCTGAACAGGCACATAGAGGCATCTAATGCCATGAAAGAGAACGTCATTGGGCTGGCACAAGACCCAAAGCAGTCTCACAGTCTTCCCATGCAGGTAAAATACTGTAGGCCATTTCAGAAGTCATTGGATGAATGCACAGACAACCGTATCACACTTTGAGCTGCTGGCCATCTCAACGTCTCTTCAGGCTGCACTGACCCCATTACTACCTCTCTTCCGAATATCAACTGTGGCCAAGAATCTACACATGGCCTAGTAGCTATAGGCATCTGCCTACAAGATTAATAAATTCAGATTCTTAATCTCCAAATCTGCTCCATCTGTTTAATACAGTTTTTTGGGAAAGAGATAGGCAGCTGGAAAAAATGGTCTGTAGGAACAGTGGTTCCTGTTCCCCATCAAACTGACAGAAATAAGGCTTTTGCTATTAACATTCTTGTGATCCTAGCTGTTGTGAAACAGCCATCTGCACTTACAAAAATAAAGTCAAAATTAGATGATATATTTCATATTTTATATGTATGTGGATATATGTTTTTATAAAAAGCAGTGAATTATAAAAGAACAAAGAGAATAAAATCTTACTGTACTGGTAGAAGGACTTAGAGGTCCCAGAAATTTCATTTTGCAAGGGTCCTTTCCAATGCAGCAAATTTCTTTGTGTATATGTTCAATACTAGCAGGTTCAGAAGTAGATATTGCTTTATCTATTCTGGATAGAAATACAAGTGTTCTGGGCTAAAGATTTATGTGAAAAAAAAAGACCTTCTATGAGGTTATTCTCTTCTGCAGATCATGTTCTGGCTACATGAGAAAAAAAGTAAATATCTGGGACCCCAAGAGACTCATGGATGAGGGACACAGGGTGAGAAACATCAGATACCCCGCCTGAAATTGCTGCATGGAAATAGCCCCTTCTGTGTGCATGCTTCATCTGCAGTGATGAGGACAAAAGAATTTCTCATGTTTGAAAGGAAAAGAGTGTTGAAGATTAAGAAGTGTTTCTGTACTTTGGTAAGTTGGGTTGCATGAGCCATAGACAGAAACTTTAACACACATCTCCTTAGAAACTGCTTGAAAATCACATACATCCTCTTTCTTATTACAATGTCATGGTTTAGAGGCATTGCATTTGCTAGAAATGGAGAACCACTCAATCTAAAAAAAAAAGCTTCTTCCAGCAGGACATGGCATCTCTCCTCTAAAAATCATAATTTCTTTTCATGCCTTTCTCCTTCCTGACTTCTTGTCATGAATCAGAAACAGATGTTCTCACTTTTCCTTAAAAGCAAGTAAATAACCACAGCATGTTATGATCCTACTGCAATGTCTCCTCCTGCCCACCACCTTTGTCCTTTAAGAACGCTATTGTTACAGTTTTCAGAAGATTTGGGAAGCTTCTGCAAATTTTCTGGCCAGAGTATACCATGCTTGTTCTCCCAGACGCACTGTCAGTGCTCAGTATTAGATCATAAATATGTATTTACATGAGGCTGATGCTGATAACAGCTATGAACCTAATAGAAAATTTTGCATTCAACAAGAGAAAAGATTTTCGTTTTTCATCAGCCTGTAAGTCTTGCTTTCAAATTCATTTCTTTCCACTGGATACAATCTAATATGGTTTGAGAGTATCATAGCAATCTTGATGCAGCACCTGTTGAAAAATACATGGCCACCTCCTGGGGTGTGGATAAAACCTCAAAATGGAGAATAAATAACTTATTATAAAGAACTGGATTTCCAGTTGTTATTCACGGTAATATAAAAGAACTCCTGCTTTATAATTTAGAAACTCCATCGGTTTCATATCTTTATAGTATTTTGAAGGCATACATCAGGTAGAAGGAAAGAATAACCATTTACTTTTCCATTAAGATGGGTAGAAGAAGGGGAGTGATGTACTGCTTTTTATATAAAGGTACTAGACACTGCTGAAAAACTGAAAATGAAAAACCTCATAAAAATAACTAAGGAGCTCATGTCCTTCACCTGTGGAAGAAATATACTAAAGGAGGTCCCCTCCTTTAAAACTTCAAGGGGGCAAAAACCCCTCAAACTAACCCCCAAAAAACCCAAAGAAAGATGTACTAACACATTGGGTCAAACAGTCAGAAGACATGAGCATGACAACAGATTTGTACTTCTGGCCCCAAACTAGGTGGAGAATGAGATCCTAGTGGGGGTTATAGGTTCCTGTTGCATGCAAGGTGATGCATTGGCTGCATCAGTCATCCATGGTGTCTCACTGGCAAATCCATGGACCAGTGAGACACCTGATGCTGAACTGAGTTTTTGGCCTCTTGGCCAGAACAAAATCAACTGCCATGGTATCACAGCAAGAGGAAACTAAAAAATGCAATATAGTGAACAATAAAACATAAAAAAAATCAGAAGTGGATTTGAAGACACTCAGAGTAGGCTGACATTTAGATGTTGTATTTCAGTTTCAAAAAAGATGGCTATTACGTGAAAGCTATGAAATGTGACATTTTTTACCAGCTAGCACTAGGCTTCTTGATATATCTGTTACATACTTTCTCTGCATGTACCTATGCCGGTATGTGAGCACAAGAAAATGTAGTTTTTCATTACAACTTTGCACTGCTTGAAGCAATCACAGTGCTGAAGGTCTAAAATTATCTCATATTCTTTCTCTTTGAATTGTTTTTTCTGTCCTAAGAATTAGGTTGGCTTTTCAAAGCTACCTGGAGAATATGAATGAATCTCAGTATTCACTCCATCAGCCTTTATCTCAATCTAAAGTACAGAAACACGACAGGAGCTGTCTGAGGACAGCATATGCGTAGGACAAAAAGAATTCGTATTTAGGATACCCAAACTCAGTCTACTGGCTACATCTGTACTTCTAAGTTACACAGTCCAGGGAGCCCAACTGGCTGTCCTGTTAACATGGTTAAAGCAGCACATTGCATGCCTTTTCAAAAAAAACTTGCCGACATGGTTTAGGACCATTGGCTATGGTCCATTCCTTGCAGACACATCAGATGCAGCTACCCTGAGTTAAAGAACCAGCACTATCATGCCATAGCCGTAGCCATAGCCAAAGGCCCTAGCACTGCTTAGTTTGCCATATAGATGGAGCCCCCTCATGAAGCGATGGCATGACCACAGGCTCCTCTAATGCTTTTTAACACATCACACACTATACTCAAGGCAAAGAACCAGTAAAATGAAGTGAAAAAAAGTGATCAATTATGCATACTTTTGGCAATAGCTGGGAGCATTGGAATTCAGAACTTACTTATTTGTATTTTTTAAAAAAACAACAAAAAAAGAGTACTGATAGTCTTGTGCCTGACCACAGATATGGCACAATAGTGCATACAGGTCTTAGCTGTCCTGAGTCCTGCTCTGTGGCCTTGGGACTTAGGCTTCATATTCCTGCGTCTCAGCTCATCAATAAAACTGCAATGACAAACCACCCTCAGTTCTCAGCTATTATACTCAGCTCATCAGGGCAGTGCGTGAACATCTCTTAATATCATTTTGGACAGCATGAAGCTCAATGGGCTCTCGCTCTCAATTTGGGCCTCTAGGCTTCTGGAATGCACCGAACAATAAAGTTGTATATTTTGAATAGCTTTAGTAAATCATCTATTAAAAAAAGAGTTTTTGCAGAGCTCGCAGTGTGCCTCATCATGGGATGTACTGCCAAAACTGTAACAATTAGCTGTCTATCTTAGGTACTTCTGTGGCTCCCAGAACCATAGTATATCAGTATATCACAAACTTTAATGGATTTTTCCTCCCCATCCAGCTGTGAGGCTGAGAAGGCAATGTTAGCATTGCCCTTTTACAGCAGTCAGTGAGACCTGTCTGAGCAGGGGAGCCTGGCAGCTTGGGAAGTGCCCTGCATGGTCCCGTTGCCACTGCCCCTCTCCCCCTGTGCCCTCGCCATAAAGGAAATCCCGGCCTGCAGGCTAGAAGGGGCTATGGCATATCCTATCCAGATCCCAGACGTGGGGGGTGAAAGACCAGGATCACTGCAGAGCACATTTTTCCATCTGCTTGGAGCTAGTCAGCAAGCCCAAGTCATTTGGAAGCCTAAATGCCACTGATTTCAGGAAGGTTGATTTTAAGCGCACCTTATAAACCCGGGCTGAGCCACAGATCTGTGCTTTTAAATTACAGCTGGATCTGATCACAACGTGAGATAGCTTACCCACAGTAGCTACAAATTGTGCCAGATTGAGTGCAATTGGCTGTGTGAGCTCTGGGATTGACAAAGCCCAAGGGGCTGACCAAGGCTACACAGGACATTACTGACAGGGAAAGCCATTTCTCTTCCAGAAAGTCCAAGGCAGACCCTGCAACCTCTAAGCTATTTTTCCTTTTAGATATAATTTCCCTCCTGGGTAGCAGAATCAGGGAATCGGGATTTTGTAAATACCCTTTTCCCATCTTGATGATAATCGACCAAAGAAGTTGTCTTGCAGCTTCTGAAAATAAAGTGGTTATCACAATGAAGTTTCATTTCAGGAATATGTTTTATTCAAGAGACTGTCAAACTGATTGTCAAAAAATCTTGAGTACAAATTTTAGGAATAAGTACCCTGGAACTGTTGCCTTCCTTTCAGAGAGACCTGGAATTGGAAATGGAAAACATTTGTGTCCTTAGTGGATCTGACAGAGAAAGGAGATGGGGTCACCAATTTCTTCCCACTGGACCTCGAAACCCTAGGCAAGGTCCATGGCCCATCATAAGAGATGGAGAGGGCCAGAAGGAGCTGATGATTTTAAACCTCTTGTAGAGTTAAATGAAACTGTGAAAGTACTCTACATTTTGAAAGAGAATTAAAGATGAGTTAAAAGCCAGGTGCATTCTTTTCAGGTGATTTTCCCAAAGAAAATATCTGTAAATTTGCTTTCTGGCAAAGAACGGGAGCTTTCCTGGTTCTTCTGGGGCATATGTCAGCACTGTCATTATTTTGCTAAGGAGACTGGGTGAACAAGGCAGAGGTAGAAGCTGAGAAAATGGTTGGTTGAACAAAGCCATCCTTTATTTTCCTGCTGTTAGGCAGCCCTTAAAAGAAACTGAGGTGGAAGCTAGTTTTCTTTTCAGCATGAGGTTGGAGAACACGCAGGATCTTTAAATGCAGTTCAGCACCTTAGCCAGTGAGCAAGAAGTAATTAAATTACATTTGTCCAGGCTGGTTTTTAAGTTGTCCTGGGTGGCTGAACAATGGGCTTTTCTGAGCCTGGAGAAAATACATGTTTTTACAATTAGATGAAGCAACAAGAAGACAAAGAGATATAGGAAGGATGTTTTAAATGACAGAATCCCATGTTTGTGTTGCTAAGACAGCCTGAAAGGACTTTAAGAAGGCTTTGAAGAAAGAGAGAGGACGTAAGTCAGGCAGAAGAAATTCAGAGGTGTGCACATAGAAAACATATAAAGGAGACCAAAAGTATGTTATTATTTTTGTATTTTGTTTTCTCAGTCTGTGATGGAGTTACATAAATCTAAAACCAATACCTGCAATTTCAGTTAGAGTATGGAGAACCTACAAACAACTCCTACTGCATCTGCCTCTGCTCCAGGCATTCCCTAACTTCAACTTTTCAGGCTCCAGTATGTGTAGGGCTCAGTGTCATACTCTGGAGGAACATTGCTTTGAGAGGTAGTGATTTGAGATTTATGTGCCTCACCAAGGAATAAGATCTTCCAGTACACAGATCTATTGTATTTTTTTCTGGAAAACACACACACACATACAGACACACTTCATTTTGTGTGATACTTTCAGCAAAATTAAAAGAGTAGTTACCTCCATATTCCTAAAAACAGATGTATACTATCATTTCAGGCAGTGAGATATGAACATTTTAAAAGTAAGTTACTGTTTTGTAAGTCCTGTCACCACCATCTTTTATTTAAGTGCAAAACTTCCATTGCACTGACTTAAAAATGAACATTTCCTTTTACTTTGGGGCATGAAGACCCATAATTTACATTACAGAGAAACAATTTTCAGAGTATGTTGTTCTGAAAACCTTATGTTGTTTTTTTGTGACATTACTAATTTTTTGTGTGTCTTTTTCAGCACCACATTTCCACTGGTTTATGACAGTGTGAGTGATCATTTGTGTGTTTGCATGCCTGTGCAAGTCAAGGTCTGTGTAAAAGGGAGCAATAATGCCCTGGCACACACACTTCACACAGAAGGTTTTCTATTTTTATATAGTCTTTTGTCCCACTACTTCAAGTGTCTTCAAAGCAGGAACAATGGTTGCTTCAATACATTTAGGATGCAATTTGACAAATAATTGTTTGCAATAGATGTTCTTCTTCATACAAGATGTTCCACTCACGGCAGAGAGGCTCTTCCCAGGCACATGAGGGTGTCCTTTGGATTGAAAACAGCGTAATTTCTGTCAAAAATGAAATCATCAAGGAAACAAAACAAAACTCCAAGAAAATACACACAATGTGGCAAATTTAAAACACAGCTGTACCTTCCTTCTAGTGGCTAGCTCAGCTGGAGAAAGCCATAATTATCTAGTTTAATGTGGCTATGGAACCACCACAGAGTTTAGGAGTCCTGCAATTTTCCATTAGCAGAAAATTGACGGAGTTCCAGAACATATTTTAAGTTGGATGTAGACTTTGCACTCCTACATATGGTAAGAAAAAGCCAAGAATGTGATATATTTCAATCGTTATGCTTCTGATTTAATTCCAGTCTTCTCCTGTATCTTTTATTACTATTAATTTTAATTTAATTGGAAGGGCCTGGCCTCCTTTGCTCTAGGCACCACATACATTAATTAAAATACAAAAAGAAAGATTAAAAAGCAATTCAACAAAAATTCTTTTGATTATATCAAATATGGGTGTCCAGTAGGTCATCTTAAAACATTCCTCAAAAATATCGTTCACAGCAACTACAACTTTTGCTCTTGGGCCTCTCCAGGACAAACACCAGTGCAGGAGGTCAAACAGATTAGAAAATCTGAGCTGAAGAGGAGATCAGTGCATTTCTGGCAAAAAACAGCCAACAGGACACTCCATCCAGATGGAACTTTATTGCTAACCTCAGTTGCCCGGTTCAGGGAAGGTGAGCAGAAAACATTCTCCCGAGGAAAAGGGTTAGTGCTGTGCTGTTGGCACCAGTTTTCCAAATTCTCCCTGGCAGAGGGAAGGAGCCTGGCAGCCTGCAGGGCAGCAGTTCATGTGCTCCAGCTGAAGGTGTGGGCTGCCAAGTGGCCTGGTGCGTTTTGCCCCAGCTCTCATTCCCAGCTCCTCCAACAGGAGATGCCCTTCCTTAAGGTGGCTAATGCAGTGGATGTATCAGAGAAATTATCACACTTAGCTCGTCAGGAATAGATTTTGTTGTCTTGGGCTTTACTCAAGGCCTCAGCCGTACTTTAGGCGCATTTTGCTTTTTGGAAACCATTGTTGCAAACCCCTTTTCATACTGATTCTCTCTTTGTACTGATTGACTTCCTGGACAAAGGAGGTTATGGTTCAAACCTTCCAAGGATTTTAGGAATAAAATAGCTGAGCTGATAGCAAAATACACAACCTCTCTTTCAAGATAGCTACTCTATTACACTTACTGCAGACACTGCACCTATACTTTAGAAAAGGCTGGATTTATACACTGGTAAGTGTTCTATCTTGATAATTTTTTTAGAAAATTATTGCATATAGAGTAACATGTTTCTTTATAAATCAAGATAAAACAATGTCTAATTAGCACAAAGTCTGCAGAGAGAAACTATGCCTCACTACTCCATTAATATTCTTTGAACGTGTTGATAAATTAGCAGGTAAAGGAGAAAACATTCCTTTGATTACCCAAAGTTTTTGACAGGGTTGCCAACAACATGGTACTCCTGAACTTAGAAAGTCATACAGAGGCAAAGTACCAGTGTGAATTAAGAAATGGCTAAGAGACAGAAAACAAAGTTAGAATTAATGGCCAAGTTAAAAATTTAACAGCAGATGCCTTTAGATTTTACATTGGCACTGGCATTATTTAACATACCTTTTAACACCTGGAACAGGAGACGAACAGTGAAGTATCTCAATTTGTAAATGACAATATATTATTTACATAAATGAGATCTCGCTAGCTTTTCAGGGATTCTCAAAGAAATTTAACACATGCAGGTCTTAGCTTAATGAACATCACAGTTCACCACTGAGAAATGGAAAGTAGTACATATCAAACTGAAAGAAATTATGTTACACATACAGCATACACTGCTTTAAACTATGTTAGAAAAGAGAATAGTTGCAATTGTGACCATGTAACAAAGACTGCACTTGCAATTAAACAAGCAAATGCAATTTAATAACAAGAAAATTCGTAATACCAGTATATGAAATAATGATGTGCCATTATAATACTGTATCCAAACAAACCCTGTTATCTCAAAAAAGTTATTAAAAATTACATGTTCAGAGACAGGTTGTAAATCATTAAGAGCACAGAGGTCACTTATGTAAAATCAGAATGAAAAAATTGGGATTGTTGACTTTGCAAATTAGAAGACCTAGAAAGCCTACACAAAAGCACATAAAATAATGAATTGCTCAAAAAGGCAGATTGCAAGCTCTGTTCTCCTTTGCCAATGAGACACTCAATGAAAATGAAAGATAATCAATTCAGAGCTGATAGAAAGTAATAATTTTTCATCCAGTACATGATAAGACTGTGCAACTCCCTGCAGCAAAGCAGTCATGAGATCAATAGTCCAGTAAAAGCCAAAGAGGAACCAGCTTTCTTACTGACAACAAAAATACCCCTCCTTTTAACAAATTGACCAAGTATGCTAGAAGGATTAAATATTCCAAGGTTTAAATCAAACTCTGATGATTATGGACTTCCTTGAACACATCTCCTGCAGCATTCCCACATGGGGGAACATTGACTCAGCCGTCTTTGGCCCTTACCAAAGACAAAGATGGTCTGAATGGATCCCAAGTCTGATGTAGAAGGGCAGTTCCATAGATTCCAACCTTTTCAAAAATTAGATTAAAGGACATGCCTGCACATACATCCCTCAGTAGGACCCTAGCAAATGTGCAGTGTGGTTACTTCCCAAGGAGCAGTTTGGCATTTTGGGGTGCAGTCTCCATTACATGGCTCCTAAAAAGTCCTTCCTCTGCTGCTTCTTCCTTTACATGTCAGACAGCAGTACCCAGTGAAGGCAGAAGCTTTTATATTGTCAAATAGCTCATAGAGTGGATTTTCTATCTCTTCTTCTTCTCATTGTGATAGATAGCACAACTCTCCTTCCTCTCATTTACAAAGATTTTTCTCAAATGAACTATGAATAATTAAAATCTAACTCCATTTGTTCATTTTTTTCTTAATTGAAGAAATTAAAGATGCATGTAGTATGACTTCAAGGACTGCATATGAAAAGATATACATTATTTTATTCAAGTATAGCACTTTAAATGGCACAGCACATATTTTTCTACTAATTCATGCCTCATTCAAGTTAAATATTTGCGCTATATGTGGCAAATTAAGCTAATAAAAGCAATTTTATTAGACACTGGTGTTTTTGTCACATCTGCAAACTCCAATTTTTCCATCCTTGTGCTCACTGAGCAGTAAAAATTTCTTTCCTACACTTTGTTCTCCTTTTTTTAACCCCAACATTGAGTTATTGCATTTATATTATTAATGAGACTGTCCATAGCTAAATAACTGAAATATGGATTCATTATGGACATAAGCTCTCTTGCTGCAGGGCACAAGCACATCGCTGACTGTTTGGGGTTAAGCAGAAATCTCCCCAAAGGTCTGGTTGTTACAGTTATTCATTAGGAGATTAGCTGCCTCCTCCCTAGACGTGTCTCATTATGATGGCTTTTGGAGTGTGGATACTGGAACAGACTAATAATTTAGCAGGTTCTGTGCTGCTGTTCCTCTGATCCTAACATGCCGCTGTTAAAAAACTTACGGGAGATCATACTGAAGGTGAAAGAATAAGCAAAACCTAATAGGAATTATTTTCCATATGGATCATTTGCTAATTAATTTCATCTATGGCTAATGAAAAGATGATAGACCATGAGATCATTGGATCATTGTAAAAATTTGCTTGCAATGCATTCTTAAAGACATTTTTCTTTTTTATTTTTACAAACATGCAACAGTTAGAATTTTGCATCTTATTCTATTCCAGTGATTGTCCTTCCTATCCCATTTTTAAGCCATCAGTATATTTATTATAACTTCAGTTAATTACACAATACAAAACATAGAAGAATGATGTTTGTTGAGTAATGAATTTCACAGGGACATGTTTCCAAAATCCCTCCCATCAGAATATTTGCTGTTCCTCCTCGTTTTTCAAAACATACCCCTACAACAATTCCCCACCATTTCTAACAGCAAAAAATCCCTCTCAATTTCCCAGAGCCACCTTCAGACCCTCTTTTTAAACTTTGCTTACCTAATAGGCAGGTGAAAGTTGACTTGGGCTGTGATGAGTTCAGCATTTCTGCACAGGGAATGGCCATTTGGCCATTGCCAGATGGAACAAATAAACCATGGGTTGAATGGACCTTGACACATCATCAGCTGGAGCAGTGATATACAAACATCTACCAAGCTGTTGGTTTTCACAAAATTTGTAGGAATGTAGAATCTTTGAAACCTTTACTCCTCTGTCAAACAGAGCTGAAATTGGCCCCCAGGTTCAGAAGTTACAAGGAGGGAGCTGACAGACAGCATGATGGCATCAGTCTCATTTTCTTAGGAAACTTTGCTAAAAATACCAAACCTTAAAAGCAAGAAAATGAAGTACAAAAGACATCATAAACTCTACAGTGCTCTCATGATAAACAATAATATGTTATCCTTGCCAAGCACAATGGAATGAGATTTCACCATCACATAACAGACTGTGAATTGCTGACTGCTGGTTGAAGTCAATGGTGCAATAAGAAAGTCACACACTAGTGAGCTGGCAACACACTTAACTCTGTTCACTGCCCTTGACTAGATACTGGAAGTTAACATCATAAATTAGTGTCTGTATGACCTGATATGGATTGTTGCTCTGATCAAGTGGCTGGCATTACAAATAGGAAATGCAGGTCCAGAGCTCCTCGTTAAGCCTGGCCTTAAAAACTTGAGGTCTTTGGTGATATTCACCTGTCATGAAGTCAAACACTTTGCTGGAGGTGCCCAAGCTATGGGGTTAGGCATCCAAGCCTCTCACTATTGATGCTGGAGCAAGACTGGATTTTCTGAAGAGAACGTCAAATCAGCTGCCGTGCAGATTCATCCTTTGAAGGAATTTCTAACTCTCTACTGATCAGCAAAAGAGGCTTGTGATATTCATCTCATAACTTAAGCTCCAAAGATTAGTGTCTAAAGCTAGATGGAAACACCACCAACCTTTAAAATGCTTGCAAAAAGACAGGAGTTAATCTTTCCATTTTTAATTCTCTCTGATGATAAATAAAGCCAAAAGCCCTAATTTATTTCTTTTCTTCTTTAACACCAGCATCACATATACCTTTGCACCTTGAAGAAGGTCCATTAGTTGGCCACATTTCCTTTTGCTGGCTCTGTGAAAATGGAGATCAAGCAACACTGATCCATGATTCATGAAAAGTGAGGTCAGCCTTTATCTGTTGCAGTTTTGAGGAAACAACAAAATGCTGGGCAACTGAGTGCCCAGGCCAATTAGTTTTAACTAATTATTTCTCGATCCTTCAGCACTGAAATTATTAGGGCCTGAAGTTGCTTCTGTGAAAGTGGTAGTTTAAATAAAATATTTAGACCCAGGAAAATATATCTCACCAGTACAAAACAACTGCAAGGCTCAGTGACTTAAACCCATTTTGAGTCTGAACTAGCAGACAAGATAATTAAAGGGACAAAAATAAGAAGACTAATCTGTTGTGGCCAACCTTCTAGAGTGCTTATTGATATGAAGTGGGGTATGATAGCTGGGCTTCTATGTTCCCTCAGCAAAGTCTAAGCCCCAATACCAAATGGCTGCATACTTTCAAAATTCTCTTATGCATACCCCAAAAGCTTGGTCAACAATTTATTGACTTCTAGGCGTGCTATCTGACCAACAGGACTGCATCTAAGTGGTTAATTCTACTCACAGACTCACAAAGGACTGAACTGCAGCTTCACCAGGAGCTCAGGGGAGGAACAGTGGGATAATTCACTGCCAAAGAGGGGAAAGGGAAATGGACTATTTTTCAGAGGCCACAATCTTTTCCCCATTTCCCTCCAGCACAACCGTCTCAGCTCCATTATTTTGAACAGCTTTTTTCCCCTCAGGCTCTTGCAGTGCCCAAGCCTGCAGAGGTGCAGAACCATGACATAATCCATCACTTCCCCGTGTCCATAGGGAGGTTATTCCTTCAATGAAGTTGCCCTCTGCAATGCATGGGTCACTCCACAGCAGATGATGGGAGGAATTCTGCACATGTTGCAATAGATGCAATGAATTAATGTGTTTAGGACAATGGAAATAAAGATGAATGCCCCCTTTTTGCTTCCATGTTATTAAACAGCTAAGTTTAGGACAAACCAGGCTGACAGTCCTCACTGAGGAAAACTCAGCACAATGCCTGTGCCTTTAGAACAGAATAATTCTTAGAAACCATACATTCAGATCTAATCAAAGCTTTCTAAAAGTCCCGCAGGTTATCACCAGGATGCAAGCACGTTTTGGCATTTCCAGTCCCATTAAAATCCGCACTTGCAAATGGAAAACAAGTGAGATTCTCATTTATGGAAAGGTTCCTTTACCTTGTAGAGTGGTATGAATGGGTATCAAATATATTGTGTTGCATATATATAGCTTTGCATGTGTGCAGAATATCTTGTGTGAAGGGAAGCGCTTCAATATTTGCTCAGTATTTCATCTCCCAATATAATTTCAATATGTAAAACAAATGTTACTTATACAGCACACCCTTGTAAGTCATACAGATGCAGTTCGTTCCACCAGGCAGGTTTTATTAGTCACAAATCCTAGCCAGCTTGTTTCTTTTTCTTGTATGTTGTAGTGTTCATAAGACAATTGAGTCTGGGGACTGGAAAACATCCTCATATGCAAATTTGCATATAAAGCATACCTTTTAATTTATTGTTTGGATATTAGGTGCTGTGACAAGATAAGTCATATGATGTGTAATTGGCCCAGTGAGGATTTGTTGGTGTGTATAATGTATACACTTTTATTAAAGTACAAGAAGAAAATTACTTTGTCAATCATTTCTAAGATAAAAAGGGCCTGGAGAAAGCATTAATTCTTCTGCTGTCAGTTTTGGCACTATAGTCCTTTCTATGCACAACTACATTTTAAAAAATATTGCTACTGTACTTTAATCTTAAATAATTCAGAAGTTTTCTGATTTCTGATTTGATGCGAAAGATGGTCAGATATGTGTGCACAGGCATGCACCCAAGATCTGAGTTAATAATTTATAATTAAAAATCCAAATAGATAAAACAGATGAGAATGACATTGCTGTCCCCATTTTGTCAGAGGAGAGGTAAACCCCACCAAGAGGTAAAATCAACCCAAAGCAATACTGGCACTTCTAGCACACATATGTTATCAATACACAAAAGCATTCTGTACCTGTGTTGATGTCCTTCCACTTTGCTGGAAATAAGAAGACCTATTCAATCATCATCAGAAATAAAAGTATTTTCTTTACTTTACTTATATTCCAGCCTTGTCCACAACATTATCTTGCTCACAAACACCTAAGGATAGTGAAGGAAAGGTAAAATCTTTCCTCTTGAAGCACAGACCTGCTGTCCAAACCCTTTCATTTACACCCATCACTGCAAGCAAAAAGGTCTCTCTTCCTGCCTCCTTGCTTTGTCTCCTCTGTCAGCTTTTATTTGGTTCAGCACTGTTCTTGGGGACCATAGCAAGTTTTGTCA
This sequence comes from Origma solitaria, assembly GCA_013397895.1. Lineage (NCBI taxonomy): Eukaryota > Metazoa > Chordata > Aves > Passeriformes > Acanthizidae > Origma > Origma solitaria. The sequence continues at coordinate 628,219 of VZRL01003893.1, read as the reverse complement.
CAAAAAACCACACCCACCAAAGAGGAAAAGGTTCCATCTTTCGGCATACATGGAACAGATTAACCTACAGATTGACTGGAATATCTGCTGGGATTTTTGTAAAGGAAAATAAAAAACCAAATAACTTGTCTTTAAGCAAAGCTGAAGTCTGTCTCTTGCTTCAGAAGCTTCTATGTGGAAACACCTTACAGTTATTAAAGTTTACAAAATACTGATTCACACCATGCAGTCCATCCTGGGCCACCACCTCTTTAGCACTCAAAGCTAGTTCTCCTTAAACCAGACAAATACCCATTTGGACTGCTCAGAAACTTTGAAATGTAACATCTCTCCTCAGAGGCATTTCAATAATATAATGACCCAAAAGATTCCTAGGATAGCACCTCTTTGGGTCAGTTCCCAACCACATTATTTACATGTGAATACACAATCAATTGTTGATCTATGTGCAGCCTGGGGAAGGGCATTGCAGAATATGCCAAGCCACTCAGTAACCAAATACCAGGCCACTGTCTTATTTATTGACCACTCATTTTGTGGTCCATTCACTCAGTGCCTGAAATAAACCCTGCCAGGAGGTTGTGAGCCCATGCCAGCAATCTCAACAAAAAGCATGGAGCCCAGGGAGCTCCCTGGGCCCAGGTCTGCTCCAGGAGTAAAGAGCTGGTGGCCAGCACCCCCATCAGACTCCTCGGGATGTCTCTGAGGGCTGCAGCTCACAAAAGCACAAGCATTTGTCTAACTCTGCTGTCCTAGGGCAACTCTGACTAAATGGCAGAGAGGAGAAAGTCAGAGCCATCCCAGACAGTCTGGCTTGGCACGGCCTCCTTCACCCTGTCCTGCCACATCACCTCCCTTTTGCAGCCAGATTTTCTTCTCCTGTGGGTTGCTTTTTTTGTATGTAACTTCTGAAGCATTCGTGAGCTCGAGTGTTTAAAAGAGCTGCAAAACAAGACAGCAATCACATTTCCTCCTGTCCTCTCTTCCAACCTGGCAGAAACATGGAGATCTGCTCCACTGAGCCTGCCAGCAGAGGCAGGAGAGCAGCTGACAGAAGCCCCTCTCTGTCATCCTCTGGGTGCAGATGAAGGTCAATAAATGAGTTGGGCTTTTTTCCAGTATGATTTACAGCTAAACACAGGCGGAATGGGATGGTTAACTTCCAAACAGCACACCTTCCCCACCACCCCAAACCTGGGGCCTACACAAAAATACCTCTTGCAAGTAGACCCTGACACAGGCCAACACTGGGCCAGCCTGAGCAGCATTGGGAGTGTGGGGATTTACGCAGGCCGAAAGTGTACCAGGGGCTAGGATAACAAACATAACAGAACAAACTGCAGTACTGCATGTGCCCTGACACTGACCTGCAGGTAGAACAGGCTGTCCTTGGAAAACAGGGCTTGGAGCAGCCTGGCCTAGCAGAGGGTGGCCCTGCCCATGGTGGGGATCTTTAAGCTTAAACGATCTTTAAGCTCCATTCCATCAACCCAAAGCATTCTGCGATTCTATGACTCCACAATTCTATGGAATACCTCCTTCAGTGCTCCTCTGATGATTCTAGGTATTGTTCATACATGATCCCCTTTTATTTTACCAGGATTTTTCTATTTTTCTACTCCATTTTCAAAGCGCAGCTCCACCTCTGAGCTCCCAATCCCAACCACTATGGCTGTGTCTGATTTCCTCCTCCTGCTGAGGTTTGTGTCCCAGCCATTCATGCTGCAGCAGAGCCCAGCTTGCCCCACATTCCCACCCAGCTTGCTCACTGGGATTGAAATCTTTATGACCTAGAATAACTCTCCAGTGGCCAAAAAAAAAAAAAGAGCATATAAATATTTTTCAGAAACTAACAGTTTGGCCAAGTGGAGGTAGCTGTATGCAAGGACAGCACTTCCCTGACACACAGGCAATCTATCTGCCAGACTTCAAGTCCTTGCCTGAATTAACAGCTAAAAGCAGAACAGGCAAAAACTTGCTAATAAAACAACTGTAAGATTTTTGTTTTAATATTGGCAGAAAAACATATTTTCCCTGACCCAGTTTTTAAAAGTGCTGATTCATTTTTTTTTAAAGCTTCCTAAAATATTCAGCTAAACACAGGCGCTTTTCACATTTCTGGAAAGTTTTAATCCAAATTATTACCGTCTGGCAAAGTTATAAACCACTGAAAACAGAGCTCAACAATGATAAGGACTAAGAAACTTTAATCACAGGCTTTGCAACGGTGGTTAATCCCCGGAGTGGGTTATTACACCAATAATAATTTCTAAAGATTATGGAATTATTTAATTTTTTATTTCTTGACTTGGAGAGATTTCTGGTCTAAATATTTTTTAATGTCTAATTGTGATAGAGAAATACAGCAGTAAAAGTTATTGCAGCTCTCACATCATTTAGACTGCTAGATTTTGCTAAGTAAAAAAGCTTCTTGGTAGAGGGAACAGTGGCAGGGTAGCAGAGACCTTAGTATTGTTCCTAAGCCTGGATTTTCCTCCACAGGATAATGCAGTCACTAGTAAGCTGGTAACAAATTCACATTTCTGTACTGGAATACATTATTTTGTTAGATTTAAACAAGAGAGGGAAAAAATCAGGAAAAAATATATGTACATTAATTTTATTACTTTTAAAATGCCATAATGCTGTGAATATCATCTCTTAATTGGTAGAAAGATGGGCTTCCCCACACCATTACAAAAGAACACACATTTCAGACTAGAAAGCAGAGAAAGTGATAAATCTCCCTTCTGAGTATCAGTCACCATTTTTTATTGCACCAGGCAAATGCATTCTGGTTTTTAAACCTTCACCTTAGAAACAAGGAATAGCTTGTTTTAAACTTTGTTTAAAAGCTGGCCAAGGTTATATTTGCTTATGCAAGCTTCTTTAAATTCCAGTTCCCATCTGCCTTTTTTTCATACCATTTCCAAATCCTAAATAAAAGCATTAGTCCTCTCTGCTAGTTATAACAAACAATTCTTGTCAGTTATTGCTCTATCAACAAAAAAACCTCCACCCTTAAAATCTCAGCTGGTAGCTCTTTATAAAAAGCAACAACACTACCAAAAAAACCAACAAAAAAGTCCCCAAAAACCCAAACTCCTGGCCTTTCCAAACAGGCCAATATATTTGTAACAACATCTTTACCGAGTTCATGTATCTTCTTTATTGCTCTTCATAAACAGGCTATTGGATCCTTCGGACTTCCAACGTGAAAAATGAAAGAATTTCCTCCCATTCTTGCCTCTCTTATCTCATAATTGTTTTGTTCAGAGCAGTGGGAGAGACCAATATAAATGTCTCTGCTATTTATTTGCCCTTTTCAAGCTCATTCATACTTTTCTTGAGGGCATTTTTTCTCCTTTTCCTTTTGAATTTGTATCTGTTTATTGCTCAGTACACACAAGCGAGCTAAATTGTCTGAGATTTTATTCCAGAGCCTTATGTAATGCAGATAACAGAGCAAAATATTTAACTGTGAGATTTCACAGTGAGATTTCACTGTGTTTTGTAATGATGGTACGAGGTAAAAAATTTAGGGATATGTTCAGCCCCGAGGAATACTTGTACAACAGAACTTATGTTCCCAAACCTGTTAATCTTTTGAACATGCAACATCAGTCATCCTTCCTTCGAGACATCCTGGGCTATGTCGTTAGAGCCCTTGTTCTGAGCTCATAAAGAAAAGGATGCAGGAGACAGCTGGATGCCAACATCTGAAATCTCTGTCCTGCATGATAGGGTTCACTGCTCATGCTTTTCTTGAGGTATGGCAAGTGTAACTGGGGAAAGCAAAGAGCTGTTTTCAGGAACAATGGTGTTTCCTCATGATTTTAGGAGTATAAATTGTGGTGTGGAGCTTCAAAGAAATCCCAGGACAGGGTACCAGTTCTATGAGGTTTGCATGGCAAAGCTTTTGCTAGTGGGAGTTTTACAGGGGTGGCTTCCATGGGAAGTTGCTGGAAGATTTCTTCATGTCCAACAGAGCCAGTGCCAGTCAGCTCCAGAATGGACCCACTGATGGCCAAGGCTGAGCCCAGCAGTGATGATGGCAGCGCCTCTGGGATAACAGAGTTAAGAAAGGGGACAAAAGACAACTGCTCAGTTACAGCCAGAGAGAGAAGTGAGAATGTGCAGAATTCTCACACATCAGTGTGAGAAAGAGGGGTGGGAGGTGCTCCAGGTGCCAGAGCAGAGATTCCCTGCAGCCCCTGGTGCAGCCCATGGTGAGGCAGCTGTGTCCCTGCAGCCCATGGGGCATACGGGGGAGCAGAGATCCACCTGCAGCCCTTGGAGGGGCCCACAGCAGAGCAGGGGATGCCCAAAGGAGGCTGTGACCCCGTGGGAAGCCCACACTGGAGCAGGTTTGCTGGCAGGACCTGGGACCCTGTGGGGGATGAATGCTGGAGCAGCCTGTCCCTGAAGAATTGCACCCCATGGAGCAGATCACCACGAACTGCCGCCTTTGGAAAGGACTCAGAGGAATTTGTAGAGGACAGTCTCCTGTGGGAGGGACCCCACACTAGAGCAGGGGAAGAATGTGAGGAGTCCTCCCTGTGAGGAGAAGGAGCTGCAGAGACAATGTGTGATGAACTGACCACAGCCCCCATCCCCTGTCCCCGTGAGCTGCTGGGGAGAGAGGAGGTAGAGAATATCAGGAGTGAAGCCTCAAAAGAAGGAAGGGGTGGGAAGGTGCTTTAAGATTTGGTTTTATTTCTCATTATCCTACTCTGGTTTGATTGGCAATAACTTAAAGCAATTTCCCCACGCTGAGTCTGTTTTGCCCACAATACTCCCTGCCCTTAATTCAAAGACCTTTAGTCATATTTTTCTCTGTCCTGCCCAGCTGAGAAGGGCAGTGATGGAGTGACTTTGGTGGGCACCTGGTGTCCAGCCAGGGTCAGCCCACCACACTGGTAAAGACCCATTTCGTGTGGCTGAGCCTTCTTGCCATATAACTCTGTTAACCAAAGTAGACACAATCTGCCCCTGCCTTTCTTCATCTCCCTAGCTGTAGCTAAATAGAATCACTTTGGGTGCCTCTAGCAGGCAAAGGTTTAGACAGGACCATGGCTCAGCTTAGTCTTATGTATATCTATGTATGAATATATAGGTTAATAATTTGGAATTAAAATTCTCTACCTGACTCTAGCATTCTCCCATAACCTTTTCCTAGCTGAAACCTAGCACAGCACAAAATCAGCGCCTGTGTTTTTAGATGACAGGCTGCAAGGTGTAAGACTGGTATGGGAATAAAGGTGATATGCTATTAATTATACAACAGAACCTGCATTGAGAATCTAGACGAGGAAGTGTGGAAATAATCTCTTAAGGGAAATTGTCATTTGGTGGTTTTTTCTATCCTCTTTTTTTCTTCTCTAGGTTCTTATACCACGCTCACATCTGTAGCATCCAGTGGAGCATTAAGCAATGTGACTAACATCTGTCAAACGTGTGCTGTCTGCTTGTGTGAATACTTACTTGGAGTGCTCCCGAGGCTTGGCAGCTGGTTGTCTTTTGTGATCTGGAAATCAATCAAGGAGGACTTCTGCCACATCAGAGATTTTTACACTCTTCTCTGTACTAACCGCAGCAGACATTCTCTTGCTGAGGCAAAGACCAGCAAGTTGAGGGACTGACAAACAGAAGTACCCAGAGATATGGCTTGCCCAGGATGCGTGGACAAGGTAAGTCTTCTGGGGACTGCTGGGGAGCAACACCCTGTGCTGCCTCATGAGATGAAGTGAAACTGCTTTAACTGGCCATGTTGTGAGGGTCTAGGGACATTTTATGCAGGAACTTGGAAAAAATTGCTTGAAATTTTTCATTACAGAACTTGTCCATAACTGACAATCCTGCTACTGCATGATGTGGGTGACAGCTCACATTCCCTTGGTCAGTTCTTCAGTGATCATCAGGCTGTTGGGTAAGGCAGATCAATAACTGCTTTAATAAGACAGAATGAGAAGAGGAATACAGATAACAAATAAATCTTACATCTCTTTTGTGCCAGCACCCCATGTTTGTGCAGCATCACAGCACCCTGCCTGGATTTTGCCATGGCCCACTGTGTGGAGTGGATCCCATCCAGAGAAATAAGTATCTCCATTTTGGTCATTTCAGCTAATATATAATTTTCTTAATAGAAAACCTATTCACAAAGGACTTTTGCATGACAGATTCTCACTGTACTGTTCGATAAAAGCAAGGCTGAGCAAGCAGAGTAATTGCTGGTACCACGGGGAGCTGCCTGTGGGATCACTCACAGTGATCTGGCTGAGGCTGTCCTGTGACCAGGGGGTCACAACACAGCCTGGGGGCCACCCTGGATGTGCAGCACAGGCAGCATGGCACAGGCCGCTCAGGCAACTGCTGTGTGGGTCACCAACAATCACGGCACGCAACTGTCTCCCAGTCAAGGTCAATATATTCCACCCCTTGATGCATACAGAATTTTCTTGTCACAGGTATGTTATTAACTTACAGAATATATCAGTAAGATATGGATTTCTCAGGCCCTAAATACAGTGGCCAATAGAACAGATGAGGACTGAGCAGGATCACTAATTCCTGAAATACAACACCTCACACACAACTCCCAGTACTGGCAGTAAGGGAGGTGGGCTTGGGAGGTTCTGGCAGGGCTCCCCACAAAGGCAGGAGAGTCACGTGGCTGGATATAGCTGCTGCCCCAGGACACAATGCTACCTCTTCTGGGTTGTTTCCTCTTTCCTGATCTCCATTTCAGGCTCACTGTGAATCACAGAGCAGCTGCCGTTGCCCCAGACTTGCCTTTTACCATTGACAGCATCAAGATACATAACTCCATTTTAGTCATTTAATGGCCCTGTTCTCTGGTGAAAAGGCATCCACTGCCTTTTTATGGCAACATAACCTTGGTCAGCATTGCAGGAATGAGGATTTAGTCACCCCAGATCCCAGATTCACAGGTACCTAAATCTCTAATGACACTGTTGAGAGAGAGGAATCTGTGTGGGATCATATCAGTGAGAGGTCTCCTGACAGCAGTGCTGTTTCCTTTCAGTGCCTGCTGCAACTGAGCCTTGCAATAGGTCTCACACCATTTAAGCTCTTTACCCTGGGGCTCATAGCCTCCCTGAGACAATCAAATGCAGCTTGTGGCCGACAATGTCAAACATGACAGAGGGATCCACAAGTATGAGAATGGATGTTTGCTTTCTGTGATGCCCAAGAAATTTATTTCAAAAACTGAACTAAACATTATATCAGATAAACTTGGTTCTATCATTTATGAAACTCTTAAAGAACAGTTACTGAAGTACACTTATTTAATACAATACTGTAATAAAATACCTAATAAAAAATTAGCTCAATTAGCTGGAACATTTTTCTTTCTACCACTAACCTAAGACATATGTAAAATTTTATTATGTTTAATGGCTGTCTGGGCTCCTGCTGTAATGACTTCAAGCAGCTCACTGAGCTATGATGTTTTTGCCACATGAAGTTTAAATGGAGGGCAAGACATTCAGAGGGAAATTTCAGAGAGAAACACGACAAGGTGCTGGGCTTGATGGAGGCAGGGAGGTCAGGAGAGAACAGGTAGATTTGTAAGTCATTGATGCAAAGCAGATAGCTGAAGCCATGTGAGGCAGCGAGCTCACTGAGAGAAAGGTTTTAAATGAGAAAAGTGAGCCAAGGATAGTATCAAAAATCTGCAAGTAATTGCCTGATTTTACACGTCATGTCAGAGACGCTGGGGGAGGTGCCTCCTGGGATTCACCTTAAATACTGTAGAGGAACCAAGTGTGGAAGGAGACAGAGGGTGTTTCTGCAGAACTGTTTTAGCTCCACTCAGTACTGTGTGCTAGAAGTAAATCTGATAAGTAAAGAAGTAAACCTGTAGGCTCATAACATGGGTAGTCTCAGAGGTGGCAAACTGGACTCTTGGATGGTTGGATTAAACCATAGGATGTGCACCAGGTGCAAACCAGCTGCCAACAAGAGTTCATTTCCCTGGGTGAGAGTAGATCCAAAGTAAAGCCACCAAACCAATTTTAGTGTGGATGCCAGGTCTTCAGCACCGCGGCTCTCAGTGTTACAGCTCACTCGTGCAGTGCCCCACTACTTGCTAATGTAAGCACAGGCATGATGGCATTTTTTTCCAACTTTGTTGCAGACTTCTTGAATGGACTCACATAAATCACTTCCCTTCTCAATGTCTGTGTCCTTCATATATGAAATACTCTTAATACCACATCCTGCGCTCGCTGGGACGTGGAAAGGGTAAAATTGTCAACATACATCAGGCACTCAGACATGATGGTGACAAGCATCCCTCTACAAGGCAGGGAAAACACTGAAACAATATTTGACTAGTGTTCAGTAAATGAGATGGGGACCTTACCCTGCACGCTGAGGATACACTTATGGACCAGACTCCTCAATTCAGTGACTTGTGCCCTTCTTGGCACACTCCAAAAAATGGGTCCTGCTGAAAGAGAGCATGACATAATAAAAACAAGGAGCTGAAGGACAGTGATGCCAGCTGAGAGCTGCGGGTACCTCACCTTGCTGTCTTCACATTCCTTTGAGATACCCTGGGATGTTCTTCTGCTATGAAATTGCATAATGTTCTGTCATTGTTTCTTTCAGGTGGTCACAAAACCCAACTCACTGTACAACAGCAAGGGAAGTCTCTCCACATATTTATCAAGTCTCCCATCTAATTTCTTTGCTTGAAGTCTCATCATCCTTTTTTGGTGTTCTTGAGGTTGATTCATTCCTGTATTTAACCCAGCTGTGTTCTGTTGCAGAATCCATTGAATTCAAACCAGAAACACTGGTCTGATACCACACAACCTTGAAAGATTTTGCTAAATAATTCTACACTCAGCAGAACCACTACATTTATGTTCTGTAGCAATCATCAGCGCAAAGGCTACTGATTTAAATGTAAATCAACCTTTTCACAAAAGGAGTGCTATTCCCTCTTACTTCAGTATTTCTTCCTCAAAAACACCCAATGGTACAAACACTCCAACAGGATCTGTTTCTCTAGCTGTCAATAACTTCAGCACAGCTGCAAATGTCCACAGAGCTTTCGATAGCAAACTGCTCATGCCCTATATTAAGAGGCTGTGACCTACCTAAAGAGCTTTCTATTTAAATCAGTGAAATTCCTGAATTAACTCAAAAAGGACAGTTAGATTTTTGGAGCATTTTCTTTGACACACTTTACCAGCTTCTGTGGGAAAACAGTTACACTATCCAAAGATTTTCCCAGCTATTGAATTTATGTTTGTTTGCTCGTTTCTGCTATTTGCACACAAATATCTTTCCACTACACTTGAATGACTGAAAAGGGAAGATCCACACTCCCAACACCAGGCTGTAATAGCATAAAACATTTTTCTGCTTTGCTGGCACATCACATTATAGAGGCTGTCCGTAATCTTAGGAGAACAGACAATGTAAAAAACCTTCCTGCTTATATCAGACCTTGTTATTAAATTTATATCCATTTCTCATAATAACCTACATTTTCCTTTATCGGAACTCTGAAAAATAACTGCTCGTGCAGGACTTCAGCATGGCATTTGATATAGTCATCAGAGGAATTCTGATGTCCCGTCTCGGGGACATGGCAGGGGATTAGTGGGATTGAGAGTAGATGGCTTCAATCATTCCTCACAGACAATACTCAGTGAGTCATGAAGACTTTCTACTTCCAGAGCTATCACCCATGAAGTTCTGAAAGAGTCCACCTAATTCAGTGTTTAGAAGGGGACCCTCAGTGAGAAATAGTTTGGACTAAAACACAGGTAAAACACCACAGGCATCCAGGAAAAGCTGGAATTGCCTCTACACATCTGTGCCCAAGGTGGCACAGCTGGCTGAGGAGCTGATGGACAAGGGGACCTGGGCTGCCAGAGGGGAGCACCAGTGACCTCACTGCAGCCACACCAAGCACAAACAGCCAGGGGGACCTCGGCTGCCAGAGGGGAGCACCAGTGACCTCACTGCAGCCACACCAAGCACAAACAGCCAGGGGGACCTCGGCTGCCAGAGGGGAGCACCAGTGACCTCACTGCAGCCACACCAAGCAGGAACAGCCATCCTTTCCACTGCCCTGCTGCCCCAAAATCCCAACACTTACTATGAAACCCCATCTTCGCATGGCAAATGAGGAAGATCAGTCTCCAGTTAGAGGGGGCACCACAGAGAGCCTCTAGCTTTGGCAGCTAGGGACTGCCAAAATATCCTCTCTTGCTTTCAACCCTACCTCGCCTTCCGGCACCTCTTTCCTGAGATACAACTAAAGACATCAAAGCCAAGTGCTCAGTCACCACTCCACTGCTCAGAGGTCTGGAATTCCTTTTCCAGCTGAAGAAAACCCTCTGATCAGGTACCTTCTCCTCCTCAGCACAAGTCTGGGAATATTTATGCAGAATATTAATATCTTCGTTCATGGGGTTTGCAGATTATCCGCTGTTTCTTGTCTACAGAACTTCAAAAGCACGATTAATTTTAAATAATGTCACTGAAACAAAGACTCAAACGCATCTGTAGCAGGGAGAAAAAATGAAATTTCAGTGCAGCTTGTGCTGGAAAAGGCAGACTATCCATGTTCTGTGAGAGTGATCCCTTGGCATCCAGTTGTCCAGTTTACTGACAAATTAAAACTGGGATATCATTTCTTTCATGATACAACTCCTAGATGAATGTTTTTAAAGACTTCTTCTTTGCCTAGACCTAATTATGCATCCTTCTCACCTTTTTATGCAGCATAGCTATTTCAGAAACTGTTACTAGGAGTGCCGTATATAATGTTATATCTACCAACACGAGAAAAAAATATTTTCTTCTTTGGAATAACTTGCATCAGGGATTTCACACTTTTTAGAGGGATCACATGGAAGCATTTCTCTTTGTTTTGTAGACCTGGTCGGCAGAGTCTGGAGGCAAGGTTAGATACCAGAGAAACAAAGTACTTAGTACTTCCACATCACTTTAGTAAGACCAAATAAAAACATATTTTTAAAATATTTCCAATAAATAATATATTCAACCAGACCGGCCTTTAGAGTACTTTTTTGCTGGAGCTCTCTGGTGGCACAGAAATTATTCTTATCAAAGATCTGCTTAGGAGGAAAAAGAAGAAAAGGCCTCCAGCATTCAGCTTGGATTTGTGTGATACTTTTAACCCTTCTGCATGGCACAGGGAGTTCACATGCTTTCCAGTTTATCCCATGTGCCTAAAATTTGCACCCTGAGCTGCTGGCTTATATTCTGACTGTATTTTACCTTTTAGAGCTCAGCATAAGCAAGCCCTCTGGAACTGGGACAGACTATATTCCTAATGTTTCATATCATTCCTGCCCAGCATCTCCAAGATAAGATAATGGTTTGTGGCCCTCTAACATAACTCTGTCACAAAAGGGATTGAAAAACAGCTTACTGCTCTATACACCTTCCCATTCACATCTACAAAAGCTTTCATTAATCTTCCGAGTCTCAGTTTCAAGATGAATCAGAGTAATTGAGACATCCCTTCTCCACTTTGCTTAAGGTTTTAAAGTGGGAATCTATCCTTTAATATCAGGGTACTGAGCCAGTTGTCTGGACGGTGGGAAGTGATGACACTCTTGCTTCATGAGCATTTGCAAGCAGAGGGTCTGGCTTCCCAGTCCGCACAGAGCTTCAGTAAGCCTTAAAGAGTCATTATCTTTACCTGCCTAGTTAACACCTTGGTTAATTTAAAGATTCCAGAGTAAAATAGCTCCCATGACTCTGTAATAAAACTGCAGTCCATTGACTATGAATGTTTGTACAGCTTAAGTCAGAAAAAGTAGCTAATTTTCAATGACATCTCCTTTGCCTTATTCACTGCCCACTGACGGAAGCTAAACACCTCAAGCAAAATAGTTATCTCATCCTTTAATTTGTTCATTCTTCACAGTTCAGATCAGGTTCTTAGTACAGCCACACTAGATGTGAACAGGCACTCAAGGGCAGTCTCTGGGCTTTGAGTTTACAAAGTAGACCAGGTGAGAAAAGAAACTGTTTCCCTCCACTGAGGGCAAAGTGAGTCTTCGATAAAGTGACTTACTGTGAGAAAGGCTGCCTCACAGCCAGAAACTTAACGGAGATCTTTTAAGGTGCAGCTCAGCACCTTAATTACTGCATCATCTGTCTTGTATTATTTTCAGAAGCAAAGGTTTTCCATAATATAAAATTCTTCCTGCAGGTCTAAAAGGTTAAGCTATTTAAGAAATGTGATTTCTTAAACCTGGCAAGATTTGTCCACATAAAAAAATATAAAATAGCAGTAATAAAACAAAAGTAGTTTTTACATCTTCAAAGCAAAGCAGAAAATATTAGTTAATTCAACCTTACAAGACCCCTATGAGTTAAGTACAGGCTACACTTCTCAAATATGCGCTTTATCCCTCCCTCTCTCTTTCTCTAAACATGCAACCAAAATTATAAACAAGGTGAATAATCCTTCTGTGTGGTAACCATGGAAATCAGCTGTATCAACTACTGTAAATGGCCATATATCCAGCAAGTCCACAAAAAACAGACCTACTCCACCCTCACAGAAGGTTTCCTACATGCAGCCACCCAATGTCCGAAAAACTACTTGAACATTTTTGCTGAGCAACCTGTTGCAATATTCAGGAACTCTCATTTGTAAGCTTGTTTTAGAGGTGAGTAACTAATCACAGGTTGCTAAGGAAAATCCAATCCCAGTGCCTATCCATGCTTCAGACATTCTCTGGCCAACATAGTCCTGGCCTTTACCCTTTCAGACCCTGTACCCTAAACAGCAGAGCCTGTTCTGTGACAACTTTTTCTACCCAGATGAAAATTAGCACCTAAACTTAATAAAGCTTATGACTGAGAGAAGAGATAATATGTAAATAATGGGGCCAGAAGCACAATATTTTAAGGTTTTGTTTCACCAAATTTTTGCATTTCCCCAAAAACATTTTTCTTCATCATTTTAAGGAGACATGGTTTCACAAGAAGTCACTGGGCAGCACCTTTAGGATACAAACATGATTTCCAGCCTACTGCAGCTATACCACATCAGTACAACACTGACTGATGCTCTACTTTTTTGATTGCTTCAGCTGAAGAAATACGAAAGCCAGTCCTTTCCTCTGAGAACACTGATATAAGATTACAGGCACCTCTAATTCATATAACCTCTACCCTTTTGTATGTCCTACCTCAAACTTTTTTTATTAACCTTGTTTTCTTTCAAAACTCAATTCCTGTGGGTGCTTTCTGGCCACATGATGACTAAGGCTGCTTAGCTTAATAACATCAAAACCTTTTCATGTCCTTTTTGTCCCATGAGGTTAAGACTTCTCTTACCTGGAGATGTAATTTTTCACATAGAATCACACAGTGGTTTGGGTTGGAAGGGACCTTGAAAATAATTTCATTCCAACTCCCTGCCATGGGCAGGAACACCTTCCACTAGACGAGGCTGCCAAAAGCCCCATCCAACCTGGACTTGAACAATTCCAGGGATGCGGCATCCACAGCTCCTCTGGGCAACCTGTGCCAGGGCCTCACCATCCTCCCAGCAAAGAATTTCTTCCTAACATCTAATCTAAATGTCAATGTCTCTGTCAATTTGCAGCCATCCTCCCTTGTCCTACCACTACATGCCCTTGTAAAAAGTCCCTCTGCAGATTTCTTGTAAGCTCCCTTTGGATACTGGAAGGTGTTACAAGGTCTCCCTGAAGTCTTCTCCCCTCCAGGCTGAACAATCCCAACTCTCTCAGCCTTTCGTCATAGGGGACATGCTCCAGCACTCTGAGCATCTTCATGGTTCCTCTGGACCCACTCCAACAGGTCTGTCCTTCCTAGTGGTCACATCCTAGTGACCACTTCATAGTGGTCATCTACCCTGGGGTATCCAGCAGGTTGAGGAGGGACTTGGGAAGATAAACAGAAATAATTTCAATCCAAACAAGAGTTTGTGACAGACAGAAATGGTTCTGCTGCCATTTGACGTGTCGAAATTCACCTTTTGGACTCCAAAATCTTATATCAATAAATGCAGCATACCTGTCCGGTTCTGCAAACCCTCTTGGTATTTAGACAAGCATTAGAGTTGATCTCAGTGAAAGCTCAGTCTGAACCCACACTGCGTAAGTCTGTGCTCTCCTTCAAGCAACAATTTGCATAACAGTGTTCATTTCAAAAAAAAGCTGTACAGGCTTTATACCCACAAGGCCATCTCTGGATGGAGAAGACAGAAAAACATAAAACAGTGTTGGCCACCTGCAGAAAGAAAGGAAGATTTGGACAATATTGACATTTGGGACTGAAACCCTGGATTTGTAGCACAAAGATCATTGGTAAAGAGCGACACAGCAATGTTTATCATGGCCTGTGTAACTCAGAATCTCCAATTCCAATGAGCTGAGTGCCAGACTGGGACCATTCGATACAGAAGGATAGAATACTGTATAGGCCCAAACCTCAATATTCAGGTTTAATTCTGAAGATAAATGCAGAGTACTTTATTAACTGACCCACAAATCCTGAGAGATTCAAAGACTGAATTAAAGCTACTAAATATGTACCTGCAATTCTAACAGTTGTTTGCAAATGGATTCTTAAAATACTCCCCAGCAGCTCCCTCATGTTCCCCCATTTCCCTAAACAAAGGGAAAATTGGCACATTTGAATTCCGTTCTAGTCAAGGCAATTTTGTAGTGCCCCTTGCTCACTGATAGCACTACCAGTGACATGATAAATACTTCTCAGGTATCATTCATCTTCTCCTCTTGTTATTAAGGTGAACTCTGTGTGCAGCATAACATTTTGTTTTAAAAGGACCTGGGATTTTCACAGGAGAAAGGAGAAGATTGATACAATTGTCCATTCTTATTTGGAGAAGGCAGGTGGAAGAAGCAGGTGCCCAGGAAAATGGAAGGTGATGAAGTTTACAAAGGTCCTCAGTCCCAGAACGCCTTTATTTAGTATGGAAAAATCACACCGTGAACCCATTAGTGCCGGATGAACAGCGGGGCAGGAGGGACAGAGGCTCAGGGTGTCACTGAACGATCTGAGGGATGTGTTCATGTCCCTAACACTGAATCTGGGAACGGACATGCTGAGATCAGCACCCATGGGTGACGGGCAGTGAGAAGCAGGCACCGGGCAGGCAGAGATGGACAGCGGGCAGGGATGGACAACAGGCAGGCAGGGATGGACACTGGGCAGGGATGGGCAGTGGGCAGGGCTGGACAGAGGGCAGGGATGGACAGCAGGCAGGGATGGACAGAGGGCAGGGATGGACAGCAGGCAGGGATGGGCAGTAGGCAGGCAGGAATGAACAGCGGGCAGGGATGACAGTGGGCAGGGATGGACAGCGGGCAGGGATGGACAACAGGCAGGCAGGGATGGACACTGGGCAGGGATGGGCAGTGGGCAGGGATGGACAGAGGGCAGGGATGGACAGCAGGCAGGGATGGACAGAGGGCAGGGATGGACAGCGGGCAGGCAGGGATGGACAGCAGGCAGGGATGGACAGCAGGCAGGCAGGGATGGACAGCAGGCAGGGATGGACAGCAGACAGCAGCAGCAGAGCAGCAGCAGCAGAGCAGCAGCAGCAGCAGCAGAGAAGCAGCAGCAGCAGAGAAGCAGCAGAGAAGCAGCGGCAGCAGCGCGGCGCACGCCCTCTGGCGGCCGCAGCCCGCAGTGCGCAGCGCGGCGCAGGCAGAGGGAGAACAGAGCCCAGCAACACCAAGGACTGTTCTACCCTTTCTTTACTCACTATTTTACCCTTTTTTAGTTAAAACTCGAGCTTTTCACGCACTCTGAAATGGCCCCAAATTGTAACAAACACAAACGCTTTCATTTTCCTACTTCTGTAGAACTGTAAGATGTGTGGATGAAGCCTAATTAAGGCAAACAGTGTTCCTCTTGATCACTTCAAGTTTATGCTTTCGAATTTCAAGTTTGTGACTGAAATGGGCTTTATAAAAAGCGGATGCTTATGACATCATTTAAATGTCACTGAATGTAGGAAAGGTTAAGCAAGCAGTCCAGACACAGGCAACGGTGACATGAAATGAGGAAAATGAAAAGAAAGAGGAAATAATAAACCCTGTATTTATCACAGGCAGCAGCATAAGAGGGATCTAAGGAGGAGAGTTTGGTTTGTCTGACAGTTTTATCTGAAATTAAAATATATTTAACCATTTATAAAAGGGAACTGACATCACTTCTGCCTGCAAGGGGAGATTTCAGAAAGATGAAGATCATGTTTATGAAACAGAAAGGTGAGGGAAAAATATTTTCTAAATCAGGAGCACTGTTTCATAACGCTCTCACTTAAACAGAGACAGTGCGATATTGCTATAAAACAAGGGGTATTACAAGGCGAGAATGTTGACCACTCTCATACTTTGCATTGCTACCTATAATTCAAATAAATATTTTAAAATACATTGTAAGGTCTGTCAAGTTTTTCTGAACATCAAGCCCCATTTTGTGCTATCCCCTTCAAAGATCTTTATAGGATGTGGAGACATCAAGAAATCAAAAAACAACAAAAGCATAGCCCCTTAACTTTACTTAGATCCTGATTCTACATAGGATCTACATATGGATACACACAGAGACAAAAAAATTCATTTCAGAACTGTAAATATTCATGTGTGTGTATCTCCCACAGCAAGTGCATCTCAGAAGGAAAATTCTTAAAAATTGTAAGACACATTAAAACCCAAGCAGAACCGTTTTGTAGCTGTTGCTTATACATAATGAGCTTACAAGTTAATGCACAATCAAGGACTTTTCTAGTGGAAGCACATCTCTCCAGATCGGAACTCCTTCATACAGAAAAGCAGGATGTGTCTGGGAGAAATCCTGGACTCTCTGAAATTCAGTCATTTCCCTTCTCAGTACCTGCTCCATTCTCCCCACTTTCAACTGAAGGCATCTGATGTTAGTCCCCAGTCACCAGCCCACAAAGAAATAATTGCAGTATTGACATTTCCATCTCTATATATATATATATATACCCTAATAAAGGCATTTGGGTGAAGCATGGCAGGTAAATAAAGATGATGACACAATGGTGCACGCACTATTTAAGGCAAAAAGGGAGGAAAAAAGCTGCATACTGGCTCTTGGTAAGATTAAACATCCTTCTCTTAAGGAAGGAAGTGAACCAGAACTGATCAGAGCTGGAGTCAGTGGAGTTTAGGAGAACTGCATGTCCGTGAGGAGGGTCATTCCAGTGCTTTTGGAAATCGATTACATTCCCCAGCTACCTACTGTTATATTGCACCAGGATATTATTGTACTGTCTTGCTACAGAGCCCTCCACTACAGAGCAGCTCTATTGGCATTTCAATGCTCAATGAAGGCTAGAATTGCCACAGAAGTTTCAATTAAAGAAAATTCAAAACGAAAGTGGAGAAGGAAAAAAGAAGAAAAAAGGCTGGGTTGAAAGTTTCCAGCAAAGGCTGTCTGTCACCTTCTCTTTTTTCCTCCTGTCTCCTGAAGGGAAGTCTAAAGCATCCATTTAAATTGACATGTGTTTTGCAGAATTTTTGGGAGGAACACTAATGGCATCATTCCAGTAGTGCAGTAATAAATAAAAAATAGATATCCTTACCCATTTAGTAAAAACTCAACATTGCCCAGGTTAGAAGGGGGTAAACTACATTTACCTGTATTCCCCCTTGGCTGCATCACTGCAGGATGCTACTAGGACATATCAAAAGTAGTTATTCCAGTCATAGCAGGCTGTAATCACTATTTTTTGTAACTCCTAGTCTGGTTCAAACACCCCGTGGTACCCACCACAACTACACAGGACTCCATGTAGCCTTTTCTAAACTGAACAGCCCAGCAGAATGCGTGTTTACTGATTCCTTTATACACATCAACATACAAAACCAGAGCACTCCCTGGAATAGCAGAGAACATAACTGCTTGAAAAATATGGCTTAGGTTTGCTCTGACTAAGGTTTCATATTTTTAACATTTTATCTTTTTTATTTATGGTCTGAACAAATTGGGTTAATTGGTTTATTGGCTGTACCAGACCCTATATTTGAGTTCAAGATTAACATTGCAGCCAGTTTCCAAGGTGATGGCCATTTAATTATTGTTTATGTAGAAGCGATTAACTAAATGCCAAAAAAAATCCTAGTTAAAACTTGAAAACAAGGAGGGTCTGTAAAAAGCTGAACAAAAACCTAAAGAATTCAGGCGAGCATGTGAGATCCTGCCTATAAGGGGGTTTAATTCCCTAAAACAATTTGATGTCAAGAACACCTTGCTGTTTACAAGGAATTTACAAACCTTTAATTGCACTTCCACCCTTCAGTTACATTCTTTAAAACTTTCCACAAGACAGGTCTGGAGTGAGAGGCTGCCGTGGAGGGCAACAGCCATAACTGAGAGGGTTCTTTTCATGCACAGGTTTCTCTTTAATCCTTATTTTTACATCTTGATTGCATTTCACAATAGCAACCAGGCACTCCAGGCAGTGTTTTTAGGGCAATTACTACAATTCTTGGGTGGTCACTCTGCATTAGATTTCATGCCTTATAAAACAACATGAGGTGTGCCATAATGACTTAGAAATATACAGCCTTTCATGTCCTATTGCTTAATTAAGGAGGGTGTTTTGCAGTACAGATATTATTGCTAGTCTGTGGTTTTTAATTTTACTACACAGTAAAAGCACCCTAATTCATACCAGGAATGGGCAAACCTGCAAATTAGTGCATTTTCTGAATTAGAAAATAAGTGAATAAAACTGCAGAAAGAAAATCTAAATGTGAATATGGCAATATTAAAGCAAATGTACTCATTTATCATGGGAAATATAGCTGAGTCTCATTCTGTTGATATTTAATAGCCTAACACCTTGTATTTTTTTTAATATAATGAGGCTTCAGACCCCAGACCTACAATGAGCTCCCTGTGCGCAGACCCCAGCACAAACACGGATTTCAGCAAGGCCTCCCAGGAGAGCTGTCTGAGCATCACTTGCGGCTGTACTGAGAACAGGGTAACAAGATACTGGAAGGACTTGTTGAGACAGCAGGGTTTTGTGGCAATTATCATTTCTGAGACATGGTGAAATAAAAGCTAGTGATCTTCCAGTCACTTTTACATTAGTGTAAATACTGTAACTTTTAAAGTGATGCTTAATTTTTTGAGAGGCACTGATAAGCAGATAAATCACAAAATTTTACCTACTTGAATAAATATCTATAATCTGACCAACAGTGTGCTGTAATCTCTATTTCCCTCTCCCTTCTTTATAAACCCACTGGCTCTTTTGCTGGCAATGTGAAATGACTAAACACACAGACAACGCATGCAGTAAGTGCACTCACCTCCCTTTCTCCCCGTGCCAGAAGATAACAAAATGTTGATCCCAATCTTCGCCCCAGATTATTGTGAGTCCAACAATTCTCCAGATGTGAACAATGAAAAGCACAATTTCTGACAAACTCCAGCAATGCTGATGCTCTGGGTTCAAAGCCTGGGGTTTGAAGGCAGTAGGGCAGTGTGAAATGAGAACAGGGGCTCTGCAGGATTCTCCAACTAAATCCAAACATTCTTTTTTAATGCGCTGGTCCTTGCTGAAGACCAGTGTGCTCCATCACTTTCCACTGGCCTTGTCTGGGCAGGTCTGCCTGTCTCATCCCACACATAAATATACCCTAACCCACAGTACTTTTATGAGCTGGAGGAGGTGAGTAACAACCACCTATTAAAGCTTTGGTCAATTTGGCCAAGTTGGCCAGATGAGATTACCAGCCAAATTGACTAAAACACCTTTCCACCACGGCTCTGCCCAGCTTTGTTGACTCATTCCAGCAGCATACTTCAAGAGCTCAGCCAGAATTGCAGTTTTCATCCTGCCTTTGGAGAGCTTAATCTCACCAAACCCCTGCCTGCACCTGGCTAGCAATCATTAATGCTGAATTATTGTCCCTAGTCTGGAGGAAGCATATCTAGAGCTAACTGCCTATCTACTGGATAAGTTCATGGGGTCATCCTTACAGCTTCAGACAGAAATCCTAAATCATCCATAACTGCTGGGTTCATGGTTTGCTGTTTCTTTCCAAGCAAATTATGCTGGTATCACTCTAGCCTGCACAGGCAACTTCTGGGCATGGAGAATAAGGGAGTTTTTCACCTGTCTGGGAGCCAGGTTTCACCCTAGGTTCCTGAAGAAGTGTGTGATGTCCCTTCTGAAAGTGAGGAAAGACTGAAGTACTGCCAGAGGAATTATTCAGTGCTCTTCAGTCTGAGACATGACTATTTGGGACCATGAGCCCCAAAATTACTGAATACTTTTGAAAATTACTTTGGGTCTCTGACCCACAGCAGCCATTATCTTAACAGCCTGTCTACAGTGCAGAGTGAGGAAATATTTCCTTCCACTGACTTCAAATTTATATGCAACCTACTTCAATGAAATACACTTATTTTTCTCTTCCCCTTGGGAAAAGAGTAGGGGGAAAAATAAATAGCTGCTCCAGTTTTATTTATGTTCTCTGTAATCATAAATATTTGCATTCAGTCTCTCCTTTACAAGCAAAACAATACTGCAATCTCTTATGCCAGGCCCACTTCTGCTGTCATTTCAGTCAGTGGTCAAAACTCATATGGATCTCACAGGGAACCAGAGCAGGCTCTGTGTATAAGCTGTCCTTCTACATCTCACCATCTGCACTGAAGTAAACAAAAAGTGCCATATTAATATAGCTGGAAACAGAAGGAGAGAAGGATATACCAGCATTTGCTAAATCTAAAGCGATAAACAGTTTTTAAAGGTGTTACAAATAATGCATGGCTTTAAAAAAAAAGTTACAGCTGCACTATATGTGACTTTCTTAAACAGGCCCATGTTGAGACTCTTTTTTTAGTGATTATTGCCTTTATCAATATATTGTAGCAAATAATCGGTAATATTAACAGTGTAAACAGCATTATAAAATAATTTAAATTATTGATAATTTCTCACTCTTGCAAGGAGAAAGATTTCATTACAGCCCCAGTCCCATCATGGGCTGTGTGCATGCTCAAATTTGCACATTTTCATTTAACAGAGAACCACACAAGCCCTGGGATTTATCCCCAAAGATTTTGCTGAGGAGTGACAGGGTGAGAGTCTCATTCTATATAATACAATGATGTGGCACAAGCTTTAAATCAGTAAAGTACCCCTGTTTAGGAAAATACACCTAACACAAGAAGCCATGGGCGTGTGCTTATGTGCTTCCATGAATCAGCCTGATTGCTGTATTTTCCCTGAGGCAGAGATAAGGTTTACAGACACAGGTCCCAAATTTGGGCCAACCCAAATATTATTTAAATGCATCTCTTTCCTCTCCCTATTTTTGCTGAAAGAGCTGGGTTTGCCACACATCTTATTCCTATCTGCCTTTAGTAAGCTTTTTATAAAACTGTAAGAAAAAAAAAAATTATTCAGCTTCCCAGACATCTTCTTGGGTTTAAGATCTTAACAAATGAGGACACAGCTGGGCTACTTGGTCTGTGGATTTGCTAGCTGCAGGATTAAGTCCAGCTGAGCTGAAGTTTATAAACCAAGTTATTGACTTTAAAAATTCTCATACCGCTTATCAAAACACACCACATTGAAAGAACACCCTTCCCAGAATCAAATGTGGCAAAGCTTTCTCAATTATAGACAGCCTCTCCCCATACAGGAGGGCTCCCTCTCCCTCACCATAACCTTACTAGTCTCCTGCATCTATTTTATTTCAAGACTCACTCTCAACTTGCTGTAAAAAAATAGTCTTTTCTATCTCCGATCCTAAATAAAAAAATAGTCTTTTCTATCTCCTATCCTAAATAAACAGGCCCTGGGCAGCAAGAGGTTGGTTGCATATAGCCCAGCACTGAAAGTGGAAACAAATAGTGCCCCAGCAGATATCATCCTCCCCTGGCAAAGCCCAGGCTGCCATTAGGTGCTACTCACCTGAAAGGATTTGTCTCTAGTCTGAAGTCAGCACAGTGCCTTTGTACATTGCTTTTCACTAAAGGTCTGATCCAGCTGCCATTAAAATCAATGAAAAGGCTCCCATTGACTTCAAAGGAGTTGAGATATACAGTATATTGCAGCAGATGAAAAATAGCAAAGCAAAAGAAAATCTGTCTTTTAGTATAGTGTATACTTTCAGTTTTTATATAGTCTTCATCAGAACAATGTTTTGAAGGAAGGGACTGAAAATTTTCCAAGTCTGTCAATGCTGAAAACTTGGGGGGGG
>VZRL01003893.1:591337-605924 GCA_013397895.1 Origma solitaria | reverse complement strand
TGTTGTGTAGGAGAGAGGGGGGGGGGGGGGGGGGGTGGGGAGGAAGAAAGTTTTTGACAAAAGAAGATACTTTCCCATTCATTCCAAACTGCATTTTTCTGTCAAAAATTGTTTTTAGTAGCAAATATGTGACTAGTTTAAATTCTAAATGACCAATAAAACCAGGGAAGTATTTTAAAACAGACCATCTTTGTAGCCATACACTTACTCATCAGTCATCAGACTTTCTGTGACTTTGGAGGCTTACTAAAAAAAAAAAAAGGTCAAATATTAGTGCTTTTATGGTTTGTGTCTATAGGGAGGATCCCTGTGCCTGACTCAGCCCAGTGCTCTGTGACAGACATAAGATGGGATAACACATAGAGGAAAGAGAAGGATTTATTTGAGTACAGAAAACTGGGCCAGAAATCCAGCTATGAAGCTTTATAGATGCATATATTTAAAACACCTTTCAGCAGCTTTATATACTATTACAGGTATTGGATTTTTCATCTTTGACTTAGATATGAATTATTTAATTAGAAATTTCAATACCTGCATAACTTTGAAACCTTTCCACTATTATTCTTATTTTAAAAAAAAATTTAAAAATTTGCACCTAAGAGAATTTCCCAGCAGTCAAAAGTGTGGAAAGCAGTAGTACAACTGAAGTAGGCTAGATTATTTAGGAAATTTGGATCAGGCCACACTTTGGTTCAGATTACAGCCGGCTTTCCTTAAATGTAGTGACCCAACATTTGGTTATTGTTTTGTGAATACAATTTACTACCGAATTATTCCCTCTGGATTCTCTGGAATCCTACAGAAAACCTCTTGAAAGCATACAGACATTTCTATTTTTTTAGTTTTTAAAAAAACTTTTCTAGTTTTTCATAAATATTCTCATTTTAATTAATTCTCTGGTTTTAAAATATTTTATAACTCAGTATCTCCAGCAGGTTTGTCTTTTTTCCCACCCCCAGTAGATGACTTTGAAGGAACCACAAGCTGCTGAAATTATGCAGGGCATTCGTCCATTATGGAAAGGAGATCACAAAAGTATTTCACATCCCGCTGTTCAGAGAAAGAACAAGTCTATTTCTACCTCACATGGCAGGGTCGTGCACATGGTGGGTTCAAAGAAGAACGATGGAAAATGCTCTGTATATCAGATACAATTATACAGGACGTATAATCGACTGCACAAACATAACTTCCCTAAGGGATTCCTGCTGACCTTCTCACAGAACGGCTTCACCTGAGGGATTCCCATCACCAAAGGGTTCTTTCTTCTGGGGTTAACCTCTTGCACACCCTGGGAAACACAGCATCCTTCCAAAGTACTGCAACAGAGGTGTTGTGAATTTCTGCTAAAAATCTGACGTGCCTGTGTGTGGGATACTGTTGGGAGAGCAACACAAGCACCTGAGACACACATGAAGTTCCTTCCTTCAACACTGACCCCCCATCTGTGACCACTTAGAGCTCAGGGACCTGATCCAGGTCTGCAGGATCCACTGTCTGTGCTCAAAGTGATCCCACATTTCACAGCTGACTATTGATTGCCCTGTCCTCACATGGGCACCATCAGAATACACTGTACTGAAACACACTGGTTTGTAAAACATTTTATTAGTGACGACAAAACTACAACTGGGAGCTGGCAAAAAACATGCTAGACTTTTAGGATTTGGAATAATTTAATGACCTTTTTTCTTTTTATTTTCTTTTTTTTCCCCCAGAGAGGAATACCCCAGTTTTATGGAATTGTATCCAGCTTGCCACCTGTCAGAAAAAACCCAAAGGTTTGGGTGAATGACTGAACTGCTCAGGGCCACAGCTAATGCAGTTCCCACAACAGCAGCTCTGAAACCAGGCAGGGAGGGAATGGCTGTGTTAAAGGGAAAAAACCCTGATGAGCCTATTTGATTTGGAGTATTGATAAATAATTAATGCCACAAGGAAAAGATAACACAGTAGTTTTCGCTGACCCTAATGTCAAAATGTTTTCTTTTCCCTCTGTTTCATGTTGGAGAAAGTATCGTGTTGCCACCTACCTCACTTTTCCAACACCACTGTCCTGCGAAAAGCAGATGCTGGAAGCAATTCATTTTGGGACTCCAGCCCCGGACAGGCTAACCCATGTGCCTAACTCCACATGAGTAGCTGAAGACCAAGGGATTACTCCTGAAAGTCAAGTGACAAACATGTGCTTTTCTGGCTGAGGGTTTCTGACACAAAGGAATCCCATCCTCCCAGGACAAAAGGACTAGGCTTCATCCCTAGTGCCTAACAAGATATTGCTCTTTAAAACAGTCATTGGTGCACAGAAATAAGAAATATAAATGCCAATTCTGAGAGAGACAAAGATTTTTTTGGTGTAGTAACAAATATCCTAAAATAGTCTGTGCTGATGAGTGAACGGAGGATTAGATTTAAATTCGGCATCTTAATGTACATTTCTAATCCTAAATTTCAAAAATTATTAGCTATTTATAGGCTGAATAACAGCTTCTGCACTCATTTTAGCTAGTATAAAAAATCATAAAGGTTAGCAAACTGTGTGGATCAGAATATAAACTAATCAGCATCTGGGATTAGGAAGAAATCTCCTCCAATTCATTGGTAAAGGCTTCCTCAAATACAGAACAGAGCCCATTATTGTTTGGCTGTTAATAACTCAAGTGACATTTGCCATATGCCATCAAAGAGCCTGGAGTCAATACAGATTTTATCGCTGTTAAGGTCTGCAGATTCAGCCTCAAATTGTGAGTCCACAATTCAATAGTGAGTTGAGCATTCCCATTTTAAAACAGTTTTTGAAAATGGTGGGGATTACTCGGAAATTGTGTGATGCCAAGGTGCAAGGGAAGAAGTCACGGAGGAGCAGAAGAAAATGGAAAGAAGATTTTGACCTAGGACAAATATCAAAGTAGGTGATCTTTTTTCCTTCACCGACTGTGCTAAAGTTGTCTTTTTAAACTAGAATTACTGTGTATCTCCAATCAAATCACATTCAAAGCAGTTATTCTAGTATGTCCCTAGCTGCATTTCCGCAGTAATTTAGGTATTTATTCATATGCTGAGTTTCTGACAGAAAGGGAAATAAATCAAAGGGGTTTTCTTTCCATAGTTAAAAGAACATTGAAGGTATGACCTTAAAGTAAAGATAATATTCAAGATATTCCCTATTATTTTCTTCTGGATTAAGTTTTTATGGCCTTATATATGTAGAATTAAGCCTCAGTTTCTTATGCTTTAAAACCTCTAGAAAAGCCACAGTTTGTACTAGAGGGGATCTGGAAGAAAATTTCAGTGTCTCTTTCTGAAGGGGCTGTCTCTGCCACTTAGAAGTAATGAGATGGCTTTAGAGGTGGTGGTAGTCCTTTCCCAGAAGTACAAACTTTTTTCTAGAGCTGCCAAGCATCCCAGCTAAGAACAAGCCTCACTCCCTGATGTCTCTTGCTGAAATGTCTGCACCCCATGACCCTGCAGCACAGACCTACTGCCTCACCTGCACCTCCAGACAGCCTGTACTGTCCTTGAGGAAAGCTGGTAGAAAGATTATAGAGTCATAAAATCACAGGATGGTTTGGGTTGGAAGGGACTTTAAAAGTCATCTTGTACCAATCCCTCGTCATGGGAAGAGGGCACCTTCCCCTAGACCAAGTTGCTCAGGGCTCCATCCAACCTGGCCTTGAACACGACCAAGGATGGGACATCCACAACTGGGTTGAAAAGTCACATTTTCTCCCGAAGAGTCCAACTACCAAAAGCTTTCCTCAGGTTTAGCTTACCATCTAAAATCAGTTGTTTTTTCCCACAGCAGGGGCCAAGGGAGGACGCCTGGAGAAGAACATAGAACAGGGAGCTCATGCAGGAATACCTCACTAGTATGCCTTCCATTACTCCAGCTAATTGCAGCTAATGCATTTCTTAAGCCAGCAACAATGCCTCTGTGTTCAGCATCTCTCCATGGACGTTTTGCCTTCGGGAATTCATCTGAGCCCTTTCTGAGCCCACACAAACTGCTGGCATTCAGTGCACTCGGTGTTGAGAATGTCCTGCATCGCGAGGCTGGCCAGCACAAATCATGAGCACAGCTCCCTCGGGCTGTGTTGAAGCCAGCGCCTGCTGTTTGCCTGTGCTGGCCCCAAGTGCAGAGGTGACGCTGTCACACGCCTGGAAATGCTGCCAATCATGACGCCTGCCAGAGCAGCCAAACATGCTCCTTTTTCAGCAATATCAGAGGTTATTATGGTTATTTCTTAACGCTGAGTGAGGGTCTGCAAGCCTACAGCCCCAGTGCTGTGGGAAATAAAGGGTTCCCAGAAGTTCTTCCTTGGGCTCCAGCCAGCAAACACCTGCTCAGACACAAAACTCGCCATTCCAACCAAAAGGATGACACCTGTGAGCACAGTCATGCCTGCCATGATACCTGTCTGGCTT
Source organism: Origma solitaria (assembly GCA_013397895.1). Classification (NCBI taxonomy): domain Eukaryota; kingdom Metazoa; phylum Chordata; class Aves; order Passeriformes; family Acanthizidae; genus Origma; species Origma solitaria. The sequence continues at coordinate 601,496 of VZRL01003893.1, read as the reverse complement.
CCCAAGTGAAAGAAACCTGCTCCAAGCTGCACCAAGCGCCTGATGTACTCCATGCTAATAGTGGATTCACAAGTCATAAATCTGCTTTGCTTACATGGATCTGGGGTAACAGTAAAACCACTGAAGGTGGAAACTGCCATAATTTCAGCCACTACCAATGACTAATAAGTTACTGTAGTTTGAAAATTTTATGCATTACTGAATCAAAACTTAAATTAGAAGCAGCTTTTAGAAGACACTAATATGATATCTGAGCCTCTGGATACCTTCTAGATCTATCCTTTGAGCACTGAAATTTTCAGCTATAACATTTACAGACTCAATGTTGTAAAATACAGAAAGTCCTGACCTGTAATTTCCAGCCAGTATTGAGAGTTTTCTGCCTGGGCTTTACATCAACATGCAATCATTGCCAGAAACTAAGGTGGGTGTTCACAAAAATAATTTAGATTACTTCTGAAAATCACTAAGATATTTGGGATGAAAGACAGATTCCTTCTAGAAAATAATCATAGAACCATAGAATGGTTTGAGTTGGAAGGGACCTTAAAGATCATGTCATTCCAATCTCTCTGTGCCATGGCCAGGGACACCTTGCACTAGCCCAGGTTGCTCAAATTCCCATCCCACCTGGCCTTGGACACTTCCAGGGATGGGGCATCCACAGTTTCTCTGGGCAGCCTGGGCCAGGGCCTCACCACCCTCACAATAAAGACGTTCTTACAATGTCTATTATTATACAGGCTATTATTGTCCGCTTCTTCTGCTGTCTATTATAGAAGTAAAGAGACAGATTTATATTAAACACTTACTAAAACAGTGAGACTAGTAACAAACCAGACAAAAGGAAACTTAACGTCTCCCAAAACACCCAGACAGAGAACAAGATACAAAGAAAAATACTTTGCAGAAATATTACTGCCTCTTTTTTGAGGAGTATCATGGAGAACGCTCAGAAAGGGTGAGTCTGTCCAGCCACAATGGACAGAGAATGTAAGGGAAAACACAACAGAGAGGACTACTTGTTGGCAGCAGTCATGCTTAATTTATGTGTATGTGGAACCCCTGGAATACATCTATTTCCTCAATATTCAAATACAAAGGGTTTTAAGATGCGGAAAACTTGCATCCAAGTAAAACAGGAAGGAGGGTGTTACCTTCTTCTTCACTGAACAGGCTACGGGATTTATTGCATGGTATTGTGCCATTTCAAAATGGTTGTAAAAGTCTGTCCCTAGGCATAAAACCTGCTCACTTACTTTGTAGCAGTGCATCAGCTAATGAGCTCTTATTTGCCTTTCCAAATTAAATTATTCGTTACAGGTAGAAGGAATTTTGCAGTGGTGGGTTAAAAGTAAGAGAGTGAAAAAAGCACATTAAGCAACTTTTCTAGTCTGTTCTAATTCAAAGGTACTTTACTGTTCTTCTAACACAGAAGTACTAAACTCACACATCAAGAAAAAGTTGCTGGCAAACTCTCAGGAAAGGTGCCCTTTTCTTTCACTGTCATTCAGCGGCAATGCTGCCGTTTTCCTCTGCCTCCAGTGGTTATGTCATCTCTGAGGTCAGTTTTCTGCTTCTTGAACATGACTTGGCTGTTTATGAAACGTGAAATCAGCATCAACAGCCCATAGCAACTTCAAGAAAGAAGCCTTGGGCTAACAAATAATAAAAAAAACCCCTATTTTTGCCCACAATGAGAAAAATCTACAGAGCCACAACCTAAGGGCTTTCATTGCCTTCGGCATAGAAGGAATTCACATTTAGAGAGTGCAGCCTAAACATTTTCACTCTCTGAGCTCATCATTTATTTCAGTGGCAGATGTCCCTATGTGAGACAACCTCAGCAGTCATCAATCCCTCTTTAGATTAAACATGAAAGGGGGTCTATCCTCCCATCAACACAGGGGAGATGTACTAATATGGCCCAAATTAATGTCCTAATCATTCCTTGACAGAACAGAATTTAAAATATCCCAGCTCTACCACTCCAAAATCATACAGCCTGAGTCTGATAATTTGAAAATCAGCGTTGGTCATCAGGGATCTCAGATTTCATCTGAATTTTTTCAGGGTATTGGGCACAACCACACACATTATGCTGGGGCAGAGGGAAAGAGAAATGAAAGGGGGAAGTCAGGGGACCTCAGTGAAAATCCCAACACAAGGCAGTTCAGCCAAACCCTGACTTCTCCCCAGTTATTTAGTTACAGAACAAAATTTTCGTCCAAGAAAGCACTCACAGAAAACACCTTATTCGCGCATACTTGCTTGAATACACACTCGCGTGGGTTTTCATTCTCAGTGTTTACTGGGGCCCTGGTTATATTCTCCAGACAATTTACTCATATAATGTGGTTTTTTCTCCCTCTGGCTACCATGAAACAAAGCTTCAAAAAGGGTAGGCAGGAAAAAATTCCTCTCACTGATATTTTTCTCTCCTAAATACAGAGTAATTCTACTTCCCTGGCACCGTTCTCACTATTTACATGTGTGTAGCTGTGTACATACCCCAGCTTACTAACCCATGCTCTGCACAAGGGATACAACTGAATAGGGTTATTCATAACCAAACCCTCGTACAGCTCAGCCGGTGCCAAGATTTCAGTCTATGCTCACGGGGCTGTGATTAGTCCTAGAGAACATTATGAAAATCAACCTGGCTAATTATTACTCCAAATAACTGAGGCAGGAATGCAATAGAGTTTCCAGGAAATACTATAAGAGAAGCGAGATTTGGGTGTTTGCATTTGTTTGTTTGTAAATGTTCTCATTAGCTCATCTGTAAGATTTATGCTCCGTGCAAGAATTACCAGGGGAAATTCTATAGACTGTTCAAAGAAAGGAGGCAGAGAGATCATCCCATCACTCTTTTTGGATACAAAAGCCTCTGAATGTAAAAATTTTGTGCAGAATATTCATCACAACATTGTTAATCATATCCTTATTGACTATACAAAACATTTATAGAAAGTTTCACAGCATTTAAAAACAGAGCTGAGAGCCTCATCTCCTATATATCTTCAAGCAATATGTTTTATCCCTATTTTAAACGCCCAAATTAAAACACAGCAGTTTAGTCCTTGGGAGAGGACATTTAAGTACGAAACAGAAAGAAGCTGTCAACAAGCTCAAGACCTCTACAAAAGCACAAATGGATTAAATGAGAAACATCTAGGTGATCTCAGTATGTACAGTGTGCCTTATGCACTGGAGAAGCCTTGTAACCTTCAGTCCCCCTGCCAATCTGACACGAAGCAAAAGACCTAACCAGTTTAACTATTGGAATTAATTTTACCATAAATATGAAAGGAAAATACAGCACTGAGGCTCCTATGATGAGAGGAAGGTGGGTCTGCACCAGCGCAGAACAGTGGTAAAAAGCCATCCAAGGCCACCCATTCATCTCTGATGCTCCAGATGAATGCAGAAAAATGAAACAATTCCCAAATAACCAAGATAATATGTGGCCAGTTTCATCCAAGAGAAAAAATAAATCCTTTCTGACAGTCTGCAAGACCTCACTAAAGCCACAAAATGAGAGAGTGATTATTTGCTAATAATTATTCTCTTTTGAAACTGCAGGTGTCACGAGGATGCTGAGAGCAGCCCTGGCAGTGCTGGTCCCCAGAGCCTCACAAGGGACTGAGGAATAGCAGGAATAACAGGTTCTCAGAGTGTGAGACAAGGAACCACTACCAACATCCTGACAGGGCTCCCACTCACACATGCACAGAAAGATCTACAGATTTTTCCACAAAGCATATGAAAGGAAGTATTTAAAAATACATATTTAACATCCTCTTAAACATTGCTACCTGTGACAGCTTTTACAGGGCAAACAGTAACAGTATTTAGGGCTCTGCAGGCTAGGAAAACATTTCTTCTTTTAAGAGTGGATTTGTCTGACTTAAGCTGGCAAACACTGGGTCCTGTAATGCCTTTGTCAGGTAGATAAAGTGGCTCCCCACTCTTGGGTACCTTTTCCATGGGTCAGTACCTACCTGCGGTGACCAAGTCACTTCTCAGCTTCTTCCCCGATGAGCTGAATAAGCTGAGCTGCTTATGCCTCATGTTGTCATGCTTGTTTTCCGAATCCTTTTTCATACCTTTCCTTTGAACTTCCCTTACTATTTCCACATTGCTTTTGAACTGCAAACACCAAAACTGGACACGGTTCCTAACAGTAGCGTTACCACTGTTGTGCATGCAAGCAACATCAAATCCTCTTATCTGCTTGATATTACTCTTTTTTGCATCTCAGGATTGCACTGCTCTTTTAGCCACAGAATAACAGTGAGATTTCATTTTGAGGTGCTTATACAAAAAGAACCCAAAATCTTTTTCAAAGTCCTTGTTTTCCAAAAAGAGCCCCTGCCCTGCATAGCCTCTTGTCTTCGTGCTTTATTACACTGACTTGCACTAAGCTAATGTTCAGACTTTTTTCATTTTATTTTGACCTCTTCATAAACTGAAACAGAGTAAGTTTAAGTTAGATATTAGAAAGGTATTCTTTACTGTGAGGGTGGTGATGGACTGGCACAGGCTGCCCAGAGAAGCTGGAACTGTTCAAGGCCAGGGATGGGGCTTTGCACAGCCTGATCAAATGGAATGTGTCCCTGCCCATGGCAGGGGAACTGGAACCAGATCATCTTTAAGGCCCCTTCCAACACAAACTGTTCTATGATTCTGTGATTCTACGATTAAGCAGTTCAGGTCACTCAGCAACAATAATTTGCCCCTTTATTACTTATTCTTCCATTTGTTCACCATTAACCTGTGCTACGTGTAAACATGATTCTATATAATTTCTTTGATAAGTGATAGAAACACTTGGCCTTTGCTCAAAACTTGATTCCTAAAGGAATTCATCAAAAAAGAGTTTTATATAATGTTCAGAATCTGTGAAAAGCATTAACCAAATAAAAACTGGGAGCACTGCTGTCATTTTAAACTGACTTTCACAAGACTTAAAGTAATTATTAAGTACAAGGGAGGAAAACTTCTTGTTATACTCAAAGCAATGATGCCACTCCCTTCCAGAGTGCTGTGGTGATGAGCTCCCTTGATGCCTGTAAGATATTGAAGGGGCAATCTGTTTGCCTCAAACACCTACCTCATATGTAAACTTTGGGGTAAATCTGGCCTTCTAAAATAGGTGTCTATAGATACGTGAGACCTCTGAGTGCCTCCAGGCTCCAAGGTGTGCTGGCATGCCTGGCTGTACTTCAGTTCTGTTCCTAGGAAAGCCCAACATATCACCAACCTTCCTCTATCATGTTTTCTATGGGTCTGAGGGACCTTCTCTGGTCAGTCTGGATAGAAGGAAGACAAAGACTGTGGAGTGTAGCACTGTCTCCATCTTGTTCCAGAGCCTGGATATGATTTCCTGCATTATCAGTGGCAACTAATGCAGGTGGGCGCTAAGTCTTCTGAGAGGCTTCAGCAGCACCGACTTATCTCATTTTTGTCTTTGTGAACCTGCTGGTTCTTTCCACAGTCAGCTTTATGAGGTACTTAACATTTACAGGAAAAATTCAGTATTTAATTAAGCTGAATTACATCTCAGGTTTGTGCTGAGGTTGTTATGGAGGCCATCTAAATATACAGAAAAATTATGTGTAGTTGCTGAACCAAAATATTATAGCATGTATTTGGGTCCCTCTATTAAATGACAGAACTTCAACATCTATTCTCCACACCCAGGGTGTCATAACACTGCTTCATTCGGAGCTGAAATGAATTATTTACAATTAAAATTACCAGAATCACAGAATATTCTGAGTTGGAACTGACAAGAATGGGGGGCATGATGCCTCTCCTAAAGGAAATGTGACTGAGTCATTTATATTTTTTGTTCTCACTCTCTGTTCTAGTTATGCTACAGATGGCAGAAAATAGGAGTCAAACCAATTTAATACAGACATTCAGTTCAAAATGGCATGTATTTTAGTCTTCCCTGTATAATTATGAGGAATAGGTGGAAACATATTGTTACTGTTTTAGACAAACAAATCAAACAACACAACTCTCTCCAAAATCACCTTGAAAGTCCAATTCCTCCCACATCCTCCCTCATAAACGAGTGCAGTGGAGTTACTCTGATAAAACTCAAGCAGCTGATGCAATGATTTCAATGGCAATGAAAATGCCTCTCCATGTGACTGAGTGGGACTAGAGGTGACTGGAAATAAAGTTGTTAAACAGAACCTTCATAAACTTCCAAAAAGTCCAACAAAAACCTGACTTCTCTGCTATCCCTAACCATTAGGGATTTTCAAATAATTCAAGACAGAGCTCTAGACTCTGCCAGTATAGTGAAATAGATCTTACTTTTATTACTGCCCATCAGAAATCACAATCACAACTCCAGCAGAACCCACTTCTGTCTTCTGGGGGAAGTTTTAGCAAATGGTTCTGTCACAGCTAAGAGAAATCAACTCAATATACTGCTTGCTCTTAGAGGATCAGACTCTTCTCATTCCCTTGACAAGTCAGGGACAAGGACATTTTGGCTCATACACCTAAAATCACACAAATCTTTATTTCTCCAATTCCAAGCAAATGACTTCATAACCTCTGCCTGCAGAGCCTTGTGTGTGTCTGCAAACAGTTTGTGGTCAGGTTAAAAAGCTAAATGCCTGAGGGAATCAGGGATATGTAAAGTTGGGGAGTTAGAATATAATCTTCTTGTGAAAAAAACTACAGGAATACGGTCAGATATTAAGGAGACGATCACATATCTCCCTCATCTCTTGGTACAGTAACTTCAGTCACTCTATAGGCTGTCAACCAAACAGTGATGATCTGACACTCCTCTCCTTGTCTGAAGGTTGACTCTTTTCACAAGAATAGTTGCCTGCCGTGATGGCTACCCTGTAAATGACATGGAGGTGGGCATGGTTTGGGCTGCATGAAGGACAGAATCCTTCTCTAACCAGCTCCCAGTGACAGGATATTGTACCTGCCAGCTCTGCCTTCCCAACCCTGATAGCAGCTTCCATTACTCAGCAGAAGATAGACAATTTGCTCAGGGAAGGAGGTATTTCATTAAACATGGTGTGCCCATAGAAGTCAGTGATATTTTTCAATAAATTCCACAGGTTAGTAGTTTTAATCCATCTTAAATTCATATTTTGGCAATTAACTCAAGCTGCACATATAAAAATTACTGTAAATGTTGTTTCCTGCTTCCTTTGGGCATTATCTTTCTATTAAATGCTACGGATAATTGTAACAGATATGTACATATGAATGCTAAAGTATCAGCAAGTAGTCTTTATACTTCAAATAAATAAAAATAGATGATTGAAAAAAACCCTAAGATATCTTCCAAATCTCCACTGACTTCTTCACAACCCCCAAACCTGGTGAATATACAAAATATCTATTACTGTATTTCCTAGATATTCTACCAGATCTATTAACATTTTCAGAGAGCAGAAATATAATGCATTGACATTAGAATCTATGTTGTAAACCTGTAATTAAGGAGACCTTCATAAGCTGAATGCAGAAGTTAAAGCTTGTGGTTAAAGTTTGGGTAGCAGACATTCCTCTTTGGCTATGGCTTAGAAAAATCTTATGCAACAATTTCAGAAATGAAGTTTCATTACCTTTGAAATGGCTTAACCTGCATAAAAAATTAAGAATTTTTAAGTAACAATCTAAAGAATTGTATTTTAAATCCCTTTAAATAAATAAGAATTTTACTCTCTTCAGTCTGTACAAACCTAGGGGATAAGTTTGAACACAAAGTAGGAAATACTAATACGAACCCCTTTGCAAAATCCTGGTACTCAACTACTGTGCTGGTCCCTGCAATACATGCCCACAGCTAATATAATGGCATTGCCATCAAATATTTTTCAGACTAAAATGAAATCTCCAATAAGATGAATAGATCTGTGCGTCTTCTAATATTTTATCAGAAGATGGACTTGATGCTCTGACAATTCAAGATGCCATTAGTTTTGATATGATCAGCAAAGACAGGGGAAGTTGTATTATTCTCATTCTAATACACATCTTGTAACATAATGATCTATTGCTAAAAGAGTAAATCTCTTCTTTCAGAGGAGCAAGCTTTACCAGCCACCAAAGTCTCGCAGGCTATCAGTTGCCTAATCCAAAACTAGGATTCTTACAAACAATCCTCAGCCTGTCAAGCACAACCCTGTAACAGATTCTACTAATAAAAAACACAGCCCCATCCAAATAAACCCCTCAGCCCAGAATAGCTGTTTGTCTGGAAAGAGATCTTCTGTTGCATTAGCATTCAAAGGATCCTTATTTTTGGTGTTATTACATGGAGATAGGTTTGCCTCCCTTAAAACACGAGCTAAATAAGAGGAGGACAGGATTTCCCAAATGCTGAGAAAGGATGTGAGCTGTAGTGGATCTTTTCCAGTGCCAGGAATATCATGCCAAGCACCAGGGAATTTCTCCAGACCCAGGTATTAATCTTAATTTTTAAGAAATTTGCAGACTGTTACTTCACCAGGATGCCCCCAAATAACTTTTCAGCTCCCTGACCCTCTCTTCAAAACTAGACAGCTTTTTTCTCTGAATCAGAGCAGAGAAAAAAAGGAATGAAAAAAAAAATGAAGTAGTTTCTTCTTAAATTACTGAAGTTACTAAAATAAAATTGGAACAAGAAAATTAAAGTATAATGGTATATTCAATGTAATCAAATGCTTATTCTTCATGAATATGAAATTGTGATGCTAATTCTGAGTTGAACTGGTTTAGATCTAGAGTAAAGTCACCAAGGATGAAGAAATTCTTTGAAATTCATTACCTGTAACTAAATGCAGAATCTGACCCTATGTCAGCATTTGTAAATCAGGTATTTGACAAAATTTGATGGGAGAACTAAAGTCAAGATTTGAACTCTATCTTCCTAAAGTGAAAGAGTACAAAAGTACCTTCCTAAAATGAAAAATGCAGAAATTGGTCAGTATAACAGACATATAGAGCTTTATAGCTTAAAAGTGCTGTCCAAATATTAGCTAAATCCTCACTATAAACCTGTGAGGCAGATAAGATGGAAGCACTTATGCTAAAAATAAATAAAACCTAGAACTGTCTCATATAAGTGTAAGATTTTATTAAAAATAAACAGGGCTGCTTGGTATCCTTAACCTCAAGGTCACAAAACAAAGTACTAGGCACTGGAGGATAGCAGCAGAAGCCAGTACTCCAAAATCACTGTGTCTAATTAAGGATTCCAAAGAATCTCTGCTTTATGCTCTCTCCTGTCTTGAAGCATTCGCTGCGAGAACATTCAAATGCCACCGGGAGACTGACATGCTACTTGTTAGGTCAACAGTCCCATTGAGACTTCTTCTCATCGGCTTCCTCAGATTCTGGGTCAACCATATATGCTGGGCAAATAACACCGCACCAGGGCAAATAACACCCGGCAGGGCTCTCCTGTTCAAAAGCGAGAAAACTGAAGGGGGGAAAAAACCTGCGTGGAAATCAGAAGAGTGTGTCGTGTGTGCACATGCTAAATAATTCAGATTTAAACTGTTCTGAACTTCTGACCCTCACACTCCACTGTGATGTACACGACTGGAGGTTTCAATGTTAATCCACAACATGTTAACGACAAAAATGTATGGAGCCTGCCTGTTCCAGCGTGAGGCCATACTCAGCTAAAAGCATTCTAATATTAATGATGATGGCTGGGTTTAGAAATGTTTTAGTCCACTGCAATAATTTTCATTTGTTTATGAGGCTGGGAAGAGAGAAAATGAGATTGCTCTGTTAGTGCTGCACCCTGCTTCCTCCAGGCATTGGACAGCGTGTGTCCCTTTTCCAATAAAAACATGGATTTGCCTATTTCTGTGGGTTGTGTGCTTCCCTCCCCTTTGCTGGCACTTGGCACAACTGCCTTACTTCCAACACGTTTGAGCATAGACGCATTTTTTTTAACCGGCAAAGTAAGGAGAAAAGAATTTGATTAAGCTTATTTTTATGCTTACAGGAAATATAAAAGACAAAGTGTTCTATGTTTAAAACTACAGCATATGCAGCTTGTGTGCACATCAGAGAGATCCCTACAAAGCAGCACACGCAGATACAAGATTATACAGAAGAGAGAGACAGATGCAGATTTCCACGCGGAAAATCTCTAGTGACTCCAAACGTGATG
>VZRL01003893.1:565275-590419 GCA_013397895.1 Origma solitaria | reverse complement strand
ATCCCTGGGCCCGCGGCCGGAGCCGCCGCGGAAGTGCCTGGCGTGGATCGGCGCGCACCCCGCAGGCAGTCTGCTTCCCTCCCTGCATGCTTCCCGAACGCCTCGGCCAGCCCCGTCCTCTGCCTGTGCCTGCCGTGCATTCCCGTTCCCCCTGCTCGCTTCTCCACATCCCCACGCGCGATGCATACGAGGAACTTCTCGGCACAATATTGNATTAAAGCACTTCGTACGATTCCCATGCCGGTGACATGTCCTCGCCGGCGTGAGGTTTGTTTTGCTGCTGCTGTGCTTTTCCATTGANTGTCCCCCTGAGGGTTGTTTTCCTGTAACTTATCTCCGAACCCAAGTGCTGCCTGGTGCCGTTTGGAGCACAGAGGTGCATCCCTTGGGTACCGGCTTTCGGAAGGTCTGCCTTAGGCTGGGAGGGAAAAGCTACTTTGTGTTTTGACATTGAGTGGATGTGGCGAGCTGTCCTTGTTGTGTGAGGATGCAGGTCTGTGATCCCCGGGATTTTGGGTTCAGGTCTCTGTGCCTCCCCGGAGGGTGGAGAAAGGTCTGCAGGAAGGGACTTCTGGGGATGGATGGTGGTGTTTGTTGTACGCTTCATAAATAGTGTGTGCTCATCGTCTCCAAGATTATTTTATTTTTCCTTCTCTGGTCTCATTTATTAAACTGAAAATATTCCTTGAATGCTGGAGACAGATTTATGTCCCCACCACAACCAAAAATGATGGAGCCCTGGTCATGTAGTTGGCTGCTTATCTTTTGTTACTGTATATGAAAACTGCATAGAAGAAAAATGCTGCGTTCTGGTAACTAGATTAAGGGGGATTTAATCACTTTTCCATCAATGAAGGAAAAAGCCATGCATGTTTGCTGCAGGCTTATTACTTGTTTAAATGGAAGATTATATAGAGCATATTTCCGATAAATGAAGAAACTTTCTTTTTCCTGATAGTCTTGAAAACAACTGAGGAAGTGTGTGTGTGTGTAGGCACATGTGAGTCTCTTGCACCAATTTAAACATATTTATCAGGCTCTTCTTTTGAGGTACTTTCAAAAACCCAAACTAATGTAGCTTTAAGGTGACTGCAGATAATAGTATTATTGTTTCTTATAATTAGCAATCTGCTGAAACTTTAAATCCTCCTTGAAAGATGTGATCTGTGTGGGTATTCCAGCAAGGTTTATTCTTTTATTATTGTTTGCCTCCAAACCAAAGCAACAGTGTGTCATTCTGTTACTGTTGTGTTCTGGTTTAACCTGCTAATGGCTTTATTTTTTTTTCTCATGTGCAGAAAAAGCAAGTACAGCAATATTTTACTCTGACATTTATCTGCATCAAACTTTAGTTATGCTCAGGAGGTTGTTTAATCTTCTCTGAATAATGTTCAGGATTGGGTCTTTTTTGTTTGTTATTTCTAATAACCTGTTCTTATCGTGTGTATTTCTGGCAGTTGTCTTCAATTTAAGATGACATATAGGAGCTATGCAAATAATTTAGTGACCTCTCCAGAGTAAGACTTAGCCTGCATATGTAAACTATGCTTTTCAGTGCCTTGTCTTGTATGGCTGGGTCTTTTTTCCATAACATCCATGTTGATATTTCCAAATAATGCTTGTGGTGTTTTAATTGGAAATTAACATTTGGTGTTTGAGTAACTAACTCTTTGAAAATATGAGGGTGTCATTGTGATTTATTTAAAAGTGGATCCTGTCATACCAAGTAGTTGTCTTGCAGGTAATGACCTGTAACACTTAATTTGGATAAATTTTTGTTCGTGTTCATTTTGCTTACAATGAAGAGTCTTAAATGAACTCTGAAATACAAACTGGGCTCTTGGTCTCAAACTGCCTGACTCCCCTGCATTTGTTGCCTCCAGTAGCTTATGAAATGTGTGCACAGTGTGTCAACCTTTCCCTTAACAACAAAACCTGTGAGCAAATGTTCAGTGTGAATTATATTACCGAAATAAAATATTCTATAGTTGTCATGGTTACAAATAGAGGCAGGGTTACTGGTTTTCATCTGCATGCTGGGGAGGGGGGATCTAGTTTTGTCACTTTTTAATTACGTTTCTGATGAGTGATGGTCATACTTCAGGTACCCAATATATTAGATACATGGCACAGTGAATTAGATTTTGTCAAAGTCTTGCTGAAACGAAACAAAAAGTGGTGGTGTGCAGGAACAAACCCTTGTTCATTTGTTTTTTCTAGGCAGAAATCTTGAGGGAAGAAAGTAACCAGCTCAGTTTTCTCTCGGTTTCTAGATTAGCATGCTGCCAGGGTTGCTGCTCTTCTTCAAACAATAATAAAAAGTATATAGTGTGTATGTTGACTGGAAATCTTCTCAATGAAAGGAGAGGAAGGCAGGGATGCAGGAATTGGATGTGATTTTTGGGTTTACTGAGCACTGTATCTGGTGCTATCACTTTTAGTGCCTGTTTGCAAGGAGAGTTCTCGATGCCTGGGTTTGCTGTGGTAGTCTCTCTGGCGATGATGCTCTGCTCCCACGCGTGCTCCTTTCCCAGGTTGTGATCCGTGGTGTCCTTGGGAGCCGCTCAGGTTCGGACTGCGCTGACAGCCACCAGAATCGGGACCGTGACTATTTGCAGTTGTTGGTGCTTATGCCAGTGCTGTGTCTCTGCTTCTCTGTGCTCATCTGCAATTCAGTCTTGTCCATGCCTACTTGTTTTCCTGACCTTTTAATTTAGTTCCAAGACCTGATGCACCCAGTTCTTCTGAAGTGCAGCAAAAAAAAAAAAAAAAAGATTAAGAGGCAAAAAATATTCTTTTTTTTTTTCCTTTCCTGCCTCTGTGTGCTGTGGTGGAAACTCACACATAGCATTAGGGTGGGAAAAGTAACCCTGGATCTGTAAATGGAGAGAGAAATTCCAGGCTGTCCCATCTTGCTTAACCCTTGTAGCTTATATCATATCCCTTTTGTGCGATTTATTTTTTAATCTAAAACCCATTTGGAGTTTTTTGTTGCACTCTGAAGTTTTGGTTTCTCTTTAATATTTTTGTTGAGTTTATCATCCCTTCTTTAGGTTGAGCATCATCTTACTCAAGTTCTTGTAATGATTCGTCCACTAAACTCCATCGATCCACTTGGATTAGCTGCCATAGGTTATGGACCCAGGGAGCCCAGACAGCTGAAGGCCTGATCCCAAAGGTGCTCTATTTGCAGAGCCTCAACTTCATAGTGCAGCACTGAAGTCTACATCATTTTCAGATCACTAATTCTTTGTGCCGCAGTCGAGACTTTAGCTAACTAAAAATCTCAGCATGGCTTAGTGACTTACTTGGTCCTTCTGCTTTTTTTGTTTTCCCTCCAGATCTTCCATTTTGCACAGTGTGCTGATTCAGTCGTCTTAAATATGACATAGTATCATTAGATTCTGTGATTTATTTGTGTATCTAATCACTTCCTTAATGTACACACCTCTCTGCAGAAGAAAGTGTAAAACCTGCATACTAAAGCCCATAAACATACAAATTATGTAATGTTGCCTTGAGTATACTTGCAGGTAACTGAATTACTGCATTAACCCTGTGTCACATTTTAAAAAAAAATTCTGGTTTTCACTTGACTTACCCAGTGTGGGGAATGGTTTCAATATCCCTCTGTGCAGTTAACTCTTCCGTAAAGTTACTTCTAGGAAGGTGGAGTCCTATGTGAAGGCTTAAGATGCTTTTCCCAAAAAGTAAACTGCCGACAGCAACTCCGAGTGTGAGGCTATATGAAACATAAACAGCTTTGACATGCTTCTGTCACTTCTGTGTTTCCTTTGTTACCACAAGTACAAAGAACTCCTCCTCAGCTATAAAGAAAGACATTAAAAGGAAATAGATTAGAAATCTCTTACGGGAACGCCTTTCTGTCAGGTTTTTGCAAGTCAACAGTGCTTCCCAGGGTGTGAATATGCATCGTTTACCTGGTACAGTGAAACCAGACCTGGTACAAGCGGTGCCCAGAAGCCTTCCCGGTGCTGTTGTTATGCAGCCAGATACCTCTGTGCTGTCTTGACCATCTGATAAATGATAGTAACTGAATTCCTAGTCACACTCTTCCATAAATAATTTTATGTTGTGGATTAGAATATGTGGAACATGGGACCATTTTCTCTAATTTTTATGTGCTGCTTTCTTTTTTTTTTTTTTTTAAATCTGTGATGCTTAGGTGTAGGTTTTCAGATATTCTCAGCTTGGATTTTGGCCATAATTGGCATTAACATCAGAAAAACAGTTTTTTGGTAGTCTTAAATTTCAGGTAATTTATAGTGCTTGCTTACAACAGTAATAGTGATTCTGCAAAACAGTCTGCTGAAACTACAGACAAAGACAATTTTAAAATGAACTCAGTGTTCCTTTTGTAGCATTCTGTGATTTGTGTTTTTGTTTAATTCCCTGCCATCCATTACAATATGCCGTGTGGTGTGTGATGTTAAATGCTGGGATTTCTGTTCAGGTTTGGTTTTTCTTGTGTCGGTGTCCACTTTCAGAGCTAAACTCTACATAAGTACCGGTAGTATGCAATATGATTGAGAACCAGATTATATCTCAAGGTGTGCGTTAGAACTCTTTCAGTGCAGCAATTTGCAAGAAAATCTGCCACTGATAAAATTCCTCTGCAACACTGCTGTTAACTAAAAACTGTGAAGTGTGCAGTGGTAGGAGTGTTTCTTGGGCTGTCAATGTAGTTGAGAGATACTGTGAAGAAGCCTTCAAGTTGATACAGAGGTATCTGAGGCAATAACAGGGTCTGGTAGCAGGACTCAAATTCAAGATGGGCCTAATTTGTTGAGCTGGACTCTATTCATATGTGTCTTGATATTTTTGAATCTGGGAGAGAGACTCATTATCAATCTTCATTACTGTTGTGTTTTGGTTTGTTTTTTTTTAAAGCCCCCCAAACCAACCCAAAAACCTCCACTCCAAAACCATGATCTGCATGACAATGCAGACTTCAGAAATCCTGGATTTAAAGTGTGATTTAAGGACTTTTGCTTCAGACACTTCTTAAAGTCCATGCTGATGAGTAATTAATATTTAAATCGGATAATTCTGCTCTAAGATATGCTTTGTCAGACCTTTTGTAGGATTTTGTTTTTGGTCTGCAAAAGCAATGTTGGTGGATTCGCAGATTGCAGCATGCTGTAGCTACTCAAAGAAAGGTCTATTTTCTCAGTCTGAGGCTTAAACATGCTTTCCCCCTTAATTAGAGAGAAAAGAACTTAAATGCTGTTAGTTTTTCCAGCCACAGGTAAACCCCAGATCAAAACGAGAGGTGAAAGAGTCCCGGAAGTTCATTGCAATAATCACATGACATGGAATAATCTTAAAGTGGATGCAGCTGTGTTTACCTGTGCTTTGAAATCTATATATATTGCAAAGTTTGGTTGATTTGTAGCTTGTTGAGCACCTGAATTCATTAAATGATTCGTAGCATATTGCATACTTCAAAAACTTCATTTTTCACTTTCTCTTGATTTTTATTGTCTCTTGGCTGCCAAGGGTGGAACAATGCCAAATTGGAACACTTAATATTACAAAATGTTGTTAGGTATATAAATGTCTGGAAAATACTTTTGAAACTATATGAAATGCTACAGAATCAAGTTAAACAATATCTTTTTGAGCTTATTCATTAACCCTTTATGAAGGTTGGAAAAGCAGTGGCAGAGAAGCTGCTAATTCTGTATGAAGTTTCTTATGTTTTAGTACAAGCAGTGGAGCACAAAAATACACATGTATGTGAAGTGTATGAACTATTCCAGCTGTATTGACCTATACACAATGAAATGGCTCCTTGACAGTGCCCATGTTCCTAAGTGTATCCTTAATATGGGATGGCTCAGCAGAACTATTTAGCATGATGTTGTTACTTGGATTATCCAGGCTGGGAACTCTGACGGCAGTGGAAGTTGGTTCTTCTGGTTTAATTTTTTTTTTCTCCTCTTTTTCTTTTTTTTTTTTTTTCTTTTCTTTTGTCCTCTTATTGAGAGGCTTTTTAGTAGAACGAGTTGAAGGCTGTAAGGGATATCTTGGAAGACTCCATGAATGAAAGAAGGAAAAGGATAGAAGAAACTTTTTTTCTAAAATTTTGCTGGTAGTCACTGGAGTAGGTAGAAATTTCTGGAAGGCTGGAATAAGTGGCTGCTTGATTATGTGATTGTATTTTAAGGGTTTTTTTTAAGAAAACTGGATCATATAAATATGTTCTTCAAAGATGCAACTCTTTTCTTCCTTGTCCTCTCACTCAGTTGGGAATAGGAGTAGATGCGACAAAGCTTAGCCAGATGTTCTTCATGACAGTGGCCTGCTCTGCGGTGAAACCCAGACAGTGGGTTTCTCCCCAGTTGTGCAAACAGCATGATAGATTACATCTGAAGAGCCTCTGTACTACCCCAGACACCTTGTAATCCATCCTACTTGGAGTAGAGAAATACCAGGTGCATTAAGGATATAGTGTGATGAGAGGTTATGAAAAATGTTGTGCTTTCTTCCTATAGAAGGGCACAAAAAGTGTGTGACTAACAGTCCCAGGTCATCTCTAACAGACTTGCTAACAAAATGCAAGGCAAAATGTAAAATATGCTGCACTGCCCTCTTCGTTATGCTATTTTTGGCTGATCATATGAGGAAAGTATGTATCATTTAAACAAAAGTCACTGCTCTGTCTTCCCTTCCTTCTCTCTCCCACATTGTTTCACATTTCTAAACATTGAGCATACCAATCAATATTCCATTAAGAGGAGAATTAACTTGGGAGAAGCTTGCATGTATTTGCATGTAGTAGCTTATTTCTTAGTCTGTGGCTTCGTGTTGCCTTTCCCCAGTGTCATATTTTCTTTTTTTTTTTTTTTTAAGGACACTCCAAATATTTGTGCAATTACTTCTAGTAGTGAGGTTTGCCATGCCCCATCTTAATTTTGTCAATATGAGTTGCTGGTCGAGCTGTGTGCAATGCCCTGCTTGCAACATCATTCAAATGTTTGTAGTTACCTCTTTGCTCCTTCTTTACAATAGCTGGGCATCAAGGTACTAGGCTTCAGATCAAATGTTGCCCCCGGTTACACACATGTAGTTAACAGAAATCAATGTTGCATAGGCGTAAATGAAAGTTGGGTTTGATCTTTGGTGAGTTAACTCTTATCTCTTTTACACTGATGCTTGTCTGGATTTTCTGTGGGCTGGATTGAATGCCCGTTCTCAAATTCAGAATTCGTGAGGCTTTGGCTGTCTGTGCCAACATTTTATTCCTTATGGTCTTTGCATGAGACTGAAAGTAAAAACCACCTGCTTGCTTTCTGAGGTCTGAGCCTTAAGACTGCAAACAAATGTAATGAGATGTGATTAAAAGCTGCCTGTAGCACATAAGAGTGTGGGCTGTGGCTGCGTAGGACCTCCTGGGGAACCTCTCAGTTGATCTTGATGTGTGAATTGTCACAAGAGCTGCTGAACTGTGGACCAAATCCTGATCTAGTTAACACCTGTGGAGCTGACATATTCCAATATGTATCTGATGTTGCACAGTGCTTCTCTACCCTGAGGAACAAATCACTTGTGAAATTCAACTGTGAAGGTCTTGAGGTTGAAGAAAAAGTCTGCAAATCTCAGTAGATGACAGCAAATGCAAGAGAGGAGGAAGGAAATATTTGCTGGTCTCTGGTTTGTATGGTCCTGGTGCTTCAATACTTTTCCTTCTTTCACCTTAGTTCTGCATTACATAAAATGGGCTAAATTTGTCCATGGCCCATATTTGTGCAGTTAAATGAAGTTACATTTGGTACCCTGAAAACATTTGATAAATGTTCTTTGCATTCTTTAAGTTTATTGAATCTCCAAAAGTAAAGCCTATTTCCTACTACATTTTTCCTTTCTGGAAGAAAAGTGTGTAGTTTTATGATTAACCTTCTGGGCAGTTAAGAGTTTGCAACGTCACAGCCTTATCTCTCTGGGAACTAAAAGGCAGTGGGAAGTTGTGGCCAGTATTTGAGTTATTTGTAGGAGGAAAAAACAGAGCACAGAAATGGTGTCGGAATTAAAGAAATAATAAGGCTTGCCTGAAGTCACTAAAATGTGAGACTGATTTTAAAAGTGGTACTTGGATACAGAACTGCAGTTAGAGATGAAGAGGAAAATTATGATTGCCATAATACTCTTTATTTTGGGTTCTTTGTTTTTCCCCTCTCTCAAATAGAAATTTTGAAAGCCCATTTGTGTGTGTGTAGGGTATGTTCTTGCTAAAAAAGAAATTGAAGCCAGTTTTCCTTAAATTCACTGTTTCAATATCACACTTGAACAGTTCACAGCAGCATCCTTCAAGCTTTCTAAAAACTATTCTTAGACAAATATTGTTGTTGCAGCAGCTGAGTTACTGAAGTATTGTATTTCAAGAATAATACAAGTAAAACAAAAAAACCCCAACCTTTGTGCCCAGCTGGTGTCTTTATTCAAAGAACTGCACACAGCTGCAGTGCTCTGCTGGCAGAGTTAAGGTAGCCTGGGCTGGAGATCAAGAATGACACCCAATTGGGTCAGGTTGAGAAGCTTAAACACTAATTTATGATGGAAGTGCAGGTGCAGCTTGAGCCCAGGTATCCTGGGCTGGAGGTGATGGTTAACCAGGGCATCATCCGGTGTTCACCTGGAGGAGCTGGGGGCTGGTTAGACTTTGCTAGTTAGACTTTGCTCCAGTGGAAGTCCTCATTAACCATTTCCTTACTATTTTTAGGCTGCACTGGTTATCAGGCAGTTGTTTAGCTTTAGGAAAACATGAACAGGCTGAGATTTCCTCAAGGTATTTACTAAAATGACATACATATCACAGCAGATTATAAGTCTTACCCGGTCTAAATATTATCTTGTAAAATTAGAATCTGTCAGTTCGTGGCTTTCACTAGACCAGTAATCTCTTGAATTTGACTGTAGCCATTTCAAAATTTGCTTAAGAGGATAGTTTCACCCTTGAAACAAAGCATCAACCCCTTATTTTTATATTAAAAAGGTTGGAAATTTAACAGCAATCAGAACTGCACATCCTTGGGCCATCTTCTTGATTTGAAAATTCTAAGATTAAAAAAAAACCAGGATTAACCACCAGAATAAGATCCAAGGAATGTCAGTGCTCATTTTACCTAGATAATGTTACTTTTAATTTTAGGCAAAAATTTAAGATTAATGCCTGGGAATTGTGTGTATAACAATTACACACTCAGATAGGCCATTTGATCTTGGCTTTGCTCTAACAAAATGAACATGTTTCACTGTGTCTGCAGTCAACATAGAGTCTGGAGATGCTTGCAAAAATGATGATCATAAAGTTTGTACAGGAGAACACCAAGTGACAGCATTGCTCTGTGAAACTCATGGCCTCTGTCTTCAGAAAAAAATGGTAAATGTAATTCTGAATCTCTGGGTGGGCTGTTGGCAAAGAGGAATTTTAAACTAAAAAGTTTCTGACCTTAACCAAGCCCAGAGCAGACTCTGAGCATTGGTGTCTGACCTGGCTGCCACTAGAGAGGGAAGGATCTCTATACAGAGAATGAATGCAGGACTTGAAGAAAAACGTGTCAAATAAATGAGTAGGTTCTGAGAGTTTTTGTTTTTCTTTCTGAGGGCAGAAAAGGAGGGCATGAATGTTAAATAATATAATGTTTATATACCCAAGAACAACCTCATGAGCAAAGTTTTGTTGCCCAGAAACATCTATAAAAAGACAGAAATGCTTCATGTTCCATGTATAGGTGAAAGTTGCAAAGGTTTTTGGCATAAAGCAACAGTTAACGGCAAATTGCACTGTGGAAGCTGGAAACAAATGTCTAACTATCCTGGTGAACCAAGAAAGTGCCATATTCTGTATGAAATGGAAGCACAAAGACATTCCAAGGAACTCTGGAAGGCAGTGGAATTCTTCCATGTCCCTTCATGCGGCCTCAGTGTTCTATTCTGCCTTTTTATTTAGCTGCCACTCTGAAGCTTTGCTGTTGCACAAAAAAAAAAAAAAAAAAAAAATCCCTAGAAACTGTGTGGGGTCAGCTTGAGTTCTGTGTGTAACTGCAGCTTTTTTTGGCTGTGTTAGGGTCAGGCTCGTGCCGTCCCATCTGCCTGGTAGCTCTCCTCTTCCAGTGTGGCTGGCTTGCCAAGGCAGTCTGTTTTACATATATATATATATTCTCAGAGTAGCTGTACATCCACTCTGCCCCCAAGTTGCTGCATTATCTCTTCTGTCGCTGCATCTGAAACCTTCAGCACTCTCTTTTTAGATTTATCTCATTTCAGATTAATGAACGCACCACCTACAATTATTGAACATCTGAGAGATAAAACACATCCTGTTAACTTCAGTTTGTATTTGAGGGGGTTTTTTCCTGCTTTGCTTTTTCTGTTTAGGCAATAAACTCTTCTGGAACAAGGGCTGTTATTTTTTGCCTGTACAGTTAGAGCTGCCTCCCTAGTTGTGCTTGGTGCTTTAACAGGACAAAAATGATTCATAAGCTCTGAAAATGCTGTTCTTCTCCACCCCTCCTTTCTCCATTTCAGTCAACAAAGATTCTGTTATGCTGAGGCATACTTAATGCCACTTTTCTGTTTCTCTTAATTGTGTATTTTTTAAGATGAAAATATATCCTAGAGAGGTAAAATGAATATTAAAACATGTCATGATTCCTAAGTTATATTAATAGGATTTTTTTTAAACTTTGAGATGATTCTAATCCAGAGATTCTTAGCAGTAAAACAGGCTTGCTAGTCAGGGGTGTATCTGTTTCTTCTGGAAAGCAAGTATGTGCTTTGTCTCACTCCATTAAAAATAGTAATCCCAAGAATATATCGAAGGCTCCAAACTATTTCGGAGGTGGTTGTTGATGTAGAGGTCCACAGTCACGCCCACCAGAGGGCATTTTATCACCAGTTTCTTGGGGAAAAAGTTTTTTTTCTTAAGTCATGAGTAAAGTAATAAATATTGGACGAGAAAGCAATGTATGAAACATTATACAGATAGCTTTTTTGTTTATATATAAATACATATGCTTATTTCCTGGCTGTATTTATATGTAAATAAGTAATGATGTCGGCTTGAATGGTTGGGTTTCCCCTCTGCTTCCTGAATACTTTCTAATTTTGCTTAGGGATAATCTGGGGAGAAAGGAATTCCTCAAAGCTCTCCCACAGCTGGTATAGCCATCAGTGAGCAGGAAAGTGCCCTCCCCAGCACACAAGTGCAGCAGATGCTCTGCATGATTGCAGTGGAGCCTTGCTCCCCCTTTCCAGGGCACTGGGAAGCAGAGGCTGCTGTTCAGAAGCCCTGCTCATTTAGGAGGCTGGAATTTGCGAATGTAGTTAATAGCGAAGCCCCTGGATCTAAAGGAAGCACTTGGCAGCTGGGGAAGTGTACATCTGCCAGATGGACCTGACATCTTGTGTTTGGCAGCAGTTAATGCTAAGGCATGATATGCAAAATCCAAGGATGAGAGCTAGGAAATGAATTGATTTTGGTTTTTGCTTTTTTTCCTCATCCATCTTCCATTATGAAATAAAACTCTGCAGGAAGGAAAAAAAAATCTGCTCCTGAAAAACCTTTTCTGGCCAGTTTTCAGGGTGCTTCCTCATGAAGTTGACATCTGTGCTGAAGGTTGGGCTGCCCTAGTTCAGATATGTGACCTTCGTCAGCCTGATACAGCACATATAATGTGATTAATTCCCTTCGATTCCCTATGGATAAATATATTCTCTCCAGCAGAGCCCCTGTGACTTGTTTGCAGCCTCAGCAGAGGCCTGGGGTCATGAGAGCAAGCTGCAAACCTGGGCAGGCTCTGAACAGCCTGTGCTGGGCCATGTGGGCAGAGCCGTGGTAAAAGCCTTTCTCTCTATGCAGAACACTCTCTGCATATGTGTGGGACATGCTCTGAATGATCTGAGTAAAGATTTGGAGACTTTGTGATCTTTGAGAATCTGGCCCTTATTTACAGAGGGTGGTGATCTCGTTGGGGATGAAGGGAGGCAGAGATACAGGACAAGAGCAGTTCTTTGGAGCCCAACCCCTGGGCGGATGCTTGCAGTTAGTATGGCTGCACTGTCTGCTTTGTGTGCTGTTCGTGGGGAGGCACAAGGTGCTCTGGCTTCCCCTTGTTCCAAGGGTTTCATGGTGCTCTGGTCTGAACTCTCTTCTGTTCAAAATAGGGTGAAGACCCTCAACAAATGCTGGTGGGGACACAACTGCTCAGACCTTAAAATGATTGCAGTGAAAAGGTGAGGTGAAGGATTAATCAGGACTAGCTCTGCCTGATCAGCAGCAGGCAGTCTCCTACTAAACTACCTCAATGTTTTTCAGCTTCTTTATTCAGATGATATATCCTTTAGCCAGAAAATATTTTTTTTCCAGCAGAGCTAGTGTCTGTGCAAATAAATGACCTATAAAAGAATTTTATTAATTCTCTAGGACTGAAACTTTGAATAACATTTTTAGCTAGATAAATCTGCTTTCTAGAACTGTCCAGATAATTTGATAAAGACCTATGTCTGCCACCTTGTCATCTCTGAATTTAGTAGCTTAATATCTCCAAGGGTTGTAAAAGATGTCTTGCGGTTAACAGTTGAGGGAGTTGTGGGGTTTTATTAATATTTGAGGGCTCAAGTGTAAATTAGTGTTAAAAGGACTTCGGATGTAATTCAGTATTTTGTTTCCTTTGGTTTTAATTTTGCCTGTGGTGGTGAGCTGGACCACATATATACGTGAGGACCCAACTGCAAAGACTTAAGTGAAGGAGTGTTGTCTCAGTGGGTGAGTTAGTCTGCTAAGAACTTTGCTAGGATAGAAAACCCCAAACCTGTTAGGGTAAAAAATAAGTAGATGGCAGCACTAAGCTGTTCTGAAGGAGAGAGAATTTGAAGGTGAGAAGGATGAAAAAGGCTGTTAAATCTGCAATTATTGCAACAGTGCAAAGCTCCTGCAACATGATAGTAACTCATATTAGCAAAAGAACCTTGCAATCTGGTTTGCCTGCTGTTATGCTGGGAGTAGATACTGCTACTTCTTCTCATTTCAATAGTAAGGACCATATGAGGTCTCAATGTAACTCTGAGCTAAAACAAGCTCCTATCTAGGTTTCCTACCGAGTGACTTAAGGGTTTGACCTGACTGCTGTTTGTATCTTGGTGCTAACTCATTAGCACTATTGTTATTTCATCAGACACAATTCCTTTGCTTCCAAAGTACGTGCAAAGACACATCTAATTGCAATATATTTTCATTGTGGCATACGGATTTTTGGCAGAGTTCTGAGTTATTTGTTCTGTTAGTAGGACCACATAGCCAGTAGTGTTTTTTGACAGAAGTAGCGAATACCAGACCCAAATCTTATAAAGGTGCTGATTATTCTGTATTTGAATTAGTATTTTAATGTGCCTCAGCAGAAGCCTTTCATATTAAAAAAAACTATTTATCACCTTTTGCTTACTTTACTGCTTTGCTCAATCTGATGTCAAACACTGATTTAAAGCACCTCTGGATGGGGGGAGAATAAATGCTTGCGTTGGAGATAGGTGACCACCTTGCTTGAAAGCCATTCTTGAGCAGCAAAAGACCATCTGTGCTTTTTGGGAACTCCAAAATAAAGTAAACAACAAACAAGTTCTCTATTTTTGTTTTTGTGCTTATGCTCTGAGGCAGCCTGTCCAGCAATAAACAGAGGAGTTGGCAGCCTGTGCCTGGGGAAGAAACTTGCATACTTTTGGGACGTTCGGCTTTGAACAGAACGGGGGAGAATCCATGTGTTTTTAATTACAAAACCAGCTGTTTCCAATGTTTTGTCTGACTTGCACTCTCCTTAGGTAGCAGGAGAGCCCATTGATGGTGCAGAAGGTGAGCTTCTTGGACTCTTGTCAGGCTTGGTGCTCTGACAACTTCCCTGGGGAGCCTGTTTTGGTCCCCAACCACCCTCTTAGTGAAGAACCTTTTCCTAATGTCCAATCTGAACTTCTTTTTGATTAATTCGATCAATTGCTTATGAAAAATTAGTTGTGTGGATGGACATTTGGTGTAGCTAATGAGAACACCCACAAAATAATGTAAGAACCAACAAATCAACAAAAAGAAAGCAAGACAAGCAAAAAACCCAACCAAAAAACTCAACCCACAAGCTTTTTACATAGGTTGATTTGTAGCTTCTGCACTGAAAGTAACTAACTTTATATGGTGGTGATTGCATGTATTGTTTGTTATTATAAGTATTATAGGAATTTGGCAGGGTTTAAGACTGCTAAAATAAACAGTTATTTTAGGAAACAGCAATGAAGTACTGCTTCTGGAGAACTGGATATGTTTTGAGAACATAATTTTTAATGTTACAGTTTTGGTACCTTCTTGAGCAGCTAAGGTGGCTAACTGGTATACATTAGGAATGGAGAACATGTTTATCACATGGACCTTCTTGGCCCAGTGGTGACATCAGAAAGATGAGAAATATGATAATATGCTTTTTTGTCTGAATTTAAGTTTCTGTGATACTCCTTTTTAAAAAAAATAACACTTTGTGTTTTTCAGAAAAAAAAAAAATTTCCACTGTTTTCAAGGGCTTACGTGTGTTGTGTCCAAGTGAAGCTTAAAAACAGGCTGACCATGGAGCTGCCAGACTTTTGGTCCATTTAATCAAGTACCTACTTCCGGCACTTCCCAAGGCCAACCATTTATAAAAGGAGAAATGATGTTTTGATTTGGGCTGTTGTAATAATCTTTGTCTCACAATACCTTTCAGGAATTATCCCAGAAGTTAAATACTTTGTACCAAGGTATGTTGTATTATACAGTCTTAAATCTATTGATGTTCCTAATCATATGTGTCTGCTTCGGGGTAATTCTTGCTTTTTTTGGCCTTGACAACTTCTGGCTTCAAGCTCTGCAGTCTGGTTAGACATTTTTGAGACTATCTTATTTTTATCTCTTCTATAACTTGTAGAGTTATTGGATTTCCCTTTGTTAGGCGACCAAGAAGAGAGAAACTGAAGTTATGAATTCTCTCTCTGCTAGTCATGATTTTACATTTTTATTTCATCTCTAAAGTCTGCTATCCAGTCTTCAGTCTGCCTTCAAATAAGCTTCTCCACATCTAAAATACTATTGTTATGGTCCTCTGAGCCTTCTCTGAGTCTCCAGTATTTCCTATGGATTTGGGTGCCTAGCACAGAGTACGGAAGCAATACTGTTGATTTGATAGTGGCACTTCAAAACTGAATTATTCCTCAAACTAACTCACTGAAGGTTTCTTGGTATTGTTTTCCCTGCCTCACTGAGCAGTTGTTTCAGGGTTTTCTGTGACCTCTCCAGAATGGTACCCATATGAATTTAGCTGAAGTACTGGAAGTCGGAATTGCTCTTCTTGAGATGAAATTACTTGATCTATTCTGTTTATTTTAATACAGGTTATCATTGATGTTTTTGAGGTTGAGAGTTTCCCTTTTGCTAAGATCAGTGGCTTTTCTGAGCGGTCTTGCGGATTAGGACATTTTGGGGAGTCTGAATTGGATCTTACTCTATCTTTGGAACTACGCTAATGTCAAGAAATTCTCATTTCTCACATGTATATCAAGGGTCCTGCAGTTCCACAGGTTTCTTTTCTTTGCCAAGCTTTGCATCAGCAGGAGATGGTGATTTGCTGCAGTCTGCCTGTTCCCTTACTGTGCTCAGCATTCGACACTAAGCTTTGTCTCTCTCTGGTTTTTCTCTCGGGGATAGATCATGGAGAGGAGGGGAGGAATGAGCAGTGTGACTCAGTGTACAGCATGCCCTCTCTGTCTGACAAGCTGTGCAATCCCTGAGCTTTCTGTCAGCTCAGGCCAGAGCAGTGCTATCTTCAGTGCTGACAGACTTGTGTTTGAGTCCTCCAGGTCTACACATCCGTGTGTGTTGGATTCACCCAGCTGAGCAATGCTCGTCTCTGCTTGTGTGTCTCATCCCCATCCCACCTGTTTCCCTGTGTTGCCTTTATAATGAGTCAAGTTGAATTTCTTTAAAAAAACTTGATAAAAAAAACCCCCTCAAACCCAACTTCCCTCTCTGGCTTTGGCTTCTGGCTGTCATTTCTCAGGTGTCTGAACAGTTGCCTCAAGGCTTCTACTTCTCTGTTCGTTTGTGCTGATTTAAGCTGAACATGGCTGATTTATGAAATATATCTTAAAGTTGGCTGAGTAGCAAGAATAGCAAGGTTTTGTTTCCCCTTTTTTTTTTCACCCCCTTCATGGGAACTCAATTACTGGGGGCTAGAAGCAATTTTGGTGGCTGGTATTTTTCTGTTTTTATTCAATTTTCATGAAAATTAGATCCAAACATAAGTACTGTGCATTTCCTTCACGGTGCAAATTCTAAGAAAATATCACTTATAAACACTGAAACAAACAAATAAAAATGTATCCATTGCTTGTTTGCTTTGAAGTAATACTTGTTTATAATCAAATGACTCCAGAAGCTGGCAGGCAGCTTTAAGAACACCATCAAATGTGATTAAAGCAAATACTCAGTTGGCAACCGTTGGACCTTTATCACAGTTAAGGCTTCTCAGCCTCAGCCTTTCAGCGCTCCTGAAGCACCGCAAGAATGAATAAATAACCATCTTCAGAAAATCGGGGCGATCGCGTCTGTTTGGCCCTCATCTTGCCATTTCTGCTCCGTGACTTTCTGTATTTCTGCTCTGTGACTTTCTGCATTTCTGCAGTGCCTTATGTCAGGCTTTGCAAAGCTGTAGGAACAGGGAAGCTGAGATGCTGCGAGGAGAAGGGATTTGCCTGAGGCACTCAGATCAAATGTACTCCCAGCTCCTGTGGCAGAAATTGCAACTAGCACATTTCTCTCCAGGCTCCAGTGCTCTGTTGTCCTGTAGGGCAGCACTGTTTGTGTCTGGGTAGGCTCCAAGGTGACCTGCCCTCAGGGGTGGGTTGGTGGCTCTTGGCTGCAGTGGGGAGGTGAAGCTTTGCCTGTGCTTTGAGCAGGTTGTGGTGATAAGAAACCACATCTGCCCCACTACCAAGGACTTGGTTGGCCTTGTAAAGATTAAATTTACTCCTAGTGTGCCTGTCCATCCTAGTCATCACAGAATAGACAGAGACAAGACCATGGTATTTTATAGTTTCTTTTTTACTCTCCAGAAGCAAAGTGGTCCTTCACCTCAAAAAGACTGAGAAATCTTCTTTGTTATATGCTGCCACAACAATGCCTGTGGCTTTCAGCACTTGAATTTTGCCACTTTATTTTGTGAAATACTTGTGCTTTATTACACTAAGCTGTAGGATGTGGTAGGCTCCTGTAGCAATGCCCTCAGTCTGCCCCAGTGTGTCTTTGTGATGGCTGACAGTCCCAGAGACCTTGCCAGGGAGCTGGTGAGCACAGTAATGCAGAGAAGTAGTGAAAATAACTATGGAATTGAGCCCTAGCAGGCAAAAAAATTATTTCAGAGCTGTGACTGAGGCAGATTTTTCTGAGCTTGGCAAAGGAGGCTGTGATGAAGGTTCCCTTGGAACTGTCATCATGCTGAAAGGGAACTCATGGTCTTTGGCTTCGGGATTTTTGGATGTTAGCATAGATTAGACCCACAGGGTCCTAAATGGTTTGGTTGTCTTAGATAATTTCTGCTAGTGTGAGTAGTTGAGTTGGGGCAGCTACTCTAATCTGCTCGATTTTGTAAATGAGATGCCTCTTGCAAGGATTCAGCAGTGTTCTGGTAACCTGTGGGTGACTAATCTGCAGTACAGTGCAAGGTCATACCTCTGGCATCAGTGCAGTGCAGGAGCCCTAGCACTGGCACAGCAATGAATGGAACTGATGGGCTTGTGTGCAGGGCCATGGTCTGTCAGAAGCTGTCTTGATGAGTAGTCCTCATCCTGTTGCTGCTGGATGGCTGTGGGGATTATTCTGTATTGCCCATAGGTGGGGTTTTTGCTTGTAAAAACAGTCCTACGTGAGGTAGGAAAAGCCCTTTACACTATTCTGGGTGTCTGATGCCCAGACACCAGCAGCAGCTGTCAGCTGTCTCTCTCCCACTAGCACAGAAAAGCCAGGGCTGTGGGGTAAGACTCAAACTCTTCAGCACGAGGGTATCCTTAGAGCACAGCGCTGGGGCTCAGACCTCAGAGCAGCAGTAGGTAATTCTGCTGTGTAGATAAGGGATATTTAAGTGGGAGGTATTGGAGCAAGTAGAGTGTTGGAAATCTGAGGCGCTGTCCGGAAGGAAAAGATCCAGAAAAGGAAAGTGGGATGTGCAGGAAGGAGATGATAGAGCTTTTCTTGTTTGCACTTAAAGGAGAATTAAGGGGATAATCTGCTGCGACAGCTGCCAGGTACCTCCTGCACTGCTGCCGTAGCGATGCACCAGTCCTCGCCCAGCACCTGTGGCTGCCAGCTGCTGACAGAGGGATGCAGCCATGGATGGCCCAAGTGGAGGCACTGTTCCTTTTGGAAGAAGGAAGAACTTGGCTTGTGGAGAATAGCAGAAAAATTACAGAGAGCAAAATGCTTCCTTTCTGCATGGAGTAAGTGACTTCAGTTAAAGATAGGCTGTGGTATTTTTTATGGAATTCTTAAAAGCTTCAAGAAAGGAAGAAGTAACAATTGAAGACATTGTTCATAACTAATCTTGTTACTGAGACCTGTCAAGCCTTTGCATTACTTGAATTGTTTTATTTCCATATTTTAAAACCATCTGAGGAGGAAATTACTGTCCAGCTGTCTTCCAGCTGTATTTTCACAGAGGTTGACCTCGCTTCCAGCCTGAGAATATGTTGCAAATTACCTCCCTTTTTTTGGTTACTTTCTTTAACTGCCTTATCTCCTAGTTCTTGACTGGATGTGTTTTCTCTCTGTCAGTCATGAACATACATATGCAGGTGTTAGGACACATCTTCAGGCTTGGAGTGGTGGTTGTGGGAGAATACATTTAAAAGTATTTCACCCTTTTGGGGGAGCATACTCTTTCTAAAAGACCGAATGGGCCATCTTCTTTTACTCCCTGTAACCAAGCCAACCCTGCTGTGGTCTGGCAGGCCTTGCTCTGACCGAGATCGAGAGGTCATGAGGTCCCATTTCCCTCTTTGGCTCTTTGTGTTTGACTGCCACTTGAGAACCAGACTGAGAGGCTGTCATAGGGCAGCATTTCATGAAGTGACCTACTTCTTTCATCTGGCAGTGACACCTCACCCAACCAGCAATTTGTATGTGGCAAATTATGTGCATGTTTGGTAGCTCTAGAGTCCAGACCACAATCTTTTCATAGAATTGAAGCCAAGCCCTGGAATTGGGCTGGTCCCCTGTAGTTACCCGCAGCCTGGCTAATGGTCTTGAAAAAGTGCACTCGCCATCTAATGTTAATAATTTGTCTATGCAATCTTCCACCTGCATCGTAACTGAGAGGCAAAGGTTTGTGCTTTCAACATGAGAAAGGTCATGGTTTACACTGTCTGATAAAAGCTTGTGGTTGTGGACTAAAGTCCTTGCTTTTGATGTAAAAATAGTTGTTCAACACTCTGAGAACGTATCCTTTAAAAACGTGTTGGACAGTCCAAAAAAGCCTAATACACACTTGAAAAAGAAAGTGCTCAGTGTTTTCAGAAATGTCATGTGTAACTGGCTTAGGGCACTTCTGGCAAGTTCAGTATTAAGCAATATTCTAAGCAGGGCAGCAATTGGGAAACTCCCTCTGATAGAGAACTTGCTTGAACTATTTAAAAACTTAAACTGGTCAAATCTTTACTTAAGTCAGAGGGAAATGTTGAAATGTGTTCTTTTACAGAACAGGATTTCCTTTTGAACACAGCTGGACATTTTTAGCTTGAGAAGAAAATCAACAGCACAGGTAGATACCAAATCTGTTCTGCAAAGAGATGTTAGTCCCACTGGAAAGATTCCTGAATGAAAACTCCAGCACAACGATGTATCAGTAGTGGATCCTTCCCTGCAGTGGAAATTCAGAAACACAAAATGTGGAGCATCAGTCAAGCAATTTTCTTAAGGTCTTTCACTATGTCATTTCTCATGAGAGTGGGCAGCCAGTGTTTGCTGTATCAGTTGGTTTTGGGATGGATTTTGTTGTTGTTGTTTTGGTTTTGTTTTGTTTTAATCGTGTTTGTTTCGTTGCTTGTTGGGGTTTTCTTGTAATAGTAGCTCTGAGGAAAAGCATAATAGCAATGACAGTTCAGCAAACTTCAGCAAAATAGGCAAAGTAGTCTGCTAGGAAGTATCATAATTAAAAGCAAACTACATTTGTCAAAATAAATGAACAAAACACAGTTTATGGTACATTAACTTGTTTGCTTACTTGCACATAACCAAATTCTTTTGGATTAGCAATTGGTATCCCACTCATTAGTGAACGTTAATTAGATTCTATTGTGATACTTATTGGCAAATTTGAGAACAGGGAAAGAAAAGGAAACAAGTTATTGGGACCAGGCCCAGTAAACTGCTAAGCACTCTTTGGCTTGATTTGGATTTAAAGGCATTATTTAAGCCTTCCTTAATAACAGGGGAGAACCAGCTACCTGCAGCCCACCAGGACAGCAGCAAGCTTGTGCTGTCACAGCCCAGTTGCTCTGCGCCTCAGGTTTGATTTTTTGGAAGGTGTCAGAGGTGTTGCAGACCATCCTGTATGGCCAAGCCTTGGCCAGGGTCTGGCCTTCACCTTGCCCTGCCTGGGGGTGAGCGGTGCAGTTCAGCTGCTCTGGTGTTCCACCCTTGGGAGCAGCAGCTGCCTCTCCTCTTACACACAGCTTTTCCAGAAGGTACGAAGTGAAATTGGGGCAAGTCCTGCCAAATCCTTTGGTGACTCTGAGGCTGTGAATGCCATTAGTGAAAACTGACTGTAGAAGAAATTCTCATGTTGCTGTGGGGAGAGGTAATGGCTGTGTCTGAAGTATTTCCATGATACCAGCATGAGGAAAGAGGCACTGGTTTGTGTCACAGTCACCACCCAAATCCCTGCAACAGAGGAGGTTTCTACATATGTCTGAAGGTGGCAGAGGAGCTGTTTTGGCAAGTACATTAATTCTTGGAGAATGATTAGGTGGGGTGGAATTCTGCCCCCTCTGTATCAAGGAGGCTTCTTGATTGTTTAATTTTTTATGAGTAAGGTACAGGAAAGACACTGTGTTAATTCATTGAACTGTGTTTTAATCTGATGTTAGCACTTTGCAGTTCCATATGTCTTCCTAGGTATCTTGGCAATTTTTGAGGGGTAACAGTAAAACATGAATCGTGCCACTCTTATCTCTTCTTGCTTCACCAAGCAGGACTCAAACGAGATGAGTATGGTGATCCTGAGCCAAGAGCCTGAGGTTTTTAGCAGAGAAAAGACTGCAGTGGTAAAGACACTGATGAGGTGAAGTAGCAGAAGCTCCTTAATGTTTTTAACATCCAGAATGTCAAGGAAGAAGCCATTTTTACTCATACCTGAATGTTTCTTCATCGCAGGTAGTGGATGAAGAGCTTGCTGCTCTCTTTGTGAAGCACTTGTTGGTCAGTGTCTCCTGCCTGGCACAGATGTCTGTAGTATTTGTGGTCAGGGGTGAATCTCTTGATATTGTCCTGGTAAGCTCAGCACAGAATTGGTGCTTTCTTGTATACTCTTAATTAATCTCATCTGAAGTGTGCTTCTAATAAATTTATTCTAAGTTTTGTCACCAAACTCTTACTTCTAGTAGATATTTTTTGGAAGAAGTTTATGTAGAGAAATATGATGACCTAAACCAGGTTGAAGGAGTTGGTTATACTTGGTCTCTAGTGCACCGTTAGCTGCATACTGCTGGCAGGTTTGGAAGATTACAAATAGCTATCTTTGATGTTGAACTCCTTATTTTCAGGGTATTACAACCTCACTCTAAAATGCTGAAGCGCTTCCAATGGCTTTAGAAGAGGTGCAGGTTAATTTCAGAACCTGTGGTAAAGCAGATTGATGAGTAACTTGGGGTAGCTAGAGTATGAGGTGCGATGGGATGTCATAACTCCCTGGAAGAGTCATCTGCGCCTAACTCAACTCAGGGTGATGTCATATCTCAAGCCATTTTGTGATCACTAAAGTCTACAGAGATAGATTTTCCTCTTTGTTGTCATGGGGTATCATCTGAGTGAATTCCAGGCTGGAACTTGCTTGGAACTTCTGGTCTCTGGCTGAGAATTTTTTTTGGGCATGCTGGAAACATGGTTCATTTAGCAAAGCTTATCAGCAAAGCCAAGAGCTGTGTTAAGGTTAGTATTCCTTCCCAAGAGGTGGTTTCTTGCATTATTACCATATGAGTATTTTTATTCTGCTGTGATTGATGTCCAGTGCTTTACTGGCACACCTTTGGTTACACAGAGCTGAATGTTTGAATGCTGAGCTGTTCAGGTGCACAGCCAATGGTTGAAATACTAAGATTCAAATTAGATACCTTCATACTGAATGCAATTCAAGGAATCATAGAATAGTTTGGGTTGGAGAGTACCTTTAAAGTGTAGTCCAGTCCATCTGCCATGGGCAAGGACATCTACAACTACATCAGGTTGCTCAGAGCCCCATGCAACCTGACCTTGAGTGTTCCCAAGGATGGGGCACCTACCACCTCTCTGGGAAACATGTGCCAGCATTTCACCACCATCATTGTAAAAAGCTTCTTTGTATCTAATCTAAATCAACTCTCTTAGTTTAAAATTATTTCTTCTTGTCCTATTGCAACAGGACCTGCTAAAGTTTGTCCCCATCTTTCTTATAGGCCCCCCTCAAGTACCGAATGACCGCAAGTTCTCGCTGAGGCTTTCTCTTTGCCAGGCTGAACAACCCAACTCTGCTTTTCCTATCAGGAGAGGTGTTCCATGCCTCCAGTCATTTTTATGGTCTCCTCTGGCCCTGCTCTAGCAGGTCCATGTCCTTCCTGTGCTGAAAGCCCCAGAGCTGGATGGAGCACTGGAGATGTGGTGTCAAGAAAGTGGAGTAGAGGGGCGGAATCACTTCATTCCCAGTTCATAAGAATTCCTGAGCTCAGGTCCCTGAGATAAACTGGACATAGGAACAGTTAAATAAGTTCTCTCATTGTGCTGTGAAAACACGCGAAGTGCCTGTCTTGTCCAGTCAGTAAGTGGAAAAGTAGAAGTGAGACCCTTCTAGGATGGGGACTAGGGTAGTGTCAGCCTTTTGGCACCACTTGGACTCAGCTGGGCTTTGATTTTTGTACCTGTCATTAAAAACTTAACCACTGAAGAAGGACATAATTTCAAGAATACTATATTAGGATTATTCTAATAAAAGCCATAGGAACTGGGATTCTTAAAACCCATTCACTAGGGGCACATCAGTTCTGTCTTGATCTAGTCTCTGGGATTTTTTAAGCTGACTTTATTCTGTGTGAGTTAAAACCAAAACTGAGAGCAAACTGATTTTGAGGAAATTATTAGACTCTGTAGAAATGAGCATCGTGCTTCTGGTCTTCTAAAATTACGCTTTCAACTTCCATACCAAGAATATTGAGTTGGGACTTTTCCACAGTCATTTAAACCTTGCTGTGTGCTTTGAGTTTATCAGCAGGAGTACATGATGTGTTCTTCCCTTTCTACCCTCTACCTCCTCCCACAACTTATTTCTACATGATTGTGCCCTATTGGATATAAAATAAACTTGTGTTCTCCAGAAGGCTCTGCGATGCAAGGAAGAATAGAGATCTGCTCTTCCCATGGTGACAGAATGCCTAAATAAATAGTTGCCAGTATGAGCAAAGAATCTGGAGCAATGGTAGTTTAACCATTAGGAAATGTATTCAAAGAGCTATTGGTAGCAGAAGAAAATCAGCTAAAAATAAGTCTGCCCCTTCCTAATGTTGCATGGTCAGTAGAAGGGAAATATTTATCAATTTTCTATACTCTCCCTCCCCCCCCCTCCCAATTATTTGAAAATTTTTATTCAGTGGTGTAAGGGGATTGTCACAACTAGGTATGCAACTATTTTTTTCACCCAGTAAACCACTTTTATAATAGTGAAATACTGAAAAAGTGACTGCCTTCCTGCAGGAGTATGGAAAGCGCTGCAAAATGAGATCTCACTCGCAGAAAAATGTGTGCCTTTGTTTTAAAGACAGCAGTAAAAGGATTTGTTTTGGGTGTTAAATATGTCAGCATTGTAAAGAACCAGCAACCCACTTTGTTTTTAAATGTTTAAATAATTGTTCGTATGCTATGCTGCCGTGAATTATGATTAATTATAGAAGTCACAACTTGGTAAGAACCAACCCATGAATGAAATATTATATTCAAGAATTTATTTTTCTGCCATTTAAAAAAAAATTAAAGAATAAAGGTTTTTTATTTTTTAAAAAAAAAGCTGGCTAAGAGAGGCCAGCTGGCACTATTATAGAGTGATAGGGGAGAGCTGTGAGCATCGAGGAGGCACAGCGTGACGGAAGGCAGCCGAAAGGATTAAGGTATCTTAGAACTTCTTTGCCGCAGGCTTAGTCTGATGGCAGAGGGAACGTGTAATTCCTGCTTTATTTTATTTGTGGCACAAGTGAGGGAAGGGGGTTGGAGTTTTGATGACACAGTTTGAGGGATGGGGCCAGTGGAGCTGCTGCTGGGGCATCATGGAAGTACAGAGGGACAAAATGGGAAAGATGTTTTAGGTCACCTTTTATCTAAAGCTGCCTTCCTGTGGGTCTATTGGCATAAAAGGGTAGTGAACGAGGGTGTCCAAATGGCGGAGGATTGGGAGTAATAAAAGAGTGCTCTGCTTCTGTATTAATGCTGGGTTGGCAGAACTCTGCAAATATTTTCAACTGTTTTCCCTGGACATTCAGAGACTACAGCTGCCTCCTGTCTTAGACAAATGTCTCATATAACCTGTAAGAGAATAGGCTACCTTTTATTTCTTCCTTTTTTTTTTATTTTTTAAATAAGCAACAACATTAAATTAGTAGGTATTTATATCTTTGAAATTTTTTAATGAAAATTCAGGGACTTCACTTTACATTCCGGAGACATCATTGATACCAACTTGTATGTGAGCACGTATTTGCGTGGTTATATATACACATACATGTATTTATGGGTGTATATGGGTATAAGTATACACTGAAGGCCCACAAAATTAATGATAAATTAAAAGAGGTCCAAATTCTAGTTTGAAGTTTTGATTTTTTT